>CM077190.1:6874030-7436530 GCA_039654105.1 Coreius guichenoti
CAATTGGGTGTGACAGTCTGAAACACGCTCAAAGCTGTTGACCAATCACAACACACTGGTCCAGCTGACCAATCAGAGCATATTGCGCTTTTTGGAAGGAGGGGCTTCACTAAACAGAACTTTACTGACAGACTGGGAAGAGAGGAGCTGCAAAAATTTTAAATATGTGAAAAATAATGTTTTTTCAAGCATGAAAACCTATAGAGTGGTGCAGGAATTACATATTTTCGTAGGTCAAAACCCGGAAACGAGTTAGCATTTTAGCACTTCAGGTTCCATTGCCCTTAAGTGGGTTTTTGGTTAAATGCTTGAAAAAGAGGTCTGTGGTGAACACAAGATATATTCACGTTTTATTCTACGATGTAAAATACATCAGTAATACCCTCTTGTGTTTTTTTTAAAAGCTTTTACTTGTCTTGTAAATGGCAGTTGCTAACAAGTGTCATCAAACATCATAACACTGAACAGGTAAAATAGTCCGCTTTCACAGCCTCGTTGTGTTTAAAATCTTTATAACTTGACTTTTTTTTTTTTAAAACAAAGACTGAAAGACTTGTCGGAAGCTTAATGATGGTTGCGTTGAAATGATGCGACCGTGGAGTAGTTTGTTTATAGCCTACCTTTAGCTTTTGGCTGCATCTGAAATTGCATACTTCTCTACTATATAGTATGTGAAAAACAGTACGCCAACATAGTATGTCCGAATCCATAGTATTTGAAAAACAGTAGGCAAAAAGTACCCGGATGACCTACTACTACAAGATTCTGAAGTGCGCATATGATGGACACTTTACTATCCCATGAGGCCACGGGAGAGGATTTATGAATGGAGGTGAAGGGACGCAACTGACGCTGGTAGGTCACATGATAACGACAACATGGCAGATGTAGTACGTCCGGATTACATTCATACTACACTCATTCATACTATATAGAACGTACTTTTTTAACTGTCGTGAAGTAAGTTCAAATTCAAATGTAGTACCTACTCACATTGTACGCAATTTCGGACACAGCCAAAGACTTGTCGGAAGCTTATTGATGGTGACATTGAAGTCATGCAACCGTGAAGTAGTTTGTTTATAGCCTACATTTAGCTTTTGGCTGCATCCGAAATTGCATACTTCCCTATTATATAGTAGGTGGAAAACAGTATGTGACAAAAAAAGTATGTCCAAATTCACAGTACTCATAAAAGAGAAGGCAAAAAGTACTACTGAGATTCTGAAGTGGACACTTTACTATCCCATGAGGCCACGGGAGAGGATTTATGAATGGCAGTGAAGCGACCCAACTGACGCTGGTAGGTCACATAATAATGACATGGTGGATGTAGTACGTCCAGATTACATTCATACTACACACATTCATACTATATAGAACATACTTTTTTAGTGGCCGTGAAGTAATTACTTATTCAAAATAAGTACTTACTCAAGAGAGTATGCGATTTTGCCCGCAGCCTTTGACTTCTGCCGATTGTATTTACATTGTCAAGGGAAACAGGGTGATGCTAACTTCCAGGTTGGCCTACAAAAATAGAGAATGCGAAGCTGACGTCACACCGTGTTGACTTCTGGGTAACTGTCTTGTTTAGATGCCATATTAGGAGGATCGCGCTGCCTTTCTGCTAGTGAGTTTAAGGCAGTGTTTTTATTTTCTGACCTTATTGTCAAAAAGGTCATCATTGTAAGTCATTCATACTGCATCGAGAATTGCCATAGTAACTCGCATCATTGTTCATGGAGAAAACTGGACAATGTAATACACTTTTTCGCCTTTTATACATGTAAAACACTAAGGAAAGCAGGTTGAAGGGGTGACAAGAAGACACCAGAATACCAATCTATGTCACTGATTAAACACACTGCTTACCACTAAATAAAATAACTTTATAATCAGTAAAATGATCACATTGCTGAGTGTTTTTGAAAGTTTTGTATTTTGTTTGGTTTAACATTAGCTACATTGGATGACTGTCACAGTTTGTCAGCTTGTAAATTAGCAGAGCTTGCACACAGCCACAACAAAACTGTTCACAAGCTTCAAGGGATTTGATTTTGGTTATCTTGTGTTGAAATAAATATATAATGAAACAGTGTGAATGTGACTCATAATCTTTGATTCCCCTCCGTGGCCATGGGAAAGTGAATTTACAATCACAGCAATAAAACTTCAGTTACATTTAAACGTTTCCAACAAAGAAATGGATATACTTCTTTCAGCTTGTTTATTTGGACATTTCTACTGTGATGGCTGAAGCAGCAGTGAGCGCCCAGCGCGTGACACTGTTTTCATGGTAACAAGATACTTTGTGAATGGAATTCTGCAAAACTTCAGTGAAAACATAAAATGATCATGCAATGCAATAAAATACACTATATTGCCAAAAGTTTTGGGACGCCTGCCTTTACATCACATGAACTTTAATGACATCCCATTCTTAATCCGTAGGGTTTAATATGGAGTTGGCCCACCCTTTGCAGATATAACAGCTTCAACTCTTCTGGGAAGGCTTTCCACAAGGTTTAGGAGTGTGTTTATGGGAATTTTTGACCATTCTTATAGTAGCACATTTGTGAGGTCAGGCACTGACGTTGGACGAGAAGGCCTGGCTCACAGTCTCCGCTCTAATTCATCCCAAAGGTGTTCTATCGGGTTAAGGTCAGGACTCTGTGTAGGCCAGTCAAGTTCCTCCACACCAAACTCGCTCATCCATGTCTTTATGGACCTTGCTTTGTGCACTGGTGCGCAGTCATGTTGGAACAGGAAGGGGCCATCCCCAAACTGTTCCCACAAAGTTGGGAGCATGAAATTGTCCAAAATATCTTGGTATGCTGAAGCATTACGAGTTCCTTTCACTGGAACTAAGGGGCCAAGCCCAACCCCTGAAAAACAACCCCACACCATAATCCCCCCTCCACCAAACTTTACACTTGCCACAATGCAGTCAGGCAAGTACCGTTCTCCTGGCAACCGCCAAACCCAGACTCATCCATCGGATTGCCAGACAGAGAAGCGTGATTCGTCACTCCAGAGTCCTCTAGAGTCCAGTGGCGGTGTGCTTTACACCACTGCATCTGACGCTTTGCATTGCACTTGGTGATGGAATGGGTTTCCATGGCCGAGCACCTAAATCCAAGCCTTATCTCTACGCACTGTTCTTGAGCTAATCTGAAGGCCACACGAAGTTTGGAGGTCTGTAGCTATTGACTCTGCAGAAAGTGCCTCAGCATGCGCTGACCCCGCTCTGTGATTTTACGTGGCCTATCACTTTGTGGCTGAGTTGCTGTTGCTTCCACTTTGTTATAATACCACTAACAGTTGACCGTGGAATATTTAGTAGTGAGGAAATTTCACGAATGGACTTATTGCACAGGTGGCAACCTATCACGGACCATGCTTAAATTCACTGAGCTCCTGAGAGCGACCCATTCTTTTTACAAATGTTTGTAGAAGCGTCTACATGCCTAGGTGCTTGATTTTATAGACCCTTGGCCATGGAAGTGATTGGAACACCTGAATTCAATGATTTGAATGATCCCAATACTTTTGGCAATATAGCGTAGCTTCTCTTCCCTGCAAACGATGCCATGAAGAATGTGAATATTTAATTTAAAAGCAAAAACATAACATAAGGTGCAGGGATCGGTATTAACTTTAGTATCAGTAGCAGGAGGCGATCCTCTTAAGATGGAGGTGGTTCCCCCAGAATGCAACACGGTGTGACATAGCTTCACATTCTCTATACGTCATCCCTGCGCCACTCTATTCTAGTAGACCCCAAAAAATAGGTCCTCTATAAGATTTTTTTTTTTTTTAAAGAGTCGAAGAAAGGTGCTGCAAAAATGTAAAATATGTGAAAAATAGAGGTTGCTATTAATCAGTGCTGGCTGTTAGACAAAGTAAAGTTCATCAATAAGCCAGGAAGCATTTTGTTAGAGGAAAAGATTAGCTGTCTCAAAGCATAATCTGTTTTGATTGAATGAAACATTTGCTAATTTACATAGTCAATTACAATCAAAATACCAGGCTATAAAAATGTGCTCCTCGGATAATGAGGCCAGTCTGAACACCTGCTGGACTGGGTTTAATCAAGACAAGAAAAATCCCCATGAACATTGTCAAATTCCCATCCTAAGGGAAAGAAGAGCCAGGCTTTTCATATTCAACCAGCTCTGTTCAATATCCTCAGTAGAATCCAAGTACGTCCTTTAGATGAAGTGTTTTGAATTCACATCTTGTTTTACAGAGCCATTTCAGATTTTAAGGCTTATGTTTGTAATAACGTAGATTATTCAGACATTTAGACACTAAATTACGAAGGCGAGCCATTCCTCAAATTCTGAAATGAAATGAATGAATACAAAAGCTCAGCGGGTTACAGCAAAGTCAGTCTCCTCTTCTATTGAGAGCAATGAGGAGTGTGGCAGAAATAAAACCTGAAGAAATCCATGGCTGCCAGTTTATGCTGTGCATAATAATAAATGAAAACAAAGAAAAGTCCAAAAGCAGCAACCTACCTATGGAGACGTGTGCTCGTGGAGATGTGTTAATCAATTTTATGTAAATTGGATGTTCTGTTTAAACATGCAAGCTGTCAAACTCTATAGCATAGCAGATGACTGGTACCCAAACACACAACGAACCCAGTAAAAGGAAATTATGGGCTAAATTCACACCACATTCAAATTTTCTGCTCAAATTAGTCATTTTTAATTTGGCATATTTTGCTCCTAAACTTTGCATCATACAGATTTCCTAATACCTTTTAATATGATGCAATGTTTTGTTAAGAGATGACTTTGGACTTTCAGTTTTAAAATTAAAATTATGTTCACACACACACACACACACACACACACACACACACACACACACACACATATATATATATATTATTTATTTATTTATTTATTTATTTTTACACCATTCTGCATGATACTAAATATACTGCAATTCCTTTTTTATGGCAAATGCAATCATGTGTCTAACATTGAGTTTGACAAAAAAAAAAAAAAAAAAAAAAAAGAGAACACAGATAGACTGTATCAGATTATGTTACAATGTGTATTAGATTTATTTCCACATACACAAAAGTTCAAAAGTTTGGGGTCGGTAAGATTTTTGTAATGTTTCTGAAAGAAGCCTCTTTTGGTCACCAAGGCTGAATTTATTTGATCAAAAATACAGTAAACAGTAATACTGTGAAATTTTATTACAATTTAAAATAAAAGTTTTCTATTGAAATATATATTTTAAAATGTAATTTTAAACAAAGTTGAATTTTCAGCATCATTACTCACATCCTTAAAAAAAAATCATTCTAATATACTGATTTGCTACTCAAAAACATTTCTTATAATGATCAATGTTGAAAGCAGTTCAACTGCTTAATATTTGTGTGGAATCTGTGACATTTTTTACTGAATTATTTGATAAATAGAAAGTTCAAGTTCTTTTGTAATATTATAAATGTATTCACTGTCACTTTAATGCATCCTTGGAAAAGATACGCTGTACCAATTCTTCAAAACACCTTAGCTTGTGCAGGCGTGCAGTGGGCGGAGCTAAAGAGTCATGAGCGCACGCGCACACACACACACACACACACACACACAATACATCATAGCATTATCCCTGGATAACTTTCGATTCACTATATGTTCGTGTTGTTTACATTATATGCACTTACGCGCCGATTGCCAACAAAACATGATGCAGTTTCATACCTGTAGATCTGGCTAAAACTATAGTGGTGTAAACACGTCTACAGAAGTGAAGAGATAAATGAGGAACCAGAAAATCTATTGTCCACAAAAACCTAGGAATTCTTTTAAGTGTGTTTTTTAGCTCTAGGACAAGAACAGTTGCGATTTATGAACCACTAATCATTAGAATTCAGAGAATTCGGAAAGCTGCGATGACATCTCACCTGCCCATCTGTCCCGATCGTTCCCCCACAGTCTGTGAGCAGCTCAGACATGTCATAATAACTCACAAACTCCCACAGACAGGCCTCCATGTTCAGGTTCCTGTAGAAGCGTAGAGTGCTCTGGCCTCTGAGGACAGGGCTGTACTGATACGGCAGAGTCTCACCAACACTTTCTATATTCTGGGTGGCCTTGGTCAGGAAGCCATGTCGTGTGGACACCTCATTAATGTCCAGCAGATTGGAGCACCTGTGGTTTCCCACACGAGTGCCATCGGGGCTCAGAGTCAGCTCGAAGTTGGACAGCGCACGAGTGGAGACCACAGGGAGCATGCCTGGAGCACACAGAAAATAAATGACAATTAACAAACTGAAATCACATTCATTATACCGCCTTGATAAGGAAGAATATGTCATACCATTAATATTTATAAGCTATACCACTGAAATATGAATCTGAAAAAGAAAAATCTGTATCCTATAAAGGTATATCTGTATCCTATATCCTATAAATCTGTATCCTAAAAAAATCTGTATCCTATAGAAGTATTACATGACAATATAAGGTATAGTTCACCTAAAAATGTTTCTCATTATTTGCTTTTTCCTGTATGATGTTATTTTTTATGTTGAACACAAAAAGGAGATATTTTGAAGAATGTGCAAGCTCCTCTTTTCTATATAACATTTTAGTAATCAAAACAACAAAAAGTTCATATAACTTATGCACTATTTTCCTAATCTTTTAAAGCTATATATTCAAACTTTATCACCAGTTATGACAAATCTATACTTGCTCATTCAAATGAGATTTGAGAGCTATTACAGACAGGAAGATTTTCATTGAATTTCCATCCTTTCCTCACACAAAGCTATCATATGTTTTCAGAAGATGAGAAATATGGCGTATAAATCATATAGTGTTTTTTTATGCTGGACAATCCAAAAATCAACAAAATAAATGAAAATTTTTATAGCTTTTCACAGAAGAAATAAAGTCAAATGTGTTTTGAACAGCATTAGGGTGAGTAAATGATAGAATTTTTATGTAAAATATTCTTTATATTACACATTTTGCATGCAGTAAAATGATTTTTTTTAGTATTTGTAGGAAAAGCTATGGAAAAGTACAGTTAAAAGCAGCTTTTGATGAGTTAGGAAGGTAATATTAACGCAACCATAATTGGTCTTGCCTGGCCTAGATTTCTGGCGTGAAACATAACTTGTGACAATTTATTCCCAAAATACTTTTATTATTTTTTTCCCAACAGACTAATATGATTTTAATGGAAAACGTTGCTGGCAAATTTGTAACATGACACTTTATTTATGCATATTTCAGACTTTGATTTAGGCTTTTGAAGAGCGCTGTAATATTTAGTTTTGACAGCAAATAACGCATAAATCCCAAAAGAATACCATTCCCCCCCCCCAAGGGGATATATGAGAAGGGTTTCTCATGGAGGGGCTGAACTAAGAAAACAACCTGGCAGCCAGAGGGGAAATAATTCTCTCACCGTCTATGTGGGGCATGGTGACAGTAAGCTTGATGAGATTGGCATATTCAGAGTCTTCAGCGCCTGTATAACGTAGTTTGGCAGAAAAGGGCTCAGCACCTACTGTGCCCAATTTACGCGGCTGGCACATCCCTGCCCAGGAACATCAAAGACATGAAACATTACTTCAAGCATATTACCACCTACTGACAGTCTAATTCCACATTGCAAATGGTATATTATAACCAGCAGCTCAGGGACAGCATAATGTTCTTTGGTGCCGGTATACAAAGCAAAGCATTTTTATATGATCCCACTTAATGTAATGGTTTCGGGCTCACCTTCCTCCATGCTAATAGACACAATGGGGCTGCTCAGCTCCAGCCCCTCATCACCGTTAGAATTCACGGCACGGGCCGCGCACTGCACTCTAGAGCCCGCTTGGAAGTAAATGGAGTCTAGGGTGATCATCTTGGAAGACGTAAAGAAGGTATCAAAGTCAGCCTCTCGCATGGGGCTGGTGACGCCATCCGGACCACTGGGGGCGCTGATGAGCCATCGGTAATGAGTCAGTGTGTCATTGATGCGTTCGCTAATGCAGATGGAGCCTGTTTTGTCATAGTCAGGATATTTGGGGTTGCAGGCCTGGATATGTCAGAGAAATAAACAAGGACAAAAAAGAAAGTCTGATAATGTAGCTTCAATGAAAACACTTCTTGCTCTCAAAACTTTTGCTTCTTGCTCAAAAGTTTACACACTCCTTGCAGAATATGTGAAAATGTGAATACTTTTAAACAAAATCATACAAAATACATGTTATTTTTTATTTAGTACTTTCCTGAATAATATATTTTACATAAAAGATGCCTACATATAGTCCACAAGACAAAAAAATAGCTTAATTTATAAAAATGACCCTGTTCAAAGGTTTATGTACCCTTTATTCTTAATACTGTGTGTCGTTACCTGGATGATGCACGGCTGTTTTGTGATGGTTGTTCATGAGTCCCTTGTTTGTCCTGAGCAGTTAAACTCCAGAAGGAAACACGATGCATTAAGAGCCAGGGGGTGAAAATCTCCAAATGTTTCTTATTTTTTTTTTCATTTAGTACTGCCCTTCGGAAGCAACAGAAGATACTTACATGTTTCCCGGAAGACAAATTAAGTACAATTTACCTTGATCTTCAAATTCAAAAAGTTTTCTCCCCCCAGCTTAATGCATCATGTTTCCTTCTGGAGTATCAGTGAATGTTTGAACCTTTTTTAATAGTTGTGTTAATAGTCCCTCAAATGTCCTCAGTGTGAAAAGATGGATCTCAAAATCATACAGTCACTGCTGGAAAGGGTTCAAATATGCAAAAGATGCTGGAAAACTGAAGAATTTGCAGGACCTGGAGGATTTTTCTGAAGAACATTGGGCAGTTTAACTGCTCAGGACAAACAAGGGACTCATTACTGTTTGTACTGTATTTTTGATCAAAATAAATGCAGTCTTGGTGAGCATAAGAGATTTCTTTAAAAACATTAAAAAAAAAAAAACTGACCCCAAACTTTGAAACGGTATATAATATAATATAATATTGTACATGAATATGGTAATTCAGTTTTACCATCATTATACTTTACTGTAAGGGAAAAATCCACACAACAAAGGTCTGCACACAACCGACTTATGTTTAATAATTTATCACAAGGAACAACACAGAGAATTTAATAATTTATCAAAAGGAACAACATGGAGGATTTATAAGATTAAACTTTGTTTGGGTTCCTTTTGCCCTTTCATAAAGTCCTTATGATTTAAGAAAAACACCCACTGTGAGGTCCTTTATTTTTGTTTATTCACATTTTTTATATATAGCTCAAGATTTGACAAATCATTATAATCTTATAATCTTTTTCATTCACTTCAAGGATCTACTGAAAACTTGATAAAAACGACCCCATAATTCCGTTAAACGTTCTGAAAACCTTCTGACTGACTTTTTCTACTGACAAACCTACCGTGACACAGACGACGGGATATCCAGCAGGTGGGTGGGCATTTTCTTTGGTTCTTCTGACATCATCATAGTGTAACAGTGACACAACATGAGGCAGGGAAGGGAATGTGACGTCAGCCATACTGTTGCTCTCCTCAATGTACACTATGGCTTTGGTCATCTGCCAATAAAAGAGACACAGATTTGTAATTCACATTAAATGTGTATGAAACTTCAAATATAAAGAACGTATCGCAGGGAACATTATCAACATTTCTCACCTGGATTTCAGCAATCATGTTCTCGTCTGGTTTCAGGTGGACAGTGAAGGCCTCTCTCATCTCTCTTACGCTATCAAACAGAATCTCCACCTCCACTACATGCTCGATCTCACCTGCTTTAAACTCAACATCTGCACACACAAAATGTCTGATTACATACATACACTAAAAGATAAACAACATCCAGATATTTCTTCTCGTAAACGCTTCCACACCTGATTGCGTTTGCCATTTACATCCTATTTAACCTGATGTAGGCAGGAAATGCATGCGAAAGCTGCTTGGAGCCACCTGCCAATCTACCAAGTATAATTAGATGTGGCATATTCAGAATGCAAATGACCCGTTCTGGCCTCTAGAAGCCTCACCGAGGGAGATGGGATGGTAGTCTTCTCCGGATATGGCAGAGCCGTCCTTCGTATGCACCCTCACCAGAGACACTTTCGAAGAGTCTCCTGTTCTGCGGACGGGGATCTTCACCAACGTCATCTGCCCCGACTCTTTTGGTTCGCTAACACTGAACTTTGTCTCTGCAAACTTGATGATGGGCTCTGACAGAGGAAAATTAATGCTTTGAGAAGACAGATGAGAATTGAGGAGCTTTTGTTCATTAAAAGATTCTTAGTCAAAAAGAATCTGTAAGAGAGTTTACTGAAGTTTGACCCAAATCTGAACCTAAATGTCAGGTATTTATATTAATATTCATCTAAATTGCATTTCAAATGAAAACAGCTGTGATGAAAAATGTTTTTGTTTCTTTCTTACTGTCAGTGTTGTCATTGATCTTTATGAGCATTTCGTTCTGATTGCCTATGGACGCTCCGTACGGCGAGTCGCTTTTCGCGTTCCCCAGAACCAGTCTCAGTTCTTCCTCCTCCTCATGAATCGAATCATCCACCAGTTTTAGCACACACGGTTTGTCAGCCTCACCTAGGGACCAAAACATGGAGACCAAAGTCTGAACAAAGAAAACAGCTCAACTATTTTTCTACTGTTCTAGAACTGACATTGTCTTGTCAGATCATGACCTCCTTTCATACAAATGTTTATAACTTAAATGGCAGATATCAAGTAAAAGTGAAGTGTGTCATTTTTACCAGTATAATTCAGGTTTAATTAATTCATTCACTTTTTTGTTTGTTCATTCATTCATTAAAGGCACAATATGTAATTTTTGCTGCTAGAGGTCGCTTATTCAAAACAAATGCGTAGCTTGATGAAGCCTTGATTTCGTGGAATCATGGGAGTTGTTGTCTTCACCTGTACAGCCGGTGGAAAAGAATCCGACGGGGACTTGGGCAGAAATCAGGTTCATGGATGAGCTAATGTATTAAATATTAAAAACGTTAATGTAGTATGAAGCAGGGTGGGGCTGAAAGCTGTTGGAGCGGAACGAGGCCGCTGGAGCGATTGCTAATGAGAGACAAGCGCGACACACGGCTCGAGAGCAGCGGAGCTTTTATTATGCCGCAGACGACCGCTTCCGCTTCTTCCGCTCATGTGTATGTGGGGAAACGCAGCGCTGTTTTATCATATTGCACACATTTGAGTGTGTTGAAAGTTATGTTATAATGCTACTCTGTGCGTTCTTTCGGCGGCTACGAGACACTTGATCTAGCACACTGCAGTAAGCTAGATCAATATTAGGCATGGTAAAACATGGTACTCGCGGTAAATCAAGAAAACGAGCAATAAACAATAAGACTAACTGTGTTGAGCTATATAACAATGATCAGTTTTCTGTGGATGAATGTATTCAAACAGTTGCTCACCTGTCTAATAAAACACATAATATATTAAAGCGTCTTTGGTGTTTCCATGGTTTCTACAAAATAAAATGGAGGGTAACGTGGGTATGATGTCATTGATAGGCGACGAGTGGACACGGTGCGCGTCCTGGATAAAATTGCTTATTTCTCTGGATTTAAACATTCTTGGAAACATTTGGGATAATGCAAGTACACAAGACAACAAAATATATAACACTGTTTTAGTAGTTTTTGGATATTTTAATCCAAAAATCGTACCTATTGTGCCTTTAAATCAAGTTTAATTTGCTCACCTATTTGTTAGTTCATTCATTCGTTCATTTGTTTATTTGTTTGTTTATTAATTCATTTGTTCATCATCTATTTGTTTGTACTTCCCTCCATTCCATATCCCAGCTTACATAAGAGGTTATTTACCAGGCAAGAAAGTTACGATGGACACATCAGTGTTGGGTCTCTCTTCAAAGTCGGACACCACCTGAGCAGAGCCTTGCCGGGTGTAGCAACGTACAGTGGACTTGTGTCTGATGTCTCCGCTGCGGTGTACCATTGCGGTGATGTGACCTTCACTTTCCTCCGTAGTCATGACAGCCTGTTTAAACTGCACCTTTGGCACTAAAAAAAAAAAAATACACAAATCCAGATGCTCTAATACAACAATCTACCTCTGTATCATGGACAAAAACTAGTAATACGTGGGTCATTCATTCTTATCATCGTTCTAAACCCGGCTTTTAACCCTGGGTAAAGAAACGTTTCACACTTTGCTCTGGAGCAGGTTTAGCACTGCTTTTGAGGTGTTAACACTGCATTGGGGTGCAAAACATGTGAAACAATGCGGTTTTAGAATGCTTAGCAACAGATGTCCAATCACATGCCTTGTATTCACATGCTTTGGACAGTCATAGAAACACCACGTGTTGCATAAACAATAGTCTCAAAAGTTGAGGGGAAAAATGGCAAATAGCGATGGAAAAAGCATAAACTGTTTTATTCTTACCTATATAGTATACTCAGGAAAACCTTGATAGTACAGTCAGCAATGTATAATATGAGGATGAGCAACGTTAGAGCCTTTATGTAAACAGGTTGCATGCTGCGCTCGTCCAATAAAACTGACACAGTAAATATGCAAATAAGGATGTTAACCCAAGGTTTAGGAATGTACAGTAAGAAACTTCAGATTATGAATACCCAGGAATAATTGATAAACCTGGGTAAAGTATGAGCAGTGTAAAATACGAAACAGGGGTTAAAGATGTCATGAACTGGCTTTTTTTATACTGTTGTCTGAGGTCAACTTATTAGGTTCACGTGGTTTTTACATTCAAAAACATCATAATGAATAAGTAATAGGCTATTTTCTACCCTGGTTTTGAGCCTCTCTCCTGGAAAGCTCGGTTTTTATGGGCATGCCGCATTGAAGACTTGGAAGTAAACGCCCACTGCTATGATTGGATAACAGTTTTGCATATTATAATTAGTTTTGACTCCCCCGTCAGTACACGTGGGGAATTGTTTTGAAAATGTCCAATGTGGAAAAATGGCAACCGGAATGATTCGCCCATACATGTTCGACCCAGAGTCTGATCCCGAATCGCAGGACAACGAACCAAGAACACCTCAAATACAAAGGATATTACAGCCTGTGACAGCTTGGTAAGTTATCCTTAATTAGGTTTATTTCTAATGTATCTTTTAGGTTTTTCTAATTTTATATTATAGTGTAACCGAAGACATTAGCAAAAGTTTTTAGTCAAAATTAAAATATTTACCAATATTGTGAAACAATTTTGCGTTCTACATATGCTTTATACGTCTTGGTTGTGACAAGTCAGGTCTATGTATTAGACACGTACACATAATTAGTAGATATCAAACGATCTGTAACAATGCAATACTATCACATATAAAAAACATGTTTTACTAACATAAGTGTTTTGCACCATTCCTGCCGGATCCAATATAGAAGGCACAGCATTGTGTTTTAATCTCAATATGTCTGCAAATCCAGTCTCGACCTGTGTCTTGTTTACAAACGATTCCGCGGTGAAATGAAGCGAACAAACGTGCATTGTCTTACGCACGTGAGCTGGAACTTCATTAAAAATAAAGTTCAACCACACATTCCTAATATTAGAATCTGAAGGAAGCTTATGCAGCGACTGTGTTCTTCCACAACCAGGCACAGCGCAATATCTTGCTATCTTCGGCATGTTTATTGCTCGGTAGCGCAATCCGTTTAGCTCCACGAGTCGGTGGGCGGGGCTACAGAATCAGGTGTACTTACTCTTATGTTGAGGCAGCGTTTAACCACACGATGACGTCAAGGGTTGGCATATTCTGAGATCGAGCGTTTGCTGGGCATGGTGTCAATAAAAGCTTTTCTTTGACTAACAAGGAAGTTTTCAGCTCCGAAACGTACAGGATATTCTTATATCACGATGAACTTTTATATATCAAAGGCTGAGTGAAAAGTTGATTTCTCAATTCATGACCCCTTTAACTATTTCAAGCATGAAAAGTACTTATATGTGGGTGATTCTATAAGTGCAGGTACATTTGGTGTCCCATGTCATTATTTTTTTCTGTTTTTTTCAAATGGTTATATTTTTTATTATTTTAATGATTTGTTACTCATTGTCACAAGATGTTACAGGCCATAACAATATAATATTTTCTGTAAAAAGTCTGAATTAGTGTATTTTTTCCATCATGTATCGTGTAATCAAAATATTTTATTTTACTTTTCTTTTGGTAATATTTCATTTATAAAAGCCCTAAATAGTCATTTTCCTAATTCTACAACATTAAATTGTTTTAAAATAACTCTTATCTTATAGAAATGTGTGTCCATAAATCTTAAAGAAATCTGTTTTTTTCTTTAAAAGTAAAAAAGTTTGGCAAGCACTGAATTATTAAAATTCAATTTATTTTCAATAAGAATACTGGAAAGAATTTCTGTTAGTGAACAGTTTTATTCTTTTTGTATTGCAAAATGTATCTCCAATTATAGAACCACTCATGTGTGTGTGTCACAGTCACAAATTTGTTAGGAAAAATCTTCAAAAATACTCACAGTCCGAAATGGAGTCGTTGATAAAGATCGTGACTGTTGCTGGATCTCCCAGAATTCCATTGGAGGGCATCCGGAGAATAAGCTCAAATCTCTCCGTTCCTTCCAGAACGGGCTGGCCTAGGTCATCCAGGATGATGACTCTGACCATCTGCATGCTCACACCCGGTGCAAAGTCCACGTTTCTGCTGATTCCCACATAGTCTACCCCCGCTAGTGGATGAACACACAGAAATAAGGCTAAGGTCAGAAAGAGGTCAGACGGTATTTAATGGCAGAAGCACAGGATTCTCACTTTCGATTAATCCTCTCTCAGAGAGACTGCTGTTTCTGCTTTTTTCAAGGGATCAATGTACGGCATAGAACTTACAGCTAAGTTTGGGTTGACTGAACAGAGGACTTAGATGAACAGAGATTTTTATTTATTTATTTCAGTTTTGCCAAGAGCTTCTAGCTGCATCTTTGATGCCACACGTCACTTGTTCAAGGACTAAGCCAAAACAGTCAATAACACTAACTCTCACTGTTCAGCATTTTGCAGTTCATAGGTTTGCTGGGAAGACAGGAACTGAAGATACAAGAATTGAAAAGAGACTTTTTTTTTCTTTTTTACAAATTTGTAGCATTTAATTTTTAAACATAAGACAGGTTTCCTGAACCAAAAAGACAATTTAGTTTTGCATTGAGTTTCACTGGCCATTAATTAAAATGAGCTCTACCTTTAAGGGCCAGAATTACTAAACAGGGAAAATCTGCAATCCCATAAAAGTTCTGATGGGAGTGTAAAGTTCTGTGGGTGATTTACTAACAATGCACACATTAAAGAACACGGATGCATCCAGATCATTTCCATAATGACCAACATATCTATCAAGAGCAGCGCAAATTCACGTAGGGTTGCAAACAAGCTGAGCCGATGATAATCAGGTGCATGTGATCTACTAACAACACAGGCGCAAAATGGCTTTAAGGGATAGTTCACCCAAAAATGAAAATTACCCCATGATTTACTCATCCTCAAGCCATCCTAGGTGTATATGACATTCTTCTTTCAGACGAATACAATCGGAGTTATATTAAAAAATGTCCTGGCTCTTCCAAGCATTATAATGGCAGTAAATGGCAGCCCAAAATTTGAAGCCCAAAAAAAGTGTATCCATCCATCATAAAAGTAATCCATACGCTCCGAGGGGTTAATAAAGGCCTTCTGAAGTGAATCAATGGGTTTGTGTAAGAAAAATATCCATATTTAACACGTTATAAAGTAAAATATCTAGCTTCTGCCAGACAGTCTTCCGTATTCAACTTATGGAAAAAAAAAAACGTAACTGGCGCGACGTATGAAGTCGGACGTAGCCAAGCGCTTTGAACTGCGTGAGGCGTTACACTTTCTTCGTAAGTTGAATACGGAAGGTCCACGGTCTGGTGGAAGCTAGATATTTTACTTTATAACTAATAAATATGGATTTTTTCTTACACAAACCCATTGATTCGCTTCAGAAGGCCTTTATTAACCCCCTGGAATTACTTTTCTGATGGATGGATACACTTTTTTGGGCTTCAAATTTTGGGCTGCCATTCACTGCCATTATAATGCTTGGATTAGCCAGGACATTTTTTAATATAACTCTGATTGTATTCGCCTGAAAGAATGAAAAAGGGGTTTGCGCTGGCACAAGCTGTTAGCAAATCTGGCCCTAAGGCTTTTATATGTAAATATCCTCTGTTATGATTGTCTAACTTTGCTGCATTCTGTATGAAATGAGTAACAATGCTGGTTGAGGATGGGGAAAAAAAACGATGGATTACTGGGAAAATCCAGTGGCATCACTCACCTTCAGCAGAAACAGGGTCTGTTTTGCGGGATCTCACAGTCACTGTAGCTTTTTTAGAGAGATCCGTCCCTGTCCTCCACACACGGACTTCAACGTGGCCATCGCTCTCATCGACGTGATACTCCTGATTGCCAAAGTAGAACACAGGAGCTGTGGGGCATAAACAGAAAATTTCCATGGACAATGAATTTCCATAATTATTCCATGACTGTTACATTCTTCAAATTTGAAAAGCACTCAAAAAACTAAAATGTTTAATTATTTTATTTAATGCTATTATTGCTATTGCTATTTTTCTTCATTTTATTTTATTGCCATGTTTAGCTATTTACACATATATACAGTATCACATATACACTCCTAGACAAAAAAAAAAATGGGCCAAGCCAAAAATGGCAAAATATCAAGTGGTCTTTTAATGGTCTTTTTAATCATAAATCACTGGTCAGGAAATTAGCACGAATTGTACAAATACTGTAGATAAAGTAATTTATCATGGAATAGCCTTCCCTAATTTGCAGACAGTTTTTTTACAGGAAGAAGAGTCAGTGTGGTTCCACTCAATGTTCATGAGCAGTGGCGGTTCTAGACCACGGTAACTGGGAGGGCCACTTGTGCTTTTAGGGGGCGCACGTTAACATTTATCTTAACCAGTAGTTAAATAGGTAGTTCACCTAAAAATGTTCACCATTTACTCACCCCCATGTTGTTCCAAATATGACTTTCTTATGTTGAACATAGAAGAAGCACTGAAATGGTTTGGTTACCGACATTTTAACTAATACAGGTTTTTGGAACAACATGAGAGTGAGTTACATTCTTAGGTGTTTTTATTTTCTTTTTGGGTGAACTAACCCTTTAACCTATTTTCCGGATTATTGAAAGTAATTTTTATTTGGCCATGTACTGTATCACTCTGCAATCTCTACACGTGAAGTAAAATAATTTCAAGTTCATTCATTTATTTGACAAGTAATCTTGTATTGTATTGTGTAATGAGCAGTGATGACATAACACACTTTTAATATCTAGGCACTTTTCTGCATCTGTAAACTTGACACTATATTACACAAAACAAATTGATAACAAATCAATCTGATCAAATCAAAAAATCTGCTGCATAATCTTACAGATGGGCCTAACACAAATCAACTTAGGAAAATTAATGTATCTGTAATATGATCATGCATGCTCAATTTATAAAAGCAAAACTAAACCATTTATTTTACATGTTATTTTGTAGCCTACATCTGTTCTCTGTTAGCGGACTCTTTGCAGAGTTTGCATAGGCTATATAGTCATGATTGTTTTATTTATGGTTTAAAAACAAACATCTAATACTCTAATAATTATATTTTTTGTATTACTTTTAGTTAGTTATGATATTGGACTTTACTATAGTTTCTTTTATATGAAGGATGAAAATATGTAAGCCATGTAAAGCCCAATTAAATATAACGTTCAAAAGTTTCACTGTTAATGTTCACAGTTACAAAAAAATCAATATCAAACCAATTTAAAAAGTATTTTAAAGCAAAATATAACTTTTATATATAACATACATAATGAATTTTCAATGACCTTTAAGATTTTTTTTATGTATTCCATGACTGCGGGAACCCTGTTGATTAGTTATTGAAATTAAACTACATGTACCAACCCTCAAACTCAACCCTCCTCCATTTTATTCTGTGGCATACAAGAACATCTTATTATTTGCATTTAATTGTAAAGCTTGAGAAAAGCCCTTGAATAAATCATGTACTGAATAGTAAATCAACCTCCTACCAAGTAATAAAAGGTGTACGATAGCTCAAACCAGCTCTATTTCATAACCACCAGCTTCACCATCTCAACACCACTGTTCAGTTTGCTGACTGAACAGTGGACGCTGGTCTCCATGACAACAAACTGACACCTTGTGTTGTATCGAGGTTTTTCTCACCCACGGTGTCTAAGAGCAGAGGTCCCTGGGAGAGGATTCAACAGCTGTCATCTCACATTATCTACAGGAAGCCACTTACAAAGAAACGCCTGTAACCTCTCTGTTCAGAACACACTTCAAACATAAAGTCACAAATTACAGGGTTTATTATGAACGGATTCATGTTCATAAGCATACAAGGTATAAATATTTACCCTGAAGTTTTTGTAGATGTTTTTGTATATCTGTCAGAATTAACAGACCAAACGCACCGCCATAGTTCAAAAGCATCTCCATCCACCATATTGGAACGGTCAAAACACCTGTTCGAGAGCAAGTTGACAGATTTCAGCTTTACAGATTTAGTTTATCATTAATGTTAGATAATTCTGCGTATGCTAAAAAAATGTATATAAATACACTCGCCTAAAGGATTATTAGGAACACCTGTTCAATTTCTCATTAATGCAATTATCTAATCAACCAATCACATGGCAGTTGCTTCAATGCATTTAGGGGTGTGGTCCTGGTCAAGACAATCTCCTGAACTCCAAACTGAATGTCAGAATGGGAAAGAAAGGTGATTTAAGCAATTTTGAGCGTGGCATGGTTGTTGGCGCCAGACGGGCCGGTCTGAGTATTTCACAATCTGCTCAGTTACTGGGATTTTCACGCACAACCATTTCTAGAGTTTACAAAGAATGGTGTGAAAAGGGAAAAACATCCAGTATGCGGCAGTCCTGTGGGCGAAAATGCCTTGTTGATGCTAAAGGTCAGAGGAGAATGGGCCGACTGATTCAAGCTGATAGAAGAGCAACTTTGACTGAAATAACCACTCGTTACAACCGAGGTATGCAGCAAAGCATTTGTGAAGCCACAACACGCACAACCTTGAGGCGGATGGGCTACAACAGCAGAAGACCCCACCGGGTACCACTCATCTCCACTACAAATAGGAAAAAGAGGCTACAATTTGCACGAGCTCACCAAAATTGGACAGTTGAAGACTGGAAAAATGTTGCCTGGTCTGATGAGTCTCGATTTCTGTTGAGACATTCAGATGGTAGAGTCAGAATTTGGCGTAAACAGAATGAGAACATGGATCCATCATGCCTTGTTACCACTGTGCAGGCTGGTGGTGGTGGTGTAATGGTGTGGGGGATGTTTTCTTGGCACACTTTAGGCCCCTTAGTGCCAATTGGGCATCGTTTAAATGCCACGGCCTACCTGACCATTGTTTCTGACCATGTCCATCCCTTTATGACCACCATGTACCCATCCTCTGATGGCTACTTCCAGCAGGATAATGCACCATGTCACAAAGCTCGAATCATTTCAAATTGGTTTCTTGAACATGACAATGAGTTCACTGTACTAAAATGGCCCCCACAGTCACCAGATCTCAACCCAATAGAGCATCTTTGGGATGTGGTGGAACGGGAGCTTCGTGCCCTGGATGTGCATCCCACAAATCTCCATCAACTGCAAGATGCTATCCTATCAATATGGGCCAACATTTCTAAAGAATGCTTTCAGCACCTTGTTGAATCAATGCCACGTAGAATTAAGGCAGTTCTGAAGGCGAAAGGGGGTCAAACACAGTATTAGTATGGTGTTCCTAATAATCCTTTAGGTGAGTGTATATATATATATATATATATATATATATATATATATATATATATATATATATATATATATATATTTATATATTTATTTATTTATTTATTTATTTAGGCACTGACATATTTTAAGATTGCCAAAAGTTTTGGTACGCATTCCTTTACATGCACATGAACTTTAATGACATTCTTAATCCGTAGGGTTTAATATGGAGTTGGCCCACCCTTTGCAGCTATAACAGCTTCAACTCTTTTGGGAAGGCTTTCCACAAGGTTTAGGAGTATGTTTATGGGAATTTTTGACTATTCTTCTAGAAGCGCATTTGTGAGGTCAGGCACTGATGTTGGACAAGAAGGCCTGGCTCGCAGTCTCCGCTCTAATTCATCCTAAAGGTGTTCTATCGGGTTGAGGTCAGGACTCTGTGCAGGCCAGTCAAGTTCCTCCACACCAAACTCGCTCATCCATGTCTTTATGGACCTTGCTCTGTGCACTGGTGCACAGTCATGTTGGAACAGGAAGGCGCCATCCCCAAACTGTTCCCACAAAGTTGGGAGCATGAAATTGTCCAAAATGTCTTGGTATGCTGAAGCATTACGAGTTCCTTTCACTGGAACTAAGGGGCCAAGCCCAACCCCTGAAAAACAACCCACACCATAATCGCCCCTCCACCAAACTTTACACTTGGCACAATGCAGTCAGGCAAGTACGGTTCTCCTGGCAACCGCCAAACCCAGACTCATCCATCGGATTGCCAGACAGAGAAGCGTGATTCGTCACTCCAGAGAACACGTCTCCACTGCTCTAGGGTCCAGTGGCGGCGTGCTTTACACCACTGCATCCGACACTTTGCATTGCACTTGGTGATGTAAGGCTTGGATGCAGCTGCTCGGCCATGGAAACCCATTCCATGAAGCTCACTACGCACTGTTCTTGAGCTAATCTGAAGGCCACATGAAGTTTGGAGGTCTGTAGATATTGATATTTTACATGGCCAACCACTTCGTGGCTGAGTTGCTGTTGTTCCCAATTGCTTCCACTTTGTTACAATACCACTAACAGTTGACCGTGGAATATTTAGCTGAAATAAAATAAAATAAAAATATTAGATGGAAAAACTAACTTATTTTATTTCAGTTTAGTAGCCAAGGCAACATTTCTAATTTTCATTTAAGTAGAAGTACTAAAACAAAAAGACAAATTAAAATCAAATTAAAGTTATTCAGAGGCCCCAAAATAGGCAAATATCCATCATTTCTGTGTGTCAGTGCTTAATTTAAAACACTCACAATAAGATATGTTTTACATTTTCTTGAAATTGCCTACGCAAAAGATGCTGAAGTATTTAGCAAACGAGTTGGTTGCTAGTGTGTTGTGGGTTGTTGCTATGGGATTTTTCCCTTTTTTTTTTAAATAATTGTATTGTTTGCCGATCGAAAATCATGCTAATTGAACTTTTTTAGCACAAAGGTTGTAATAAAAAAAAAAGAATAAAAAGAAAGAATACTATTCATGGTTAAGATTTTTTCAAAATGATTCAATTTTTGAAAATGAGGGGAAGCATTAAAAAAGAATTAGCGTCTTAAAATATTCAGAGCGACATGAGACGAAGAGTGAAGCTGAAGGTTAAAGCCCCTCAGGGTAAAATTTCACACTGCATTATATGTTGATACACAGACAGAAGCTTCCAGCAAACCCATTTCAGGACTTATCACAGCATATTTGAACTGTGCTGAATCATCCGAGCGTTATCATACCCAGTAGGGCTAATGATGAATGATTCATGCACAAAGCAGATGAGTGACGACATTTGCACCACAGAGAGCAAACTTGCACAAGATTACATTTTATGAAGATACAATTAGACAAAACAGCTAATTATCAAATCCGTATGGATATAGGCACATGGGGATAATCCATATCCAGGTGTCCAAACAAACAGTTTCGATTAGAAAGACACATTTTCATTGGCACCATTAGAGCCATATTCCAATTATCAAAAATAGCTTGTGTTCTTTTAAAACCTTCATTATATTTGGCAAATATTGGTGGCTGTCTACCCCGAGATGTCCTGTTCCAATCAAAACCTCAGCACGTCATGTCTATTTCCAGAAGCCTGCTCTCAGGCACAAGTCTGTCAGCGCTTTTTTAAAGCTTCAGGTGATGGATAAAAAAAAATGTGTGTTTTCCGATTGTGGAAATTCATGTTTGAACTCGCTAGTGTGTCTGTCGGTAGCATGGAGTGCAGATGTGTTTATGCAGTACTTGACAGCTTTGTGAAACATCTTTGAGAAAATTAAGTATGAAAAGGAGGTGTGAAGCATTGAGATTTGTGCTGTATTAAAAACTGAAGCTATTTTTACACTTCAAGGGAGAAATAACATTAGAAATTACTGTTAACAAGGAACTGATTCTGAAAAGGCACATCAAAAGGGTGTTTTTGACATGCAGAATCTTCTTTATGACATTCTTGCATATTAACCATACTAAATCACAGGTAAACAATCATTACTGTGGTGAAATCAATGGAAACTGTTATTTCTATAATGCAAAATATAATATTTGTTGTGAATACTATGTGATACTATGGTGATAAGACAAAAAAAAACAGCTTAATGTAATTCAAAAAGGACTATTTTACCACAATAATCATAAAAATACACAACATGCGATTTGAGTATCACATTGATTCTCTCACTCATTACCTAACAAAACTCAAGCATTAGAAATATTTCTGTTTTTGCATGAAATTCACTTTTTATCATTCAAAACCTCTCATTGTTTTTAGTTAGAGAAATGCTGCTCTGATTAAATTACAATTGATAAAAAATGTATATATAAACACTATCTTTCAAAAGTTTGGGGTCATTTAGATTTTTTTCAAAGTTTTTGTAAGTTTTAAATCACCCATGCATTTTTTTTGTCTAAAATACAGTAAAATTGTAATATTGTAAAATATTATTACAAGTTAATATATTCTTGAATAATAGTAATTTATTTTAGAAACATTTCTTATTTTTTTTATTACATAACAGCATGTGAGCTCTGGTCCACTGTCCACATCTGAGCATTAAAGCAAGTATTGATTTAGTCTGGAGCTACACAGGTGGTTTACTAATGCAGAGGCAGTCTTTATGCCCCGAGGCTTCAACAGCACTGATTTAGTATTGACAGATTTATGTAAATCTGTATGTATTTATGTAATATATTAACTTGTAATAATGTATGTTTTAATAAGTTAATATATTGTTAAATAATAGTAATTTATTTTAGAAACATTTCTTTTTCTTTTTTATTAATGTTGAAAACAGTTGTGCTGCTTAATAATTTTATGAAAACTTTACAATTAATTTTATTCAGGATGAATAGAAAGTTCAGAAGAACAGCATTTATTAGAAATATTTTGTTAGAAATAGAAATATTTTGTAACAATCTAAAAGTCTTTACTGCCATATTGATCAATTTAATGAGTCCTTGATGAATAAAAGTATTAATTTCTTAAAGATGGATGGGATGGATGGTTGAACAATCAGAAAGACGGATAGATGGATGGATGGATGGATGGATGAACAATCAGAAAGACGGATGGATGGATGGATGGATGGACCATCAGAAAGACGGATAGATGGATGGATGGATGGATGGATGAACCATCAGAAAGACGGATGGATGGATGG
The DNA here is from genome assembly GCA_039654105.1 of Coreius guichenoti. Taxonomy (NCBI): domain Eukaryota; kingdom Metazoa; phylum Chordata; class Actinopteri; order Cypriniformes; family Gobionidae; genus Coreius; species Coreius guichenoti. The sequence goes on from CM077190.1 coordinate 6,897,623, forward strand.
ATGGATGGATGGATGATGAACCATCAGAAAGACGGATGGATGGATGGATGGATGATGAACCATCAGAAAGACGGATGGATGGATGGATGGATGATGAACCATCAGAAAGACGGATGGATGGATGGATGAACCATCAGAAAGACCGATGGATGGATGGATGGATGGATGGATGGATGGATGGATGAACCACCAAGAAAGACGGGATAGATGGATGGATGAACCACCAAGAAAGACAGATGGATGGATGGTTGAACCATCAGAAAGACAGATGGATGGATGGATGAACCATCAGAAAGACGGATGGATGGATGAACCATTAGAAAGACGGATGGATGGATGGATGGATGGATGAACCATCAGAAAGACGGATGGATGGATGAACCATCAGAAAGACAGACGGATGGATGGATGGATGGATGGATGGATGGATGGATGAACCATCAGAAAGCCAGACGGATGGATGGATGAACCATCAGAAAGCCAGACGGATGGATGGATGAACCATCAGAAAGCCAGACGGATGGATGGATGAACCATCAGAAAGCCAGACGGATGGATGGATGAACCATCAGAAAGCCAGACGGATGGATGGATGAACCATCAGAAAGACGGATGGATGGATGGATGGATGGATGGATGGATGAACCATCAGAAAGACGGATGGATGGATGGATGGATGAACCATCAGAAAGACGGGATAGAAGGATGGATGAACCATCAGAAAGACGGGATAGATGGATGGATGAACCACCAAGAAAGACAGATGGATGGATGGATGAACCATCAGAAAGACAGATGGATGGATGGATGAACCATTAGAAAGACGGATGGATGGATGGATGAACCATTAGAAAGACGGATGGATGGATGAACTATTAGAAAGACGGATGGATGGATGAACCATCAGAAAGACGGATGGATGGATGGATGGATGGATGGATGAACCATCAGAAAGCCAGATGGAAGGATGGTTGAACCATCAGAAAGCCAGACGGATGGATGGATGGATGGACGAACCATCAGAAAGACAGACGGATGGATGGATGGATGGATGGATGGACCATCAGAAAGCCAGACGGATGGATGGATGAACCATCAGAAAGACAGACGGATGGATGGATGGATGGATGGATGGATGGATGGATGAACCATCAGAAAGACGGATGGATGGATGGATGGATGAACCATCAGAAAGACGGGATAGAAGGATGGATGAACCATCAGAAAGACGGGATAGATGGATGGATGAACCACCAAGAAAGACAGATGGATGGATGGATGAACCATCAGAAAGACGGATGGATGGATGGATGGATGGATGAACCATCAGAAAGCCAGACGGATGGATGGATGGATGGATGGATGAACCATCAGAAAGACAGACGGATGGATGGATGGATGGATGAATGGACCATCAGAAAGACAGACAGATGGATGGATGGATGGATGGATGGATGGATGAACCATCAGAAAGACAGACAGATGGATGGATGGATGGATGAACCATCAGAAAGATGGATGGATGGATGGATGGATGGATGGATGGATGGATGGATGAACCATCAGAAAGACGGATGGGATGGATGGATGGATGGATGGATACTGTATTTAATAGTAATATTTTATTTTCTCTTAAACTGTAAAAAAATATCAAATATAATACAACCATGGTAGATTTTCAAAACCAATAAAAAGAATAAAATTAACCAACATAAACTGCTATATATAACACATAACAGCATGTGAGCTCTGGTCCACTGTCCACATCTGAGTATTAAAGCAAGTATTGATTTAGTCTGGAGCTACACAGGTGGTTTACTAATGCAGAGGCAGTCTTTATGCCCTGAGGCTTCAACAGCACTGATTTAGTACTGACAGATTTATGTAAGCAATAATACCTGTGTTTACATTCCACACAATAAATGACAGAACAGGAAACAGCACAAAGCATTTCTTCAGACAGCTGGCTCTCTGATGCTGCTGATACTGCTGACTGAGAACGTCTCGGTTACGTATGTAACCCTCGTTCCCTGAGGAGGGAACGGAGACGTAACGTCAGTGACTGACGAATGGGGGTTTCGCCTAGAAGCCTATCATCTTCGAGATCTAGAAAACGCCCAATGGCAGTGCCAATGCCATGGGCATGCGGAATTTGCATAGCGTAGCTCCGCCCCACAGTGTGGGTATATAAGGAAGTATGCGGCAACATCGCATTATGTTTACCTGATGAGGAGCCAAGACTGAACTCCCGGCCGTTCCAGCGGTACAGTGGAGTGGCAGAGGGACGTTACGTCTCCGTTCCCTCCTCAGGGAACGAGGGTTACATACGCAACCGAGACGTTCCCTTTCGTTCAGTCACTCCGAATAACGTCAGTGACTGACGAATGGGGGTCCCAATATAAATCACGCCACTCGGCGTGGGCAAGGGAAAGACACATGCTCAGGGAGGCTTACAGTGGAAATACACATGTGGGGGTCGCCCAACGGGGGAACCATGCACACGGTGGCACCTAGCCTAACACGAGGGCCTGACCAAGTGGGCAGACGTACTGGTGTCGGCATCGACAGTGCTGGAGAATTCAGGGTTTCAGGGAACTCACCTGAGGAAATTTCGCACGTATCCAGTCCGTGGAGTGAAATGGCGAGCAAGCGAAGACACCTGAGCCTAGTCCATTACCGGCCACTAGTAGAAGATCGGGACGTGGGTGCCAAAGGGTGCCCCGTCTCTGAGAAAGGAGGTCCTTCCTCAGAGGAATCGACCAGGGAGGGGCTGTCGCAAGGAGTATGAGTTCGGAGAACCAGGTCCGGCGGGCCAATACAGGGCGACCAAAAGGACCTGCTCCTTGTCCTCCCTGATCTTGCACAGAACCTGTGCGAGAAGGCTCACTGAGGGAAACGCATACTTGCGGAGGCCCCGCGGCCAGCTGTGCGCCAGAGCATCCGTGCCGAGGGAGCCCTCGGTCAGGGAATAAAACAGGCGGCAATGGGAAGAGTCGTGGGAGGCAAACAGATCTACCTGTGCGTCGCCGAACTGTTCCCAAATCAGCTGAACCATCTGGGGATGGAGTCTCCATTCTCCAGGAAGTGGCTGAAGAGATACTCTGCACTAGCAGAGTTTGCTCTTTTCCCAGTAAGACCCGAAGGCCCAGACGGGCTAAGTGCTGGCTCAGAGGAATCGACCAGGGAGGGGCTGTCGCAAGGAGTACGAGTTCGGAGAACCAGGTCCGGCCGGGCCAATACAGGGCGACCAAAAGGACCTGCTCCTTGTCCTCCCTGATCTTGCACAGACGTGCCACGTGCGAGCTCTTTTGTGAGAGAGAGCTTCACAGCGATGCCGAAGCGCCCAGGGAACGAATACCAGCTGGATGCAGATCACTGCACAGATCAGCAGGCAGGAAGTAAACACTCGCTGGAACGCGCCGTAACACCAACACCGACTGGAAAGCTGCTCGTCTCGAAGAAGCTTGACGATATACTCAAAAGGCTTAAGGAGTGAAGAGATAGATGCTCTTGGCTCCGAAGCAGAAACATAATGCAATGTTGCCGCGTACTTCCTTATATACCCACACTGTGGGGCGGAGCTACGCTATGCAAATTCCACATGCCCATGGCATTGGCACTGCCATTGGGCGTTTTCTAGATCTCGAAGATGATAGGCTTCTAGGCGAAACCCCCATTCGTCAGTCACTGACGTTACTCGGAGTGACTGAACGAAAGGGAACTGCACTTTAGCTCAGTGTGCGACAGTTCTTGATGATCTACATGGTTTGGGGTGCATCTTCATGCTGCGTTCTGAAATTCGCACCTGTGAGAGCTAATGCACAAGGGGGTGATTTAGTGTATTTAATGTGAATGTGCATGCCGTGTTGTGTGCTAATATTTGAGTTTCTCTAGACATAAATATTTGCCATTCTCCGACTATGAACATCTGTCAGACAGATGCGCATGCTGTCAGACATTAATTTCAAACTATAGACAGGTGTCTCTGTAGATATACTTCCTCCAAACAGACATATTCTCCACCTCCACCCAGGGCTATACTGTCATACAAACAATGTTGAGCAGAAAGCATCATGTCAAGCATTATTCTCTGGTTCTCGGATGGTCTCAGCCTCAGGTGGCACACGTACAGACCTCTTACAGTCCATTCACGGACCGTCTGATGCATACTGCACACAAAACTATTAAGCAACACAACTGTTTGCAACAGTGGTAAGAAATGTTTCTATTTTAATATATTTTCAAATGTAATTTATTCCTGTGATGGCAAAGCTGAATTTTCAGCATCATTACTCCAGTGTCACATGACCCTTCAGAAATCATTCTAATATGCCGATTTGTTGCTCAAGAAACATTTCTTATTTTCATCCATGTTGAAGAAAGTTGTGTTGCTTAAATTATTTTTCAATCTTTTTTTTTTCAAGATACGTTGATAAATTTAATTTAAAATTTAAAAGTTAATGCCTTCTTGCTGAATAAAAGTATTAACTTCTTTACAAAAAAAAAAACAAAAAAAATCACATACAATGAAAATTCTACACAAATTTTCTGCTGTTTTACAGTGTTTTCTGGATAACCTTTAACAAAGACCACTGACCACATTTTAATTTATTTCCCTGTGCAAGTATATTTTTGTAGTAAAATCTTAATTCCAGTAACCTATCATTGGTCATTTTGGTAACACCTTAGTTTAGGGTCCAATTCTCACTATTAACTAGTTGCTCATTAGCATGCATATTACTAGGATATTGGCTGTTTATTAGTACTTATAAAGCACATATTAATGCCTTATTCTGCATGACCATATTCTACATTCCCAATCCTACCCAAATCTAAAGTGCGACCATCATTTTACATATACTGTAAATCAAGTGGTCTCTTTCTGTTTAAGTAGCCAGATTATCCTGCAGTCTGGCTATGTTTGACTATTTCCACTAGTTTTTGCTGTGCTCTTTATCTCTGCAGCAGAACATCTCTTCAGTTTTGATCTGCAGTGTGCTCAGTCGCTGCCGGCCAAACAACACTGAGCTCGGCATCCGGACCTTGTTTGTTTTGATGCAGTTCATTAGCTCTCAGAGAGAGACAGCAGTATGGAGTGGAGCTTCCTACCTCAGTCCACCCGACTCGCCAACTTAATGAAAAAGCAACACCATTTTAAAAAACAGCTGAACTACTGTCAAGCAACTGAAAAATTTCTAGTTTATTTGCAAGATTTAGTTACTTCCCAACACTGTTTATCTCATACAGAGGCAGCGTCAAACCAGTTCTCATGTTTAGCACACATACACACAACTGAGAGAGAGTAATTGAGTTTTGGACTGAATTTTCAGCTGTAGTTTTGACCTTATTTCCTCGCTCGTTGAGATCTTCTCTCCAGCATTCGGAGATAAAAATCATTCCCGCATTGCCTGAGGGAGTCAACCTTTGTCTGTTTACCTGCAAACTCCTGCCTCACAAACACACACAGACACACACACACACACACTTTTTCCTCATAGTGTCTGATCATTTGGGGGAAGGTGCTCTGCTTTGCAGATGGAGAGATAAACATCACTACTCTAAATGGAGTAGTTAACCATTCCACATAAATCTAAATGACACAGCGAATAGCCTAAATTTCACAGACTCTCTTCATTCTGTTCTGAAACCTTGATAGACAGAAAAATAAAAACAGAAATGATACACAACCTACTAGAGCAGCCCAACTAGGGCCACAAGATCAATAATTCATGCGTAGGTATGTGCGAGTGTGTGTTCACAAGAGAGAAATAAAGGGAACTGAGGAGAACAGGATGATACTGATTTAGGAGGTATGTAGAATTTCATTATTACTATTCACAGTCAGCATTTCAAATAGAAAGAAAGAATGCAGAAACAACCCTCTTCACACACACAGACACAAAGATGTCCATTGTGGCATGTCTCGCTGTTTTTCAGTATCTCACGCAAGAATGGCGCGTTTTTGAAAGAAGTTAAAAGAAAGAATGAATTTGAAATGACCATGATGCTAAGCCAATGAAGCAATGCTCTAAAACAAATATTAAATAGAAAGCATGTACAGTCTGTAAGGTCTGTAAGATTATTTTAACGTTTTTGTCTTATGTTCACCAAGGCTGAATTTATTTGATCAAAAAGACAGTAAAAACATTAATGTTGTGAAATATTATTACAATTTAAAAGAACTGTTGTCTATTTTAACGTATGTTAAAATGTAATTTATTCCTGTGATCAAAGCTGAATTTTCAGCATCATTACTCCAGTCTTCAGTCACATGATCCTTCAGAAATCATTTTAATATGCAGATTTGCTGCTCAAGAAACATTTCTTATGATTATCAAACTAAAAAAAAAACTATGAAAGCTTGTTTCCGCCACAAAATAAAACATTTTAAAAGATACTTGCGACTTTTTATCTCACAATTGTGAGTTTAAGTCAGAATTGTGTGATATTAAGTCAGAATTGCGAGTTATAAAGTCAGAATTGTGAAATCATGGGCCCTACTTTAACGATCTGAGCACATGGTCTGAAGCGCATGGTGCAGATGCACTTAGTGCATGTCCGAATCCACTTCTGCTAATTTAACGGCGGAAAAAAACGGTCTGTGCACCAGGCGCATGGTCCAAAAGGGTTGTACCTAGTCTCTTAATGAGTCATGGGTGTGTTTTGGGCATAGCATGCAATAAACCAATCAGAGTCTCATCTCCAATTCCCTTTAAAAGCCAGTTGCGCTTGCACCATGGTGGATTCGCTATTTACATGGAGATTTGCGAGCGGAAAGACTGAACGCTTCTCCAGAGAGGAATCCTTTTATTTTTAATATTTGTTTGTGTGCGCATTCCTGTGTGTGTAATAAGCAGAGTGTATGTGCGTTGTGCACCCACCTATAGGCGCATATTACTAACGAGCCCTTTAAATAACATAAAAAATACTGCGCTATTGACTTTAGACCAGGTTTTTGTTGGTCAGTTGCCTCAAAATAGCAACGTGCCAACAATGCGCCTGAACACACCTCGTTTTCAGACCAGCACACCCATGGGTGAACAGATGGGCGCGAGTGCATTTGCTATTTAAACAACGTGGAGCTGGACGTGAAAATGATAACTGCGTCGGGCTGAAACGAGCAAAAAACACTTGAGTCGCACCTGCCGCCGCATTGCACCGGGTGTATGATAGGGCCCATAAAGTCAGAATTGTAAGATATAAACTCGCAATTCTGACTTTATAACTCGCAATTCTGAGAAAAAAAAAAAAAAAAAAAATATATGAATTTTATTTTTCATTCTGTGGCGGAAACAAGCTTCCATAGAAAACAGTTGTGCTGTGCTGACTAAAAGTTGTCTTGCTGAATAAAAGTTAATTTTTAAAAAATAAATGTAATAGTTTTTTTTTTATAATAGTCATTTAACTATTTTTATTGATACTTTTCATTACAGAATAGAGTATATATATTAACATTTGTGTTGACTGTTGATTTTGGACAATTTGAGTTTGTTGCAATACAAAGAAACATACACGTGGCCAAAATGAGGTATTTTAGAGGGCAGAATAATGTTGCTTCATACTTTGTGATGCTGTAATATGCTTATGATGTCTTAAAATGTCTTATACAGCAAGTAGCTCAACTTGGTTTTAAGCTCTAATCTTGATGTTCTCAGCTCATGTTCTGGATTAATTAAAGACAAATATTAAATTACACATATTATAATAAATGTTTAAAGCCTTTAGGAGCCTTGTAACCTCTACGTTAAGCATAAATAATCACAATAGGCTGAAATGATGCACTCATTTGCAGCTCTACCCCTCAATTTAAAGAGTGTTTTGCTATTGCATGCTGCTGATTGATGTTTTGGTGGTTTTAGCACAGATTTACTGATAACAGCCTCAAATAGAGGCAGATACGATCTAATACCCTTAGGATATTTGTACCACAGACAAGATGATTGCCCCAGAAAAAACTTAGTAGCCTGAGGTGTACTGTTTGTGTGTGAGAAAGAGAGGTTTTAAAAGGAAGATAAAGAGTCAGAAAGACATGCCAAAACAAAGCGCCAAGAACATCCACTAATTACACACTCCCTTTCTTAAACACACACACACTATTTACGCTTTAATAAACACAATTTGTCAGATGTACCAAACGCAGCACGCTCAACTGGACTTAACTTGATGAAAGTTTTCACCTTCGTGTCACATGGGAATTACCGCTAATCCACATTCAGCGTCGAGCAGCACAGGGATTCAGACACACAGCGGTATATACACATATGTTAATGTATAGTTTCCTAGTGATAGTGAGCCAAAGGATGAACTTTATCCCTTCCAGCTCTCTCCTGAGTGCAATTTCACGCTTTCTGTCTGAGGTGGGCTAAACCAGCAGCTCCTATTTCCCTCAGAAAACTTTCGAGAGGTACCATAATAACAGCAAAACAGAGATAAAAGAACAAAAATCCGTTCGCTTTCCACAGAAAAATAATTAATTCTCTTGCTTTGAGGAAAGAGGGCTTTAGAATAACTCAACTTTATCTGTGATTTCAGGCCTCATAACGCTGGAGGAGAAAGAGACTCCAGTGTAAACTTCAGCGTTGCCCATTTACATGTGCATTGTGTCTATTCTGGGTTCATCCGCTGGCTGCCGTATGCGCATGAGACACGAAAATTACGTTGCTATACGAGGCTTTGGAGAAAGATAAATTGCTCCTTAAATACCACTGCGTGTTGAACTAACAAATACATATCTGTCTGAGCATGATATGGACTGTGAATAGCTCTAATCTGTCTAGTCTGCCTCATCATTTTTATTTTTTATTAAAAGAAAATTTTCTACATTTTAGAGATGCATCGATTGCATTTTCTTGGCTGATTCCGATTTCCTATTTTTTTGTAAGTGTGACCTGCCGATACTGTTTTTGCCGATTCCGATTTTCTTTCAAAGAACTATAACTGACAGCATATGCAAACAAAAATCTACTTTTCTGCAATGCAAAATTTTATTTTGATAAAAAAAAAAAACAAGTAAAAAGACAGTAATAAAATAATAATAAATAAACAAATTTCAAACAACAGCACAACTAAATGCAATAGAATAAAGATAGATATTAATTTGTTTACAATAATAGGGCCCTATGAATTTTTTTTTTTTTTTTACACAGATTCTGTGTTGTGTATTTTAGTTTTTCTGGTAATCAAATGAAGGCATAAAACATTCATTTATTTTTAATCAAATAAAAATTTAAATAAACCCTTCCATTTTTTGGCAAACAAAGTGCTGCACAACAGAGGTTTACTGTTAAAATTAAAACATGGAAGAAAAATTGTGTGATTATTCCTTTAAAAATAAAGTTATAATAATTATTGTATTGTTTGTTATTATTATTAGTAGTAGTATTACATTAAGACATGCATTATACTGTATAATAGCAATACAATAGTACATAGTGCTATACAATAGTAATATATTTCTGTCACAAGTTAAACAGAACTTTTATTTTGACTGGTTGCTGTGAAGATCTTGAAGTTTCTGTGTATATGACTAGTTTTTCTCAAATTAAACGGTAAAATGTTCATGAAGTGACTCTCAGAGCAGCTACAGAGAAGTTTGTGTGTTCATGTCATCATATACATATAACACCGCGAGCGTCACGCATGCTTTGTGCGTGTTATAAACGTATTTGTGCATCTGCGCCATTCTTTCACACAGAAACACACAGAACAAGTAGGATTCATATTCAAATAGTCTTCTTGCGGTTTAATATTCACAGACACTAGTCCATATTGCGATGTGATTTAAGTGTACTGACCTACTTTTGATTTATTCATCCAAAATTTGACAAATTACGTGACATTCGGAAATGCCGATCATGCGGAAAATCATCCGATTCCGATCCCTGGCTGATCGATCTGTGCATCTCTACTACATTTATTTTAAATTTTTGCACTTATTATTGATAAAAAAAGAAGAATAGAGAGAGAAATTATGAGGGGGGAAAAATAGAACAGGAAATGACGCGAGCCAGACTCAAACTCAAATTTCCCACATGAGCACCACAGCCCCAAGAGCATGTGTGCTGACCACTAAGCCACAGCTTATTCAGCCCATTTATGACTCGGATGTGAGTTTGTAACTCTCTTTGTTCAGGTCACGTGTATAGATCATCAAACTGTCAATATTAGAATCAATACTTCCTGGAGAGAAAATTTCCTGTTCCTTTAAATGTTTACTTTAAATCATACAAAAGCAAACAAGTACTTACCGTCGTCCTGGTCCGGCAGTATGCGGATATGCGCAGTGGGGAATTCTGGCCCTAGACGGCCTCCCACAGGCATGCTGAGGGTCACGTTGAAGCTCTCCTCGCCCTCATACAGCGAGTCGTCAATGATCACCACACGACAATGCTTCTCAGTCTCATCTTTATCAAAGCGCAGAATACTGGCCTGCTCCTCTGGACGGGAGATGTAGTCAGAGTAGGACAGAACAGAAGTGGGGACGGTTCCTGTGGCAGAGCCTGCAGCAGGCACAGAAAGGACACATGCAGGAAATTCATTCAAATCCACATAAAGCGTTTACAGATGCTTTAAAAGGAAGTGAAAGACACATCTGAGGAAATGTTGCAAAAATTCAAAAATAACTCATTCTTTACTAACCCTTGTTGTGAACCCTTTTTTTTAATGGGACACAAAAGTAGAAAAACAAAAATTAGTGTTGTTTTGGAATGAATGACACTGACAAAATCATTTCATCACACAAAGAAAGGCTAGAGACAAGCTTCTGAGGACAGGAAAAATCATAGTGAATAATGACAAATATTTAGTCTGTTTGTCGCAAAAAGCTATTGCATAACTTCAGAAGACTTCATCCATCCATCCATCCATCCAAGGTTCTTTGAAAAATATTTACTTTTATGTTCCACAGACAAAACAGGACAAAAAAAAATTCATTTTGAAAACAAGAATATTGTTCTGGTCAAGTGTTACGAATCATAAATTATTTACAGTACTTGTACCCCCTGAGATTTTAAATACTAAACATTCAATAAATGTATTGAATATGAATTGAATTTCACAGTTGTTGGCATGAAAATTTAAATGACATAGAATGTAAAATTAAATATATAATGTTTTATAATAATTTGTATAAGATGTTGTAGAGGCTATTTTGATCATTTAATGTGTAATTAAACTGTTTTAATTTGTAATGATACTTATTTAATTTAGCTATTGCAATTTCACAAATGTCCTGCAGTCCCATCACTAAGAAAAAGCATGACATTCATTCAAACCATTCCTGAACCATTTTTGCTTTGTGGCAGGGCGCATTATCCTGCTGAAAGAGGCCACAGCCACCAGGGAATACCGTTTCAATGAAAGGGGATACATAATCTGCAACAATTCTTAGGTAGGTGGTAGGTGAAAGGATCCACATGGATGCAGGACCCAAGGTTTTCCAGGAGAACATTGCCCAAAGCATCACACTGCCTCCGCCAGCTTGCCTTCTTCCCATAGTGCATCCTGGTGCCATATGTTCCCCAGGTAAGCGACGCACCCGGCCATCAATGAGCCTTGGCCGCCCATGACCCTGTCGCAGGTTCACCACTGTTCCTTTCCTTGGACCACTTTTGATAGATACTGACCACTGCAGACCGGGAACACCCCACAAGAGCTGCAGTTTTGGAGATGCTCTGACCCAGTCATCTAGCATCACAATTTGGCCCTTGTCAAACTCGCTCAAATCCTTACGCTTGCCCATTTTTCCTGCTTCTAACACATCAACTTTGAGGACAAAATGTTCACTTGCTGCCTAATATATCCCACCCACTAACAGGTGCCGCGATGAAGAGATAATCAGTGTTATTCACTTCACCTGTCATAATGTTATGCCTGATCGGTGTATACAGTAGGGAGAACAAGTATTTGATACACTGCCGATTTTGCAGGTCATACAATGTGATTTTCTGGATTTTTGTTTTAGATTCTGTCACTCACAGTTGAAGAGTACCTATGATAAAAATTACAGACCTCTACATCCTTTGTAAGTGGGCAAACCTGCAAAATCGGCAGTGTATCAAATACTTGTTCTCCCCACTGTATAAGGTTGTATATGTTGTACATTGCACCTTGCTGGGTGTGACAGACCACCATCAGTTCCTCACTGACATCTCCCCTCCTGTGCACCGGGATCATGAGTTCTCCGATATCTTCTTCCACGGCAAAGCTGGCCTGAGGAAAGAACACCGTGGACTCTGTCAAAGGGAAAAGAAGATATGACTCAGCATTAGGACTGCTGTTCTGTTATATCAGTCACAGAGGGATTTAGCAGCTCCCTGTCAGAAAGACTATTACCACAGGGCTTTAAAACACCACAGGCGGTGGATTGATTCTTCAATATATAATTATTTCAAATCATACGGCTCTATACTGGGCGTGTAATGCACATTTATCTAGCACAAAAGACACAAACACATTTTGTATGAGAAAATAGATTTTTCATATTGAGCGCTTCATATTAGGTTTTTAGTGGCCTTTGGACCATGCGGCATCGATATCTGTCCTTACTGGCTGTGTATTGCAGTGTAAACCGTCTGACTGAGTGGGAGCTTGTTCAGGCACTGCTATTTTCAAATATCGTAGGTCAGGATTGAGTCAACATCTAAACAGATTTTTTATAGCACACTGAACTGATGGAGAAAAAAAAAAACTCTAGCCAGAGACGGAAAATCTATAGAAAAGACTGAACTAGTGAAAGCCTGGTGATGTTTTTGAAACAGAGGCGCACAGGGACCAATAAGAAAAAAAAGATGCCTTTTTGCGTGGCCTGTCCTGCCCCAGATCCTTCTATGCAATTATACATGATCCTTCGCAAACATCTCCAATCATCAAGTTTGAAAGTGGTCTTTTGGCACAGAGCGAGAATGGAGGTGAAAAATAGAGCAACTAGCTGTTCAAATAATAGGTAAAATGGAGGGAAAGAGAGTGAAGAAAACAACACATTTAGACGGATGCATTTTCAGTGACAGCTTTGAATGATAAAAAAAAGTACATTCGATAAATGCAGTACAATTTGGTCTCCCAGGACTTTAAAAAAAATATTATATGCACAAATGTGTGATAAAATTAACTTAATGGGCTAGTTTTGAACAAATCAAATGTTTAATTTTTTTTTACACAAATTGCAGTGTTGATACTCAACCCTGTTATTATTTATTAATTTTTTTTAATCATTTTTCTTTAATTTATAAGAAATATGAGCTATCTATATTTGGTCTAAAACTAGCTAGCCCCCTACTTAATTTCAACGTAATTTAGGCTAAATTTGCAACCCTGTAACAAATGCTGGCATATTTTTTCAAATATATATTTTTTAATTTGGTCTCTTTATGTTTCATGTTTATTATATGTACATTGCTAGAATACAACATCAAATAATTGGCTTTAATCTTTAGACATGATAACAGGGTTGCAAAAGATTTAAACCTCATAGAAAACTGCCCATATAATATTTACAGTAGTTCGATCCTTTGATTGACAGGTCTTTCAGAAAATGTCAATCATCTATTTTCCATTTGTTTAAAATAAAAAAAAAAAAGGGAGAGAGAAAAAAAAAAAAAAGAGTAACAATTCCATTAGTAATGGAATTGTTACTATATTGAGTAACAATTTATCCACCCCAGATTTTTTCAGTCACATGACATTGTGAATTTCAGAACAAAATATCCTCTGCAAAACCAAAACATTGTTTACTGTTCAGTCTCTGAATTTTGTGCAGACTGAGTGACTGCTCTGCTGATAAAAGAATGAATCTTACAGCCCTCAAGACTCAAACGCTGGCTCTGAGAAAAGAATAACAATGAGGCAAATGTATGTAGCCTCTCAGGTATAAGGCTTATTCATTGAGAGAGACCATGTCTTACCCTCACACAGAAATCCTTCATGCATCAGGGGCCAAAATAATGACCTTGTTTTGTAAGGAACAAAAACAAGACCGATTAGAAAATAAAATCCTGGGCATTTATATTCAGCTCTTGGTTGAGTCCTCTGCAGACAGGCGGTCAAATTACTTTTCATTGACAGAATAGCATGCTAAGATAGGATTTATTTTAATTATATACATGTCAATCATAACAGATTATTTATAAAAAGCATTGCAGTACTTTTCTACATTACTTTTGAATGAACACACAAATATATATTGCATTAAGTAAATACCCTTCCTCCTTTCCCTTCCCTTCTCTTCCCTTCCCTTCCCTTCCCTTCCCTTCCCTTCCCTTCCCTTCCCTTCCCTTCCCTTCCCTTCCCTTCCCTTCCCTTCCCTTCCCTTCCCTTCCCTTCCCTTCCCTTCCCTTCCCTTCCAGTAAGAAATATAAACTTGATTTCAAGATATATTATTTAAAATAATGTCCTACACAGTTTTGCTTCAAGAAAATGTATCTCGTTTTAAAAACGCACTTACGCCCATCTGTTCGCCCATGGGTGTGCTGGTCTGAAAACGAGGTGTGTTCAGGCGCATTGTTGGCGCGTTGTTATTTTGAGGCAACTGAAAATGGCCGCAGTATTTTTGTGTTATTTAAAGGGCATGTTAGTAATATGCGCCTATAGGCGGGTGCACAACGCGCGTACACTCTGCAGCAGCACACAAACATTTTAAATATTAAAAATAGAAGGACTCCTCTCTGGAATTCCTCTCCATGTAAATAGCGAATCTGCAATGGTGCAAGTGCAACTGGCTTTTAAAGGGAATGGGAAATGAGACTCTGATTGGTTTATTGCACGTTATGCCCAAAACACACCCATGACTCATTAAGAGACTAGGTACAACCCCTTTAGACCATGCGCCTGGTGCGCAGACCGTTTTTTCCATCCTTAAACTAGCAAAAGTGGATTCGGAGACGCCCTTAGCGCTTCAGACCATGCGCTCAGATCTTTAAAATAGGGCCCATATAGTTTTAATACTGATTTAGAAAAGTATTTATTGCAGTATTTATAAAAAGTATTGCAGTACTTTTCTATATTAACATTGAATGAACACACAAGCCTTCCTTCCTTCCCTTCCTTCCTAAAATTTAGTGTGGCTTATGTTTAAACGAAGAAAAAACGAATCCCTTATGGAGTAAGAAATATAAACTTAATTCAAGATATATTATTTAAAATAAGTCTAAATGTCCTACATAGTTTTGCTTCAAGAAAATGTATCTTGTTTTAAAGATGTATAGTTTTAATGCTGATTACCGAATACTGAGAAAAGTATTTTTTGCAGTGTAGTTTGTTTGACCTTTTCAAGTAACACGATCTTCAAAACGAAGTACAAACCCAATTCCAAAAAAGTTGGGACACTGTACAAATTGTGAATAAAAAAGGAATGCAATAATTTACAAATCTCATAAACTTATATTTTATTCACAATAGAATATAGATAACATATCAAATGTTGAAAGTGAGACATTTTGAAATGTCATGCCAAATATTGGCTCATTTTGGATTTCATGAGAGCTACACATTCCAAAAAAGTTGGGACAGGTAGCAATAAGAGGCCGGAAAAGTTAAATGTACATATAAGGAACAGCTGGAGGACCAATTTGCAACTTATTAGGTCAATTGGCAACATGATTGGGTATAAAAAGAGCCTCTCAGAGTGGCAGTGTCTCTCAGAAGTCAAGATGGGCAGAGGATCACCAATTCCCCCAATGCTGCGGCAAAAAATAGTGGAGCAATATCAGAAAGGAGTTTCTCAGAGAAAAATTGCAAAGAGTTTGAAGTTATCATCATCTACAGTGCATAATATCATCCAAAGATTCAGAGAATCTGGAACAATCTCTGTGCGTAAGGGTCAAGGCCGGAAAACCATACTGGATGCCTGTGATCTTCGGGCCCTTAGACGGCACTGCATCACATACAGGAATGCTACTGTAATGGAAATCACAACATGGGCTCAGGAATACTTCCAGAAAACATTGTCAGTGAACACAATCCACCGTGCCATTCGCCGTTGCCGGCTAAAGCTCTATAGGTCAAAAAAGAAGCCATATCTAAACATGATCCAGAAGCGCAGGCGTTTTCTCTGGGCAAAGGCTCATTTAAAATGGACTGTGGCAAAGTGGAAAACTGTTCTGTGGTCAGACGAATCAAAATTTGAAGTTCTTTTTGGAAAACTGGGACGCCATGTCATCCGGACTAAAGAGGACAAGGACAACCCAAGTTGTTATCAGCGCTCAGTTCAGAAGCCTGCATCTCTGATGGTATGGGGTTGCATGAGTGTGTGTGGCATGGGCAGCTTACACATCTGGAAAGGCACCATCAATGCTGAAAGGTATATCCAAGTTCTAGAACAACATATGCTCCCATCCAGACGTCGTCTCTTTCAGGGAAGACCTTGCATTTTCCAACATGACAATGCCAGACCACATACTGCATCAATTACAACATCATGGCTGCGTAGAAGAAGGATCCGGGTACTGAAATGGCCAGCCTGCAGTCCAGATCTTTCACCCATAGAAAACATCTGGCGCATCATAAAGAGGAAGATGCGACAAAGAAGACCTAAGACAGTTGAGCAACTAGAAGCCTGTATTAGACAAGAATGGGACAACATTCCTATTCCTAAACTTGAGCAACTTGTCTCCTCAGTCCCCAGACGTTTGCAGACTGTTATAAAAAGAAGAGGGGATGCCACACAGTGGTAAACATGGCCTTGTCCCAACTTTTTTGAGATGTGTTGATGCCATGAAATTTAAAATCAACTTATTTTTCCCTTAAAATGATACATTTTCTCAGTTTAAACATTTGATATGTCATCTATGTTGTATTCTGAATAAAATATTGAAATTTGAAACTTCCACATCATTGCATTCTGTTTTTATTCACAATTTGTACAGTGTCCCAACTCATTAAACTATTTTTTCAACATAAGACATTAAATCCAGAAAGCAAAGTTGCAGTAAGCATCTTTAAAATGCTTTTCTAGCCTCTCCTTTTTCTTAATTGCTCTTTACTCTAATGAGCAGTGAAAGGTTCTGGCTGTAAAGCAGGAAGCTTGTCACATCACAGCCATCCCAGTTACAGATGTGACGCCAGATACAGGCTTTTGTCTGAGCCCGCGGGTCGGTGTAAGCCATCATGTGTGAACGACTCTGTGGCAACTAGGTCAGACAGGTCTCCAAAGGCCCTTGTCGGAAGAAAACCACCACCCTCTTGCCTTCAAATATTAATGCCTGACCTCACACTGCCACACACACAACACACAAACGCTAAAAGGATAATTAACCTGAAAGGAAAAAAACTGCACGTGGAGCAACAGGACCACAGCATGCCGTCCGCCCCATCCTCTCCCCTCCCTCTCGCCATTAGAAAGAGCAGCCAGACTCCGTCACGTTAAGCCTCCCATGGGGCATCAGCCTCAGCAAACAAACCCCACCGTAAGACTGATAATTAGCTCACTGGGGAAGCAGCAGAGTTTTCTTTCTTTTTTTCTAAGGAGAAAAAACTTCTGCATAGATAGCGAGGTTTAAGTAACATTTAGATGGAAACTATCGCAGCGTTTGGGATTATAGATGAAAATTTTAATTATCTAGGGATCCTGAGGAGACACAGAATAACACACAGAATAAAACAACATAAGCCTCCGGTTATTCACGCTGCACATCTAAATACGCCCGTAATTGTGAGAATATGAGATGATGTCGTGATGATGAACACGCTCTCGGCTAGAAAACAGACAGACAGTGAGACGAACGCGGTTTGATCAACAGACTGACAAAGCCATATTTTGTAACAAGTGCTGCTTGGAGATAATAAAAAGTGTTTTTGATGACAGGTTTATCTCATTATGGCTTTCTCTTGCTTTTACGTCGCCTCTCTGTTTGGGTCCTTGCAGACAAAAGTGCAGCGTCCCCTCTGAAATGACCCCTCGAAAACTGCGCAACTAACTTTCAAATGCGAATGGTTTAATTAGAGAGGGAGCCAGTGCAGACCTGTCAAACCTTTCTCAAACACCCGTCGACAATTTACATTTAATCGATGAGACGCTTTCAAAACAAGACATAGAGCTGTGCGGAGAACTCGAGATGAAAAGAGGGGCCGCCGATATGTGGGGGTGGACGGTGCGCTGAAAGCTCGCAGGTAGGAAGAGATATCAAATGCTATGATAATTGAGGTCCACTGAAAGAAAGAAAAAAAGCATCTGCAATATGGAGATAAGGCCAGTGTTTTTATCTGCAACATTGGAAAATTGAAAATAAATAAATAAATAAATAAATAAATAAAGTGAAATAACCTGGGATGTTTTTAGCAGTTCTGTTGTTTTTTTGGTCTCTTGAACATCCTGCCTGCCTCTGACTCACTCACTTCTTCACTAGATGTATATTGAGCAGCTAAAGTGGAGATGTTTGGATATTTTTGAAGAATTAAATGTGTCTGAAAAAAGAACTGATCTCATTTAAATCACTGCTTAAATTTATGTCTGAAAAGCCAATGCGCATTACATAAAATGTAATATACACTTCCGTTCAAAAGTTTGGTGTCGGTAAGATTTATGTTTTGGAAAGTCTCTTATGCTCACTAAGGTTGCATTTATTTGATCAAAAATACAGTAAAAACAGTAATATTGTGAAATATTTTTCCAATGTAAAACAACGGTTTTCTATTGTAATATATTTTAAAATGTAATTTATTCCTGTAATGGCAAAGCTGAATTTTCAGCATCATTAGTGTCACATGATCCTTCAGAAATCATTCTAATATGTTGATTTGATGCTCAAAAAACATTTCTTATTATTATCAATGTGAACAGTTGTGCTGCTTAATATTTTTGTGGAAACTGTAAAACATTTTTAGGGTTTTTTGATGAATAAAAGTTCAAAAGGACAGTGTTTATTTGAAATCTTTTGTAATACTAAATGACTTTACTGTCACTTTTAATCAATTTAATGGATCCAACCCTCTACAATGCGAGTAAATCACTCGCATGTGCGACTAAATCTTCACTTTGGGCGACTAAATGTCTATCGTGTGTGTGTTAGAGGCTAAGTATAAGTTTAGCTTAGATATATTTTCACTCGCTCTCCATCAAGCGATCTGCACTATTTCAATTCAGCTCAATGGATATGCAGCGTACCTGTATTTGACGTAGCGTAAACTCTAGTGTGAAGGAGCACAACTCTCTGTCGCTTTGCTGAGAGCGCTGTGTTTCTCACACACACGCAAAGAGAGAAAGAGAGCGAGAGTCTTACATACCGCGCATAATCGACGCACTACATGTAAACGATATTTTTGTTGTATTTTCCTGTCAAAATAACAGTTCATTTGGAATTATTCAGCTTTTAAGAACAAGCAGAAGATATGCCGGTTTCTCCGGTAGTGGGCGGTAGTGTTGTAGTCAAGACCACATAATCCGAGACCAAGTCGAGACCAAGACCAATGTGTGCTGAGACCAAGACAAGACCAAGACTTTGAGGGATAGAGACCGAGACAAGACCAAGACCAGACCAGCACTCCTTAAACTCATAAAAATCCACATTACCGCCTGAGAAATTACTTTTTTTAACAATAAATATAATTAGAATAAGACACTATATAGAGCTGTTACCAATCAAATTAAATAATTAATAACAAAATTAATCTTTGCACTGCAGAGGTGGTACAGAAGATGCATTGGTAAAATTACAAATGCATAAATAATGTTTTTAAAAAATAAAAATAAAAAAACATTTGAATGTTTCTATAAAAAGCAATATCATGTTTGCAGTCATGCTCAAATTGTGAAAACAATTGTCATGTTATAATATAAAAATCCAGATCTCATACAAGTACTTTTTTGCAACAATATCTTGAATTTTGTGAGCATTTTTATTAATTTTGGTGACATTTTTGACACAATCCCTCATTAATTTCTGGACCGGCACAATAAATAAATCAAATTAGAAATAAGTTATTGATTGCATCTGGAGCTTTAGTTTTACATCCAATTACATTAATAATGTTAATAAAATAAATCAGACAATAATAATAGTAATATCCCAGCAGATGTGGTCTTGACCGGTCTTGAAGCTAAATCACAAGTCCTCTAAGTCTGAGACCAAGACAAGACGGAGTACAAATGTGGTTGAGACCGAGACAAGACCAAGACCTTCAAAAAATGGTCTTAAGACTGGTCTCAAGACCAAGACCAGTCTCGAGCACTACAACACTAGTGGGCGGAACTAATGCGCAAACGGCAATCTCATTGGCTGGTGTTCATCTATTACCATCCATGTTTTGATTTCAGCAAATCAGTTTAGTTCTAATTACTAAAATTCTATCAAGCCATTTTCAAGTTTACACTTGATTTACCCAAAAAAAGGTCTAAACACTGTCACTTTTAAAACATTGTCTTGTTTGAGCAGCCTGACAACAGTAGCATATTGACTCGACCAATGATGTGAGTTTAAAATATTTATCCACAATGTTACTGCTTTTGCTGCATCAAATAAATGAAGCCTTGGTGAGCATAAGAGACTTCTTTCAAAAACATTTAAAAATTGAACCAACACCAAACTTTTGAACAGTGATTGTATATCACCTTTGGGCTTTTCATCACATCTGAATGCTTATTAGCATTTAACTCCCATTAAAAAAAGAACATTAACTGACCTTTTATTTCATTTTAACTGGTTACCATTTAATAAAGGAGGAAGGTTGGAGACAGAACTTTATTAAAAAAATAAAATAAAAAAAAAAACGGTTTCTGCTCAGAATGAACCAAAATGAAAAACATTTTGTTCCAAATCCTTGTTTTTACTATTCTGTGATGCTCAGTGGTGCAGAAAAGACTCTTCAGTAGGGCTGGGCGGTATATCGAGTTTGTACAATATATCGATATATTTTTTAGAGACGATATGGAATGAGGCAATACCGTTTATATCGATATACAGTAGATTGATACGAACGCATCTGAAAAATAGCGGAGTACGCAGAGTGAGCTGATGCAGGGAAAGTGCTTGATACAATTTGTTCTAAACATGACACATGCTTTATATTAAGGGCTTCAAAATAACTGGTAAGATATAGTTGACATGTATAGTTTAAAACAGCTTGCCCTGTCAGATGCTCTGAGAGATACACTGGTGCTGACTGACAGATAAATACTTGCGGTGTTTAATGCGTTTGAAATGTGGTGCTTTCCTCAGTGCATAACTTACATTTCACAGGTATATTCTCCATCTGTAAATGTTAGAAAGTCATGCAAATATGTCCATTTTGCTGTCAGGAGAGGACGATCCTTCTGCAAGTGAATCTCCGCTAAAATTCAGGCTTCCGTGAATGAGCGCCGCCGTGTGCATTCGCGCCAAACAGACGGAGCGCAATAGGAACGCAATAATTCTGACTAATAAGTATACATATTTCTAAAATATTTGTTGTTGGACAATAAATGTGCCATATGTGGAATTTTAAACCTACAAGTAAGTATATTTTTATGAAAGTGGCCATTATAATGGGGTAATCAAATAGAGGCTATATGCTTTTGTTTTTATTTTCATTTTTAGTTTAGTGAATTTAAAAACAAAATTATTAATTTTGTTTTTAGATTGTAAACCCCCTTTTTGCACATAATATATTGCAGAGCCTACATTACATTCACTGTACTTGTTTATAGCCTTCCATATCAACATTGTTTTTAGGACATCACTGGGCAGGATGTGAAATAAAATTATTATTAAAGTTTTTTTTATACAGATTTTTTTTTATCCAAATAGAAAAACGTAGAAAATACCGGGATATATACCGTGTATCGCCATTCAACCAAAAAATACAGAGATGTGATTTTTTGGCCATATCGCCCAGCCCTACTCTTCAGCTGTAATAAAGTTTATAATTTACAGCTTATAATTCTGGTAGGTTTGAAATTTTAACCAAAATCTTTAGTAAACATGTTTATCAGAATATTTTGGTCAACTTCTGTTGGACTTACCATCACCTGGATCCACAATCTCAACTGTGGCTATTGCTGGTGACTCCAAAACACTCATCACCGGCTCAGTCAGGACAATCTGGAACGTCTCGGACTGCTCGTATTTCCCATCAGAGAGAACCCTCACTCTCCATGTGGCTGTGGTCTGGCCGGGGTTAAATTGTACCTGCTTCTGAGATTTTCCCAGGAAATCCTTGTCCTTCTCTGCACTGCCATCCAGAGTACCAATCCCTTAAAACAGCAAAAATACAACAATTTTGACAAACTTTTCCTGAATTCATATCTCCAGCCTCCAGATGTGTCACAACTCATGACTTTGAGAATGATCTATTCAAAGAAGCCTATTATGAAATGAATGAGCTGGGATTAGCTACGGTCTGCATTTCCCAGATTTATAAAGATCACGCACAACAGCGCAGGAGTCTACGCATTATCGATGCCATGCAAAAAGAGACGCACTATGTATAGAAGTTTAAAAAAGCCACAGGTCTGCAAGTGTCTGATGCTTCGGGGTAAGATGTAGGAACAAAATCAAGGAACATGTTGAACTAAAGTACAGCATGTACACTCAACTTCCTCTCTACTGTAACATAGGTACGAAGCTGTGATGGGATTCCCACACAGTGGGAAAACCTGAAGTGAACCTGCCCGGAAGCGTTTGATCTCTGATACATCAAGCAGAGACACTGTCAGGGATCTGTCTGCCAGAACCTCCCAAACAGATGTGAAGAATTAAATCACCGCAGCCTTTCAGATCAATGCTGGATGATCGCTGCTCTTCAATCCATAACACTTAAGCTACAACATGACAAGAAAAGCAAAATTGTAGAAAAGATTGTAGATTTAGGGATCTAATAAATATAGATTTTTTTTATACTGACCCACTAGGAGCATGACAAGCATCAAAAAAGTACATGCTTTGTTACAGTTTAACACATTCTTTTCTTTCTTTCTTTTCTTTTTTTTTTTTGCACATTGTCATCTAAAATGTTATTTTGGGGAGCTAAAATTAAATGCCATTTTAATATAGAAATTTGACTCAAAATATTGACTCAGAATAGAATATTTGTGACAAATGTATGACTACAACAAAAAGCTGTGAAAAATGACCACTGATTGGAGCAGTTATTGATGCATGGACAGATTTTTCGGATACTATTCTACCATATTTAGTGCAGGGCTGATATTGTGTTCCTTGAGAACTGGTATTTTATCTGGGTAACCATCCCATTAAGAAATTACGAAGTTAAGAAGTTATTTCAATACAGATATTTCAATATTGAATATTAGGGCTGGGACGATACACCTATCTCCCGGTTCAATACTATCACGATACTTGGGTGCTGGTATACTCTCAGAAAAAAAAAGGTACAGCGCTGTCACTAGGGCAGTACCCTAAGGTACAAAAAGGAAAAGGTACATCTTTGTACCTTACTTACCTTAAATGGTACATATTAGTACCTTTTCGCTTTTGTACCTTAGGGTACTGCCCCAGTGACAACAACTTTGACAAACAATTTTGACATACCTTTTATTCTGACAGTGTACGATATGTATTGTTTTTTTTAAGAATTGTGATTCTACAATTATTGTGATTCGATATGGCTGTGTGTTGCAATTTTTGTTTGCTTTTTTAACTCTAGAGCATGGGGAAAAGTTGAATGATACACTTTAATACTATGATGATGATGGTGCAGTTTGTATATCTGTCAGTGTCTCTCTATCCGCCGTTTTTCACTTTCTCGTGTCCACTAGTAAGAGATATGATGTCATTTAATACTCACCGATACAACACATACAACACAAGTGGTAAAAGCTTTCCTCTGCTTCATCTATAAGGAAGGACTAAAATAAAGTCATTTAATATTAATTAATTTAGATTCTGGAACAATAATAATCATAATAATTAGTGCTGTCAAATCGATTAATCGTGATTAATCGCATCCAAAATAAAAGTTTGTGTTTACATAATATACGTGTGTGTACTGTGTATAATAATTATGTATATATAAATACACACTCATTCATGCATATATTTAAGAAATATTTGCATGTATATACTGTATATATATATATATATATATATATATATATATATATATATTTATATAATTTATATTATATATAAATATATATATTTAAAAAAAAAATCTTAAATATATACATGCATAATGCATATATATATATGAGTGTATTTATATATACATAATAATTATACACAGCACACACACATATATTATGTAAACAAACTTTTATTTTGGAAGCGATTAATTGTAATTAATCGATTTGACAGCACTAATAATAACAATAACAATAATATATAATATATATATATATATATATATATATATATATATATATACACACTCACCTAAAGGATTATTAGGAACACCTGTTCAATTTCTCATTAATGCAATTATCTAATCAACCAATCACATGGCAGTTGCTTCAATGCATTTAGGGGTGTGGTCCTGGGCAAGACAATCTCCTGAACTCCAAACTGAATGTCAGAATGGGAAAGAAAGGTGATTTAAGCAATTTTGAGCGTGGCATGGTTGTTGGTGCCAGACGGGCCGGTCTGAGTATTTCACAATCTGCTCAGTTACTGGGATTTTCACGCACAACCATTTCTAGAGTTTACAAAGAATGGTGTGAAAAGGGAAAAACATCCAGTATGCGGCAGTCCTGTGGGCGAAAATGCCTTGTTGATGCTAGAGGTCAGAGGAGAATGGGCCGACTGATTCAAGCTGATAGAAGAGCAACTTTGACTGAAATAACCACTCGTTACAACCGAGGTATGCAGCAAAGCATTTGTGAAGCCACAACACGCACAACCTTGAGGCAGATGGGCTACAACAGCAGAAGACCCCACCGGGTACCACTCATCTCCACTACAAATAGGAAAAAGAGGCTACAATTTGCACGAGCTCACCAAAATTGGACAGTTGAAGACTGGAAAAATGTTGCCTGGTCTGATGAGTCTCGATTTCTGTTGAGACATTCAGATGGTAGAGTCAGAATTTGGCGTAAACAGAATGAGAACATGGATCCATCATGCCTTGTTACCACTGTGCAGGCTGCTGGTGGTGGTGTAATGGTGTGGGGGATGTTTTCTTGGCACACTTTAGGCCCCTTAGTGCCAATTGGGCATCGTTTAAATGCCACGGCCTACCTGAGCATTGTTTCTGACCATGTCCATCCCTTTATGACCACCATGTACCCATCCTCTGATGGCTACTTCCAGCAGGATAATGCACCATGTCACAAAGCTCGAATCATTTCAAATTGGTTTCTTGAACATGACAATGAGTTCACTGTACTAAAATGGCCCCCACAGTCACCAGATCTCAACCCAATAGAGCATCTTTGGGATGTGGTGGAACGGGAGCTTCGTGCCCTGGATGTGCATCCCACAAATCTCCATCAACTGCAAGATGCTATCCTATCAATATGGGCCAACATTTCTAAAGAATGCTTTCAGCACCTTGTTGAATCAATGCCACGTAGAATTAAGGCAGTTCTGAAGGCGAAAGGGGGTCAAACACAGTATTAGTATGGTGTTCCTAATAATCCTTTAGGTGAGTGTATATATATATATATATATATATATATATATATATATATATATATATATATATATATATATATATATATATATATATATATATATATATATATATATATATATATATTTATTTATTTATTTATTTATTTATTTATTTATTATATTATATTATATTATATATATATATATATATATAAAAATTATTTTTTTATTTTTTTAAATCATGATAGTTAGGTGAATCGATTTTTTCCCCAGCCCTAGTAAATATAAGTTATTAAAAATATAAGGACTAAAGAATTGCATATGATTTCTGTAATTAAAATCATTTTATTTCAGTTACACTAGAGGGGCTGTGAAACTGATGTTCATAAGGCCCCTTAAGTGACCATTAAAGGTTTTTTTTAGCTGCAGCATTCACCTACAAATTCAGAAGGAAAAAAACCTTCACATGTTCCATCCAACCATGTGAAAAAAAGTCTTCCAAGAAAGTACAGAGCACAGAAAAACTGAAATTGATTGAAAGATATAAGGCGAATACAATAAAAAGGAAATGAGAGAGAGAGAGAGAGTTCACTTTCAGTTCCATTTCTCTAACAACAGGGGGGCCCATTCTAACCACAACAAGCAGCATAGGACGCCAGCCACAGTGAGACGTGAGGAAAAGGAGAGAAAAGGACCGAGGCAGGTGGGTGTGAAAAAGTAGAAAGCTTTGTTGAGGGGGGATGATGTTTGGCAGAGATCGGAGCTCCAGGCTCCAAAGAGCACAAAGGCAGATGAAACCTGATGTCAAACCCTCTTCACTGGTTGCAAGCTTCACTAACACTATCACACTTTTGCTGTTCATCCGAAAATGAAATTCAGACCTGTATACGTTTTGTTTCTTCTGTTACACAATTATATATTTTACATTACCTCTTATACAGTGAAAAGAGTAATATTGTGAAATATTATTACAATTTATAGTTGTTGAAGAAAAAAAAGTTTGTAACATTTTATAAATGTCTTTCCTGTCACTTTTGATCAATTTAATGCATCCTTGCTGAATAAAAGTATTAATTTCTTTAAAAATAAAAATCTTACTGACCCCAAACTTTTGAATGGCAGTGTATATTAAAATATTTTAGTATAAGAATTTCCATATGGAAGCCAACATTCACTTCAGATATAAAAAAAAATAAATAAATAAAAAATTAAACTTCCGCAGTTCCAGGTTTAACAAAATATACATTTTATTTTAAATTACTAAAATTGCTGTCTCAACTACATGAGATGATGCTTTATAGAGTGGTAGGGACAAAAGTTTTTGGAGTTTAAAGGGGTCATGAACTGCATTGTGTTATTGTTTTATAATGTTTCCAAGGGTGCAATTATAATGTTAGTATGATTTTTACATCAAAAATTTTCATAATTTAGAAATAAATGGCATTTTTCCTACCCTGATTTTAGCCTCTGATTTGAACGCTGTCTGAAGGGGCGTGTCTGCTGTGAGACTTCAGTGTAAACGCCCACTGCTGTGATTGGCTGACATCTTTGCATATGAAATAGCCAAGTATTACATACAAAACTCTCTCGAAAACGTTTAGCATGTTTTTACTATTACAGCTCTCAAGGTTAACTAATCGTGAAAAGTGTTGATTATAGCATTATATTTAGATATATGGCATTATATTTAGATCGTGGCATGAAAGGTTGCAGTGATGAGCATTGTAGCCGATCACAGACATGTTGTGCGCATGAATGCAGTGATCTCGATTTCTGCACACTAACGAATGCTTTCATCATGACTTATAGTGCAAACACAATGTAAATAAGAGACTCGTTAATTATTACGGGAGTCCAGACATCAGTCACTGATAAACTTGCGCTGTTTGATTGACAGCTCCAGCGATCACAGTTTAAATAACAGATTATTCTCATCCTACTAAGAGAAACAATGTGAAGTTGACCGTTTAGTCACTGGTTTGGTTTACTGACACGTGACAAAAAAATCTGACTCTACATGAATCATTACATATCAGAAATCACTGGTCACAGATCAGGCATTAGAATTAACATGATTACTTACACGTTGTCGCATTACTGTCGAGTCTATATCGTAAAATTCTGTTTGCAAAGCCTGCGCCGAAATTGCGACTAATTTACCAAAAGAATCCACAGATCCAAAATCCAAAATGTACCGAATACAAATAAATAATGCTCAACTGAGACATTTCACATTGTTGAAAGTAAATAAACACATTCCTAGCATTAGGAGGATTAGTTGGAAGGTAATGTTATTTTTAGTCCAATCAGTGATTCTGTTTTGCTATTCATTACTCGTCATCTCACTAACACGCCAGTGGGCGGGGCCAAAGTTGCAATGATGAAGTAGGCGTTGATTTTCTTCTGCAGAGGCAGTCTTTCACCTATAGATTCCACAATGAGTCAATAAAAAAAATCAGTGGTTGTTGGAGTGCAAAAATGTGTTCTGTGAGAACAGCCCCTAAGAGTATAGAGATGTTATCCATAACAGGAATAGTAAGTAAAAGCAGGAAAGAGTGGATTGATTAAGGTGAGAGAGGAGATGGCTTGATCACTTATTTTCATTTACCTGCGTAGAACCTCATTATTTACACCCCATACCCATCTTTTCTATCTGCTCCCTTCCTTCTCATCTCTCTAGATTCCTTCTGCTCTCCACTTTCACGTTCCCTCTTTTCAACCTCAATATCCCTCAAAGCCAACACACACAAACCCGAAGCCACACGTGGGGCTGTGCTGAGCACGGTGCAGGGCAAGATAAGCAGGTGTACGCTTAAAAAAAAAAATGTTCAGACTGTTGTACGGATGTCAGAGAGAGAGCGAGGGCTTTCATCTCAGACACAAAGAAGCTAAAACCACTTAGAAAAACATCTCTAACAGCTTCCTGTTGATAAGCTTAAGTAATAACAGCTCTCACTGTGAACAGAGACACTACTGAATGCTAATGATTCACTGATAACACTTGTACTGGTGACTTCTTGTCAAGGCAAATCAACTCTGGATAATAGTTTGTTTTTGTGGCAAAAAATAGGTGATGGAGAACGGAAAATGTATGAAAAATCATCCACCAATGCTAATGCTAATATAGACACATGCATTTTCTGTAAAGATGCTTTGAAACTAGATATATTGTGTAAAGCGCTATACAAATAAATGTGAATTGAATTGAATTCAGTGCTCTAATACTCACCAACAAAAGACGTTTCACCCAGAAAACCTCGACGTCTAAGGATCACCTCGAGAACTTTATCCTGCTCACCCACCACATATTCTGGCTTCTCCAGAGAAATCCAAGCCCAGTTCAGACGAAACTGCTGGTTCTTCAATTTGTTCTCTCCTGAAAATAACAGATAAAATGTGTACAGTGGGGCACTATTATTGGCAGTTAAAAGCATTATGAAATTAAATCGAACGCTGCAGTGATGCAGGAATTTTGTAGGCCAACCCTACAATTACACTGGTTTCCTCAACAAAAATGAACAGGATTTTTCCATTGGCTTTTGGATTATTGCAGAAAATAAGCTGTGATTAACTGCATTTATGAATCTTACACATTTGCTCATCAAGATAATCTTCACAAAAACACACAACTTTTATACATTTTGAAGCCTAAATACAATTGCCAGAAGTAAAAAGTTAAACGTAGGATATAAACTAGATACACCACGGTCGCGGGACTTCAACATCACCTCTTTCAATCATTTAAATGCTACAAATTGAAAAGTTTGAGCACAATGAGGCTGTAAAAGCAGACTAATAAGTAGATGAGTTTACGTGATGATGTTTAATGTCACAGACAACCTCTGTAGTTCCATTTAGCCACTTGTTAACTTAAAAAATAATAAATGGTATATTACTGATGTATTTTATGTTGCTGAATAAAACGTGAAAATATCTTAAGCTTGTGTTAACCACAGACATCATTTCAGGAATTTACCAAATACCTATTTAAAAAACCTAGTGACTTTGCAACAATAGAACGCAAAGTTCAAAAATAGGTTTTAGGAATCATTCCTGCAGATCTCTATAAAATATTTTTGTAAATATTTAAAAATAAAATATTAGTCTACTCTAGGTAGAGACGTGTAATACTTTAGGTCATTACGAATCTGTGGAAATCTGCAGAGCTGTTCAGTGTAGTTCTGTGTGCACGTTCGTAATACATTATGAATATGACCCTCATAATGGACTCAGAAGGGATTAATTAGAGATCATTATTTAAACAATGTGTACACCACCAGTTGTGTTTACTTAAGGGGTTCATGGGAAATAACTTGTATATGCTACATTTTACATGTAAACCATTTGGGAAAACCTACTTCATCAGGTTTTATAGCATAAAATAGCACAGGATCCATGTAGCATAATATTGTTATTTTAAACACAAAATAAAAATCTTGATATTTTGATGACCCACAATGTCTCTACACTCAGGTACACACCCCAGATTGTCTTAGCAGCAGTATTTTACCCATGCGAATTAAAAATAATGGCTAAAAATAATAGAAAAAGAAATTAGTTCAGTGCAGAACAGACATAATGTATTATTTATATCTTGTGCATGCTGACTTCACACTTTACATGCTTGGTTTCACAATTATTGGTGTATCTCGCAATAATTGTATCATCCAGCTGATACCAGATACCATGATACCTGGATGATGATTACCACACTGTAAAAAAATATTGGTGGTTTAACTTAAAATAAGTTACCTGGTTGCCTTAAAATGTTGAGTTAATTGAAATTAAAAATTTGAGTTAATACAACAAAGGAGATTGGTTTAATAAATAGAAACTCAAACAATTATGTTATCTGAATCACATTAATTATCTAAGTTGATTTGACAAAAGATAAAAAGTTGTGATGATAAATCAATATATAAAAATATTTTTTTTACTGTGAATGGTACCCCCGGCCCCAGTCGAACCGCACTTCCCAAGGCAGTCTGCACCTCCAATACATTAAAAATGAGCGAATACCCAAGAACAAAGAGTAGGATTAAATCTGTGTCAAAGGCAAAAGTCTGTGTGAATTTATCACATTTAGTGCACACATACCTACAGACCTACTACATCTCTAATCTATATTTACATCATGTATTGGAGTTTGCACGCATATTGATAATTCGCTTCACGTGCACAGAAAACATCAGAGACAAATTCCCAATTTCTCAACGAGCTAGACCATGAATATTCATGACTTTTCAATGCTTGTTTCACTTGATTTCCTCGAGCTAACCCCAGGCTCCTAATATCTTACTCACTAACCTTGCCCGAGAGAAGTCATGACTGGTAAAAACTGACATGTTGCTAATGCCACTGTATTTCTAACTCAACATTAGTCTGTAATGACGTATGGTTGCTAGATGATAACTGTTAGGGACATGATATACAGCGTATTCAAATTCAGAATGCAGGAAAATAAACCATTTCACACGTTAAAGTGATTATACTTGACATTTCATGAAGATTATCAGCATAAGCCTCATGGATCGTTGAATTATCATAGTGGTCTACATAATTAGGAGTCTGGGGTCCGTCAGGACTTACCTATTCATATTTCGATTCCATATATAGATGTGGATTGCAGGTAAATGGTAAAAGGAAGCAGTAATAAATATACATATAATTTTAAAATAAATATTTAAAGGGAACATGAACTGCATTATTTTTTAATCATTTTATGTTTTCTGGGGTGCACTTATATTGTTAGTATGATTTTTACATCAAAAATCTCATAATTTAGAAATAAAAGGCATTTTTCCTACCCTGATTTTAGCCCTCTGATTTGAATGCTCTGTTTAAAGGGGCGTGTCTGCTGTGAGACTTCAGTGTAAACGCCCACTGCTGTGATTGGCTGACATCTTTGCATATGGAAAAAGCCAAGTTTTACATGTGGAATTCTCTCGAAAAATTTTAGCACGATTTTACTATTACAGCTATCAAAGTTAAAGGTACAGTGTGTGAATTTTAGCAGCATCTAGTGGTGAGGTTGTGAATTGCATTACTCACCACTCCCTCCTCCCTTTCAGAGCGCATAGAGAAGCTACGGGGGCCGACACAGGACAAAAATGTCGTCGTCGGAGAGAGCAGAGAGTGACTAGCGCTCTGTAGAGAAGTTTGTCCGTTTAGGGCTACTGTAGAAACATGATGGCGCAAAATGGCGGGTTAGGGTTAGGGTTAGGTTTCACTGTACGGGGACCCGCGGTGTATGTAGATAGAAATGGCTCATTCTAAGATAATAAAAACATAACGGTAATATTATGTAAGGTCTTTATACTCCACTGAAAACATAGTTATGTATATTATATTGCAATTCTGTCAGTAGATCCTCATAAATACTACACACTGAACCTTTAACTAATTGTGAAAAGTGTTGATTATAGCATTATATTTAGATCTATAGCATTATATTTAGATCGTGGCATGAAAGGTTGCAGTGATGAACATTGTAGCCGATCACAGACATGTTGAGCGCACGAATTGAGTGATCTCATCATTGCAACTCGATTTCTGCACACTAACGAATGCTTTCATCATAACTAGCAGTGCAAACACAATGTAAATAAGAGATTTGTTGACTATAACAGGATTTTTGGTGCGATTCCAGAACTCAGTCACTGATAAACTCAAGCTGTTTGATTGACAGCTCCATTGACTGTAAAGGGAGCGTTCTTTGATCACTTTCTATATATAATTTAATCACAGTTTAAATAACAGATTATTTTCATCCTACTAAGAGAAACAATGTGAAGTTGACCGTTTAGTCACTGGTTTGATTTACTGACAATAAACGATTTTGAGACAAAAACATCTGACTGTAGGCCTACATGAATCATTACATATCAGAAATCACTTGTCACTGGTGATTTTGGTTAGACATGTACACATAATCTGTACATATCAAACATATAAGTGTGTTGCGCCGTTCCTGTCGGATCCAATATAGAAGGCACAGCGTCGTTTTTTTAATTTCAGGCTCTCTGCAAATCCAATGCAGCTACTGTGTTTTTCCACAACATTTTGCACTCTTCAAAGGCGGGGCTACTGAACGGGTTTGTGATGTCACCAACCCGGGAAGAAGCTCGTTGTAGTCCCTACCAGACGTTTGTTGTAGTCCTTAAAAATCGATTTCTGTAAAAGAAAATATCTCCCTTTGCAATGAGTGTCGTTTGCAGATGTTGTTTATGCTCAAAAAGCAACATTACACACTAACTAAAGTTAAAAAAGTGAAATCATAATCAAGGACCCCTTTAAATAAAAAATAACTATAAATTAAAAAGTTATTTTACATACATACATACATACATAACATACATGCATACATACATACATACAGATCAGGCATAACAACATTCCTAATATTGTGTTAGTCCCCCTTTTGCTGCCAAAACAGCCCTCCACTACAACTCTGAAGGTGTGACACCTTTCTATCAGAACCAGCATTACCTTCTTGAGCAATTTGAGCTACAGTAGCTCGTCTGTTTGATCGGGCCACACGGGCCAGCCTTCGCTCCCCACATGCATCAATGAGCCTTGGCCGCCCATGACCCTGTCGCAGCTTCACCACTGTTCCTTCCTTGGACCACTTTTGATAGATATATATGTATGTGTATGTGTGCGTGCGTGCGTGCGTGCGTATCAGAAAGACCACAATACAGCAAAGATTCTAATAGTCACATATTAACACGTGACAATTTTTTTCTTTATTATACTACTGTGAGTGGATATAATTAAGCAGGCAAAAAACATTGCTCCCATCATTTCTGCAGTCAACACAGAGGTATTAATGCAGCGCATTATCCAAGCAGCAATGACATTTTTTCAATCAGTTTAGGGAAGAAGTGATTGATAGGGTGTGGTTTAAATGTCTGCAAAGACCATTTGGGAGTAAAGAAAAAGCTCTCAGCTCAAGGACTCCATTATTCTGTGGGTTTGGTGTGATCATTCAGGTCAATGAGCTGAGCAAACACAACACCATCAATTACTAGAAAGAGAAACAAAACGAAATGGATTTTTACATTTTCTAAAGAAAGTGATGTTTGCCTGTGAAAATCGTGCTAGCTGTAATGCTAATTGCTATTGTTAACTCCTCTACCGATTTTAAAGGATGCAAAAGCTTTTGTCAATCATATAACCAACACAAAATATTTTTGCCAGCAAAAATATCAGTGTCACAGGATTTAAATAAGTATCACACAGTATATTAAGTTGACAGTCATCTACTGTACGACTATACTAAAAACAAAAAACCTATTTATCCATATTTAGGCAAAATGGATGTTAATAAATGAGGTCTAAGAAAATAAAATGAAATTATGATCTTCCTAGCATTATTCCCGCTCATTTGCAGGGTCTGCTTCACACACACCTTTGATTTGGCACAGGTTTTACGCCGGATGCCTTTCCTGACACACTGAGAGTGCTGGGACAAAGAAAAATAAAATATAATAAGAATAATATATATATATATATATATATATATATATATATATATATATATATATATATATATATATATATATATATATATATATATATATATATATATATATATATATATATATATATATATATATATATATAAAACAACAATATTAAACTTATTTAAGCTACAGATATTTTATTTTATTATTATTATTATTATTTTTTTTAATTATATTATTTATATATATATATATATAAATAATATAATTAAAAATAATAATAATAATAATAATAAAATAAAATATCTGTAGCTTAAATAAGTTTAATATTGTTGTTTTGAAAAATGTTAACTAAGTATAAGAAACATTAATATTGATTCTTGCCTCAGTAGAGGCCACCGAAAAGAAAAAAACTGACGAAAAATCGAAATAAATGAGAAGACAACTCATGTGAAAAGAGAAAACAAGCTATTTAGTCATAAAAGGATAGCTTCACACATGCGAGTATAAAATTAGTTTGTATTTGTTCAGTTGTCAAGCTGAACAATAACATGCTCTCATTAGCTTTGCCTCTAAAAACATACTGACAGTTGCTTTGAAGCCCAGTGGATTTGTCCAAACCCTGATACTGTCAGTCTCCATGAAGCTTCTCACGCAAAAAGCCCCTAATGATTTTATTAAACAGTAGTGTTTCAAAGGCGGATAGTTCAGACAGTGTTTCCTAGAAATACATGACAGCACAACAGCTGATATTCACTCAGAATAGCTCATTAAAAGCTAATCAGTATCTGGTGCATGAGAAGCTTTATTCTATCCAGAAACTTTGAAGAACTTAACATCTAAAAATAGAGCTCACAAATAATTCATCAGATACACTCTTAATCCTCCTGAGAGACTGGAAAAAACTGACAGAAGTCAAATGGAGATGACCCCTGAGGTTACTTACAAACTACTATAGTGATTCATAAAGGTCTTATATTAACAGGGCTGGAAAATAAATCTGAACATGAGAATGAATGAGAAGAGTAGAGTGTGCTTTAAAGCACAATTCACTTTTTTTTATTATCGCTATGCCAAAAGCATCAACATCAGCAAATCCTCAGGAGCTCCACACTCCCAAAACTTAGTTAAACACACAAGTCAAAAACAAGTGCTACTTTGAGGCCTGTTTATTAAAACTACTTTATCTGTTGCATATACTAATATTTCTATATTGATTTCCTAACCTTTAGTTTATGGAATTAATTTGTGATAACTGAATAAGAAATAGAAAAATCTAAAAAGAATATGACTGTATCAAATAATCCAAGATATGTGCTAGTCAAAATTTACAAGTTACATTGTGAATACGCTTTTTCACTATATTCAAAAGTCTCTTGTGCTCACCAAGACTGTATTTATTTGATCAAAAATACAGTAAAAACAGTAATATTGTGTAATATTATTATAATTAATAAAAATAACCTTTTTCTATTTTTAAATGTAATTTATTCCTGTAGTCAAAGCTGAATTTTCAGTGTCACATGATCCTTTAGAAATCATTCTAATATGCTGATTTGATGCTTTAGAAACATTTCTTCGTACTATCAATGTTGAAAACAGCTGTGCTGCTTAATATTATTGTGGAAACTATGACACTTTTTTTCAGGATTATTTGACTTTTTATTAAACGTTTAAGAAAAAAAGAGTTTATTTCAAGTAGAAAGTCTTTACTGCCACTTTTGACCAATTTCTGAATGAAGTCGGACGTAGCGTAAGCATTTTGAACTGCGAGAGGAGTTACACTTTCTTCGTAAGTTGAATACGGAAGACGGTCAGGCGGAAGCTAGATATTTTACTTTATAACGTGTTAAATATGGATATTTACAATACCCATCGGTGCGCTTCAGAAGGCCTTTATTAACCCCCCGGAGCTGTGTGAAGTACTTTTATAATGGATGGATGCACTTTTTTGGACTTCAAATTTTGGGCTGCCATTTACTACCATTATAATGCTTGGAAGAGCCAGGACATTTTTTAATATAACTCTGATTGTATCCGTCTGAAAGAAGAAAGTCACATACACCTAGGATGGCTTGAGGGTGAGTAAATCATGGGGTAATTTTCATTTTTGGGTGAAATATCCCTTTAATGAGAGAGAAACTAAAGAGCTGCAAAAGTCAAGAAATTAATTTAAGATAGTTTACATTTTTTTATTTTGGTGCATATTATGCTCACCTTTCTGTCATCAGTTGCAAGCAATATTTTTTTTGTTACAGTGTAGCTTATCACTGTAAAAAATATTGCCATTTGACAACAGTTACAATGCAACAGGTTACAAGTCAACATTTTTTATTTCTCTTAAGCAAGGTATACTAGAGAGCTCATAGGGGAGGACTTTCTTGGCTCTATGTTGCCACGGATTTGTAAAGCGGCTGGCACTGAGCCGATCTAAACCAACCACTGCTTGCAAAGCACGACTGTACAAAAACTCTCTGATGGCGGTCTGGAGGCGAGGGAAATCATATCAGTGACGGGGCATAAATGTGAATCAACCCTGCAATCTTACTGCAAACATATTTGATCCATTCTTTAGCAACTGCACAATTAATGGCGATATCCAGATAAATGTTAATAAACAAATCTTTAAGCATGCTTCAAAACCTATTTGATTAATATTTTTTAACAGCTCCGCGTCGTGCCTAACAACACCCCTTAGCTGCACTGTGAACCCGAATAAGTTAGCAAAACTCAAAAAGATTTAGGCAATCAGTTGCCTCAAATTTTATAAGTTAAAAAATTCATACATTTAACTTAAAATATCATGTAA
This sequence comes from Coreius guichenoti, assembly GCA_039654105.1. NCBI lineage: Eukaryota > Metazoa > Chordata > Actinopteri > Cypriniformes > Gobionidae > Coreius > Coreius guichenoti. The sequence continues at coordinate 6,934,372 of CM077190.1, forward strand.
TCTTAAATTTTTAGGACTTGACTAGCTTTAACTAGCTAATTCAATAAATGCCACCTTGCTAATTGGTAACACAATGCTTTGGTAGCATTCACTTGCTGAATGAGGACAGAAATAAAATACATTTAACATATATCTGTTCACAAACTAAGCTCATGCTCCACTCATCACCATGATGGTAACACTCCCCAAAAAAAAAAAAAAACATAACAGAAACTCTTCTAAACTAGCATAACAAAACATTAAACACTACTAAATCTCCCACTTAACGTTAATCTTGCACACACACACACACACACACACACAAAAAAAAAAAATAATAAAAAAAAACATAATATATTAATTTTGGCATTCACTGTCCGTTTTGAGTGTCATGGCAAAGCATGCTGGGAAATAGGAGTCCCAGCCCAGTTTCAGTTCAATTTACGTTAGTCTGAATTAAAAGAAACAAATTCATCAAACTCAAAACAATGAAACAATTACTTAAAATGTGTCAGTTTTGAGAACTCAAAAGAAAAGTTCTAAATACTCCTAAAAGTTAATTTGTTTAATCTGAGTTGGCTCTATTCAAACCAATTAATTATTTTGAGCGTTAGGGTTTACAGTGTGTTATAAATTCACTGTAAACCACGGCATTTGGGGCTTATTGCTAAATGCCCCAATTAATATTGAGTAATAAATACATGATATTTTAATCAAAATAAAAAAAACCAAAAAATAAGATCATTTAAAAATGAACACTGTAATTCAAACATTACATGTACATCATCTATGGATAAGTATGACAACAGTTGTGTGCCACTGACAAGGTCTTAAGCCTTCCCATAGGTTTCCCCTCACAAGCACCATTGATGCTAGATCAAAAACATCAAGAACAGAATACATCCTGACATAACTCACAACATAACTATCAGCTAGATTATCAACACATGCATTCTGATGGATGGTTACTCAATCTGTGCTTCAGCTCTTGGTCTTTTCTCCTCTCCTCGTCTAGCTCAATGGGCTCTTGGCTGCATCCACAAAGTCTTGGCTGTCTGATTTACTGTTTTCTAGTTGGATTGAGAAGGCTGAGCAAGTCTAGCAGAACTTGGAAACCTTCAACAAGGACATGTGGACAGGCAATGAAGACAGGTCAGAGTATCTAGGCTGCTCCGATTTAAACAAGAGGTCCACAACCTCACAAAACACAGGAAGTTTTCTTCTGCGAAGGTCACGACTTGCCTGGATGCCCTCAATTACTTCCTTCTGTCCCAGTATCTTCTGCAACAACCTGCATAACCTTACTTTGTTTGAAGAACAGCAGATCTTTTGACTGCTAACAGCCTGACGAAAGACACTAGACGCAAAGACTTCATTGGTCTGACACCTGTCCACTCGATCAACGGCACTTCAAAATGTTTAACCAGGAATACCTGCAGGTGTGGTCTTGTCGTTGAATCCATCAGCCATGCAGGTCTAAGGTTAATCCAGAAATCCACATCTGAACTGACCCTAAATACCTGCGCTACCCCCAAAACCAAACAAAACATCCCACCTTCCACTTAGTCTGAAGAAACAAGGCTTTCAATGGAAATTCAATGCTAGCTCTTGCTAATCCACATGTGAATACACAATCTTATGTCTCGACAACAATGAGAAACAGAGCAACAAAAACATCCCATCACAACATTATTTCTGGTTAATTTGATATGGAAGAAAAAATAAATGGCTCAAACACATGGTTATCTACATCCACGCTAAGAATAGCATTGTTCTTTATTGTTCATAGAGCGACCTGGACCATGCTCAACAAATCCCCAGCAAAAATCTCCATAATACAATGTGCACACCAAGGAAAACAGAGCCAGCAATGAGGTTTTTTTAACCCAGACACAACAGAGCTTTAGGAAAAACCTAAATGGTGGTGAGCAGTCTGCAAAAACGCTCTCCAGGAAAATAGGCATAAAATAGACACCATTTTGCTTACCAACCTGATGCTGATAGTCAGGTCTACTGAAAATAAACCAAGCATTCTTTTTAATGGTACCAAAAAAAAAACATTTTAGTACATAATGGCATTTTTGCTTTAGAGTGAACACTGGAGTTCACATCAATAAATGTTGAAAAAAATAAAAATTCCCTCAGTTCAACCCAATCCCATCCCATCAAAAAACCCATCCCAGAGCTATGATATGTCACATAAAGCTTCCCTCTGTTCTTTGTAGCCTTTGAGTGTCCCTGCAGTCGTTCCTGTCATATTTCTATCTCTGCCTCTGAGTCATGATTGCAAAGAGAGGGGTAGAGGAATCAGAATGAGCGTTATCCATTATGACCTTATGCAAAGGAAGGGTACCTGATAAATCTGTCCACTTTTACCTATTAAGTTTGGGGGCCACAAGTTCCTAAAGGATTTAAATGGAGACCGGCATTTATTAGTGTCAGTCAGAGAGTTTATGTGACTAAAAACAGTTTAAACACCCATTAGCTCTGTTCTAAAACCTAATGAGCTGCCTCACTGACTACACAGAATCTTAAATATGCTGTGTCCGAAATCGCCTCCTATACCTTTATATACAGAAGTGCACTATTTGAGGAGACAGCCATTTGCAATGGTGTCTGAAACCATAGTGGACATTATTCAATCCTATAATGCACCTCAATAACGAGTGTACAACTGATGCACACTCAATGGCTAGAAGCTAGAGAATACCCATTCACTGAGCGGCAAATTAACTGCCGTAGATGCACTTCTGGCAGTGTGTCCGATTTCACTCACTTGTTTTTATTCGCTAATTTAAGCAAACAATATTAGTGATATTGGTAATGGAATAATTTAATCCTTGAGCATTTCACTCAGGGGTCTGTAGATCATTATAAAATGATTTAAAATTTAGTAATGTCGGCAATGGTGAATGAGTGTATAGGGTCGATTTCAGATACAGCAATAGAGTATGCAGTTAGCATGTTGCTAAGCTAACAGCACAACCCTCTAGGTATAAAAATACATAGCACAAACAAATATAATGTTTATCAATACGTTATATTGTCCACCTTTTAACATTTTTTTTTCTTGCTGAATTATTAGATTAGCTTTTCCATAAGGGACACATGCGATGAATTTGGCTAAAACAAAGTTTCTTAAGGCCTGGGACACACTAGACGATTTTTTTAAATCTTAACCGATTTTAAAACTGTGGGACACCACAGACATAAGGGTAGTTTCAACCAATTTTTTGCATTATAATCCTTCGAATGCACACACTAGAAGATTTGTCCGGACCGCGAGACCGCACACCTGTCGATTGTAGTAACATTTCCACAGTGAGATGAGATCTCACGGAGACTCGCGACTTGACTTGAGAAAAAAAACAAATGGAGGACGACCAACATGTTTGATATTTACTATTTGGGATCGTGTGGGCTCTGACGTGATCGGAAGCAGTAAAATAATCGTAATGACACCACACAACTAAGGATTTCTTTGGACAAAGTCATTTGCGACAAGCCTCGAATCAGGCCACACACCCCGATCGCTTGGGGATGCAAATCAGGCAAAAAAAAAAAAAAATCAGGCTTAAAATCGAAATTGAGTGTGTGGCCAGCCTAAGGCACGTTAATATTGTACTGACAACGACTTGCATCAACAAAAAACCAGATATCATTCATTTTCGATGAAAGTTGGTGATTTCAGAGACTGTTTTAGAAACCAACAGCCCAGCAACTCACCGTCCTCCATGAATTGAATCACTGACCATGTGAACAGGGCTTTAGGAGGCAGAATAATGAAGCTGCCTACATTTTGGAACAGCTTTCGCATTTGGAGCACACCTAGCTCACTAGGTTTTAGAACAGAGCAAAAAAGACAGAGGCAAAGATAAACAAAAACTAGATGATTTATAGGTCAAACTCTGATGGACAGTTTACAGAAAAAGATAAAGCTAGCATTCAGCCTTAGCTGGATGACTTACACAAAAAGTGCATCCAGAAATATTTTCAGAAGGCCACAATCCTTAGAACAAACCACACGCAGTCCTCTAAACTGCATGTGGAAAACATGATAATAGTTCTTTACATTAAAAAAACAGCCTCATCATCATTATAGAGTATGCAAGGAAAGAACATTTTTTTAAACAAAACAATTAATTAAACCCCTCTGGAATACTACTTCTACTAAATATGCAAGTCGCAATCTAACAGAGTGCATTTTATAAATGCAGCTGTTTAACACAAATTGGCTGTAAAATGGAGTTTATGATGTTTGCTGTGGTTGCTAGGCTCTTTGGACAAGCACAATCTAAGATAGTCTAATTAGCCCAGCTTTTTCAGGCACAATGTGGCAGAGTGTTTGTAATCATTGAATTTCAAGATGAAGCTGTATATTACTGCACAAATGTGGGGGAAAAGGGATCCTAAGAGAAAGCCTTGAGGCACCTCATGATAAAAACAGCTAAACTGAGCACTTTTGTGGTTGCACACTACTATCTGTAAAAAGAGATGAGAAAGGAACAGATAGTCCCTTAATGCTTGGGATCTTTCCTATAAAATAAATGCCTCCGCCGCCAATGGAATGAAACTATCCCCAGGAATGCACAGAAACAAAACCAGTAATGACCCACTGGGCTCAGGGGTCAGACACCAACACAGCTGCATGCCAAAGAGTTTCTATTCCTCAGTCTTTCCTGAATTGAGAGATGACTGACAATAGGACAAACAACAACCACTCCCAAAGTGGGGGGGAGGGAAGAGCAAAAGAACTTCAGGGAACAAATAGAAACATAAACCGAAACAATTCTAAAAACTGGGCCTGTTAACGCATGCAATACATTTTTCCAGTTTAATGCGTTAAAAAATATTTAACACATTTAACGCAGCATCCGTTTTTTTCCGTCATCCTTTGGCTAGTGTTACAATATATGATCACGCTCTTATTCATGGAAATGTTTTAAAACCATTCAAGCGCAACAAGACAAAAGAGAATGTGCTGTCTGTGAATGTCCTGACACACACAAGACGCACAGAAAGACGCGCACCAGTATCGTGCGCACACACAGCGCGCCAGAATAATGTTCTCTTTCGCGCTTGAGCGAACAATAACACACACAATTATGCCAAAATGTCCATTTTGTCGAGTATCATCATAAGAGCAGTCTTAAATTAGTTAAATAACGTCTTAAATGAACTTAAAGAGTTGTGAGAAAATGAGATGCGCGTCACAGATCCGTGTCATGTTCGGCAGCGGCATATCTTAAAGTGACAGAAGCCTAATAAACCAGTTGCTATGATTTCTGTCATTAAAGGAACACGCCACTATTTTTGAAAATAGGCTCATTTTCCAACTCCCCTAGAGTTAAACAGTTGAGTTTTACCATTTTTGAATCCATTCAGCTGATCTCTGGGTCTGGCGGTAGCACTTTTAGCATAGCTTAGCATAGATCATTGAATCTGATTAGACCGTTAGCATCTCGCTCAAAAAAAATGACCAAAGAGTTTCGATATTTTTCCTATTTAAAACTTGACTCTTCTGTAGTTACATCGTGTACTGAAAATGAAAAAGTTGCGATTTTCTAGGCCGATATGGCTAGGAACTATACTCTCATTCCTGCGTAATAATCAAGGAACTTTGCTGCCGTACCATGGGTGTAGCAGGCGCAATAATATTATGCAGCGCCTGAAAATAGTCCCCAGCACGCTCCCTGTGTAAGGAGGTTGTCACGTTGGTTATGTTGACGGAAGTTAGCCTATTTTCATGCGCTGCGTAATATCATTGCGCCTGCTGCACCCATGGTATGGCAGCAAAGTTCCTTACCAACCACAATTAATTACAGAAAAAAAGTGATTTATTAGTTAATTTAATTAATTGACAGCACTAAAAAAAATTAAAAAAATATGCTAATATTTATAAAAACTGTTTTAAAATGTTTATAAAAGTTATATAAAATATAATAATAAACACCAAGCACGTAATTCAATTAAATCTGTTAATAATTTAACATTAGGGCTGGGTATTGACACAAATTTCACAATTCGATTCGATTTCCATTCACAAGCTTTCGATTCGATTCGATTACGATTTTGAGTCGATTCGATTCAATATCGATTATTGTTGATATATATCAGATACAATACATGGCAATGCTGTAAACTATACATGGTAGTCAGTTGGCACATATACTAACATTAACTGATTTAAATACAAACATAAATTACACTCAATGATTTTTTTATAATAATAACAATAATAATAATAATAATAAAGTTATAATACTAACTTTACAATTACATAATCATTGTTTTTTGAAATATAAATATTTAAATGGTGGCAATCATAAAAACTTGACGGATTTACTCAAACATGCATTAATATTGGAGAACATTAAAATTTATAATAAATTAATGTAATGTGGTGCATATATTTATCAAAATGCTCATCTCTAGAGTTAATTTTTTCTAGCTGATTAATGAGTTTATGGACACCGAATGGTTTTTCTGAGGTAAATGTGACATTAGGTGACATATTGTTCACAAGCCGTTTTACTGACGTCTTTCCGCGGTTGAAACACTGATTGAGCGATTACATGTGAAAGATTTCAGTGCATTGTCCTCTATCTTTTAACATACTTTGACGTTCATTCATGTTTATTTGGTGCTGTTACCTGCTGTAAGTGGAGGAGATGATCCGTTCACGTGTGCTCCGCGCTGCCGCTTCTGTTGAACTGAGCTGCGCTACTATGATGTGTCACACCACATTAAACAGGACCAAAACGAGATTTATTCATTTTTAATTTCATAATAAAATGGATATAATTTGAAATCTGAGACTTTGTATCTTATCAAAAGTAACAAAGCACAAAGATTATTGCGATTTATTGGATAGGAGGGGCTCTACAAAGTTACGTTCATTCATCAACTGAAAACAGGTTAACTAATCGATTCTTGGGATTTAAGAATCGATATCGGTTCATAAAAATGAGAATCGATTAAAATCGAGAAATCAATTTTTTTTACCCAGCCCTATTTAACATCCCGACTAAAAACACAAAATGCAGCCTTGTACCAATCCTTTCAAACAATTAAAGCCTCTTAACTTGAAGATGCTAAGCAGACTGTAATTATTACCTTGTTTCATGACACAACTGGTGATTGTGAGCGTGAGAGAGACATGAAGCCTTTATACTGCAGTTAAACCAGCTGTTTTTCTATAGAGCATGTATTTTCCCAACTCTTTCCAATGCCAGAGACCCTCATACTTAAAGTAATTGTAAGCCTGAAAAGGGGTGGCTTACAATCACGGCTACAAGCTCTAATTATGTGTCATCTTACCTCTAGTTTTATACACCCTTTGTGTTGTGTGTATGCAGACCCTTCAATCCATGATGTGCACTTCTGAGGCACTGACAAAGACAATGTTACTCCTATAGTGTGCTTTGTAATGTGCATATCACATATTTGGCTTTCCAACTAAAACACAAATCATCACTGATCATACCAAGGTCTTCAGCCGCAAGCTCTTCCAGTAACAGTGACTGGATAATCTCGTTCAACCTAATTTATACCAGATTTAATCCTACCTTGTTAAAATATGTTTTTAGGGTCATTCTAACCCACACTAAGTCACTTCTAAGTTTTTCTTTGATGTACTAAAAACTCATCTTAATTTTTTTCCCGTTTTTTTCCCAATCAAAGGTAGCACAGCATGTAATAAGCTGCACACAGACATTTCACCTACCATGTAAAGAAAAGGCCTAATTGAATGCTACACATCTGAATATATGCCTCTCAGGTCTAAAGGTTCACAATTAATAATCTAAGCTATTCCGTATGCAATGACACCTAAAATCAGAGCACATTATATCATTCATGAATTCAAATAACTTGTGCTGTATTATTCCTCACTTTATATGGCTAAATGTGTTAATGAATAATTCTAAATGCATAATTAAATCATTAAAAAGCATGTGCATTTAATTTTTAATGCCGATTTTTTTTTTTTTTTGGACTTACCATTGTCCTCCACAGTGAAACTAAAGAGGTCACTGGTGGCATTGTCCTCGTCCTTCAGGATATAGCAGATCTTAAGATCATCTATGTCAGCTGAAAACACAGACAAACACAAACCTGTAAGATTAAACCTCACAAATGAAATTCATAAGAAAATAGAGTAAAACAATTTATGAAAATCCTCATATTTTATAATGATCTACAGACCCTAGAGTGAAACGCTCAAGGATTAAATTATTCCATAAGCCGCTCAATTTACAAATATCTTCATTTTAATGCAAAAAGCATTCTTGGTTTTGCAAAACACATCTGCAGATAAAAGGCTTTTTAAGTATTAATAAATCCAGGTGAGAATTTTCACCAAAGCAGCAGGGAGTGAGTCACAAAACAATCACCAAAACAGGTGACAAGCGGTTCATAATGACAGGCGAGAACAAGAATTTTAAACACAGGATTCCAGCCTAAGACTTCCCTACATCTGGTTTGTCCCATGTACCAAATTAGACCCCTTAACCACATCTGCACTGATACACAGTGGTTAAGTTACAGTTATACCATGAACAACCTTGCTCTGACCCACTTCTTTAAATTAGAGGAAGAGGCCTCATAAAAATGTAAACCTGTGATTCTTTATGCATGAACGAAACTGCTTTTCATATTGAAAATAAAATGTCTGCTTTCATCACTGGCACACACTCTCATCGTGAAATATTTAGCGAATGCCAAAGAGCAAGCGGTAGAAGAGTATGGGGAAAGGGCAAAGTAAATAAAGAGAAGTGATTGTCCCTTCTGCTTCACTGCTCGTACTGATGAGGCCAGGTCAGGTTTGCCAGGTCTCTCCCTGTTGTTTTCACACTTCTGCCCTCTTCCAGCATCTGGGACACATTTCAGACTAAGTTAGTCTGACATGGATTTCGCATCTTCTCAGAGGAGTGCGTTTATGCTTTAGCTGTTAAGAGGTCTGTTAAGAGGTCATGAACCTGTGCTGATCAGAGAACATTTTTTTATTCTGGCTAAGGATGTGCAAAATAAGGATGTAAGGATGTGCAAAAGGACATGTTTTTAAAATTGAAAAGCCAGACTAGTTGATTTAAAAACAATTGTTTTAGCAAATTTGCATAGCGTTTGATAGGTTAGAAAGCTAACCTTTTTGCATTATGCAAAGCTATCAGCTGATTGGTCAGCGTGCTACCTGCAAGTTAACAGAAAACACAAAGAGTTTCTAAATATTATATACTATGATTTTAAATATTTAAATACAATTCATTTTTTTTTTAATTTAATGTGATATGTAGTAGATTTTAAAAGACATTCGTTTATGTATTTTCATGGTTAAGATAAAAATTATGATTATAAAAAGTGATATGATTACATTTTCTAAGCAACAAGTGTTAAACTCCTGAGTTTATAAACCCTTTGCAAAATCTGCAAGATTCCTATTTAATAAAAAATGAGATCTTGAGAAAAAGAAAAAAAAAAAAAAAAAATCACATCCGAAATAAAAGTTTGTGTTTACATAATGTGTGTGTATTGTGTATAATTATTATGTATATATAAATACACACATATGCATGTATGTTTAAGAAAAATGTGTTATATATATATATATATATATATATATTAAAAAAAATATTACAAATTATATCAATATATATACAGTATATACATGCAAATATTTCTTATATACATGAATGAGTGTGTATTTATATATACATAATTATACATAATACACACACACATATTATGTAAACATGAACTTTTATTTTGGATGCGATTAATCACAATTAATCAATTTGACAGCACTATATATATATATATATATATATATATATATATATATATATATATATATATATATACATACATACATATACATATATATAAAATTTATTCTCTTTCTTTTTTTATATATATATGCAAAACTACAGATATTTCGAGGGGTTTGCAAACTTATTAACAACTGCATTGTGTGAGTCATTTCTTATGCATCATAACAGTCACATCTCATGCATGTAATAAAAAAAAATAATTAAACATCAAATTGCCCCTATGAAAACACTGTTTTAAACACTTGATTATTAAAAAAAAATTATAAAACAAAGAACATTGAGTATTTAAATAGCTAGTTAAAATTTGAGTGTGTAATGGGCCCATGTACCATTGTTCCGTTAACATGTATCCCCGCCCCAAACTCATGCCACTGGTTGAGCCATGGTTGTTATGTACAGCCCAGCCAAGATACAGACTGCAATTCTGTTTGTTATGGCTAGCGGCACAGAAATCACACACTTCACCTTTAACTCTATTTAAAATGTGGTTTGCCTCCAACCAGCAACTCGTTTTTTCAAAAAATAGTCACTACAGGGATGTTAGAAGGCAAAAGTATGAGAACTTAATAATTGAAAGGAGATGTGTGAACGCTCTAGTTGTCTCATCAAGAATTTAAGCCGAAGGCTAAGAGACAGACACATATTACAGCCTGTGCTCTTGGCAAAGGACAAAGTGTCAAGATGGAACTACATTATTTCAAGCATTAATAAGTGCAGAGAACCTGTCCTGAACATGATGGGTGCATAGCGTTTGAAGACAATTCTTACATGTTTATCTTCAAATGATAGTTCTAAAGAGCATTACATTACAGTTTTAGCAAGTAATACGATTTCACACAACCCAATCAATGAGGATAAGAACATTTCTGTGCTGATGATACATTACCTTGTGTGAAGGTGTTGATGGAGTCATTCCCTCTGTCCAGGCTAATCAGGTAGCCATGCTCTGGCTGTGCGGTGATGTGAAAAACCAAAGCATCAGGGCTGCTGTCTCTGTCCACTGCCTTCAGGACTTTGCTTGTGATCTGATAACCGATGTTTCCTGCAGACAAGACCTTTAAAGTCGGTGCACCTTTGTTAACCACTATCTGAGGCACACCGTTGTCCACAGACACAATGGTGATCTTCATAGTCTGAGGCCTTTGTGTCTCAAAAATTGTATCAGGGAATACAAAAAAATCTGAATGGGTTCCATCAGTGACTGTAAAAGAAAAGCTGTCCTTGTCCGACTCAGTGCCATCATGCTTGTAGCTGATCATATTCTCATTCAGGTCCTGCTTTGTGAACAAAGTCACTGGTCGGCTGTTGTTGAAGAGCAGTTTGCCGTGAATGGGCAGTTGGGTGACTGTGAACTTCAGCAGGTGCTCGGCTGTGTCTTGGTCTTCAACGGTCAACTCAAAGGGTGTAATGAGTTTGGTCTGTCCCTCAGTCACTAGAAGGTCATGAATGGTCAGTACTGGCTTTTTATTGTCAACATCAACAACTGAAACACGGAATGTGCGGAACACAGGGTTGTAGCCATCGGTCACCTCAAACTCAAAGCTGTCCATCTTGACTTCATCATCGGCAGTATGGATGTAGTAGATCTTGCTCCCGGCCAGCTGTAACTGGGTAAAGGACACAATAGGCATACCTGGTGTATCTGTGCTTTCCAAATGCCCTCTCACCGGGGCTCTTGTGATGGTGAAGACTAAGTTCTCATCAGGGCTGTTGAGATCGCTAGTGCTGAGGAGGTTCGTAGTGAGCGTCACTTTTCCACCTTCTTTAAGAGACACCCCCTTACTGATGACATCAGGAAACACCATGTCAATGCTGCCCACAGTAATATAGAAATATCTGTCAATTAGAGGATTAATGCCATCTGTTACGTCAAACTTTACAAGGTCACGAATGCCTTCCTGTCCATTGTGAGTGTACAAAATGAGACCCTTGTTCACCTCGTTTTGTGTAAAGTTCATGCCAATTGTTATGTTCGCCAGAGATTTGGCAGATCTTTTCTCCACATATCCTGATTTTCTGTGAAGGAAGCCCTGACCGGGGCCATAGCGAACAATGAAGGTAAGGAAATCATCATCTGAGTCCAGATCAGTGGCCTTTAGGACTTTACTATTTATGTCTTTTGTCTCGCCAATCTCGATTTCAAGTCCATCATTAATGGCAAGCCTTGGTGTTTCATCATCCACAGGGATAATCATGATCATTATGGTGCCTTTAACTGAATGTTTCCCATCTGTAAGAAGAACATTAAACTTGTCTTCAGTGGTTTCAGAATCATCATGTTCATAAATTATGCTAGAGGCATCCTTGATTTGTTCCAGAGTGAAGTTGGTGATTGGGACGGAGCCACTAGCAAGCTGATTGAGGATGAACCCATGATCTGGGGGTTTGGTGATGATAAATGTCAACTCTTCTGCAGGAACATCAGCATCAACTCCATTCAAGAGTGGCGTGTCAATTATAACATTCATGCCCTCCATTACGGCAAACTCTCGCATAAATATCTCTGGTTTTTCATCATTGGTGGGAATAATGACAATGGGAAAGAACTGCCTCTCTGAAAAATTCACACCATCTGAACATCTGAACGTGAACCTGTCCTCCACTGGCTCAACTCCTTTATGTATGCTTTGGACATAATGAATATGACCTTCATTCATATCTCTGATGGTAAAAGCACTTACTGCCAATCCTGACCTTGACTTTTCAGAGCCTGGTGCTGGAGAGATGTTCTCCACATATCCTGATGTGGGCTGAACAATGATGGTGCACAGGATGTCCTCAATTGGAGTGTCTGCATCCTCAACCCTTATCTGATGCCTACCAATTGTGTTTTTATCCCCCTCAAAGACGTTAAAGGTATTGCCAACTGTGACTTCTGGAGTCTGGTTATCTACAGGAAGAATGGTGACATGAACAAGGACTCCGTTTACTCGGTTACCCCCTACATTCCACTCATCAGACATGTCAGAGAGGGTCAGGTTGAAAAAATCTTCTATCGAAGTAAGACCAATCTCACCGCTAGTGTGAGCATACACAACCAGACCATTGATAATATCAGCTTGGGTGAATTTGCTTGAGGAAACTCCACTCACCAGAATTTCTCCAAACTTAGGGGCTTCTTCCACAATGAACGTCAACCTCAAGTCATCAGTGTCCTCATCTTTTCCCTGGATGACATTAGTGGTAATTTCTGTGGCACCATTTTCCAGCACGTCCAAGCGAGAGCCAAAGGTGCCCGTTTTGAGCCTGATCATTGGTGTCTTATCATCAATAAGCTTTACAGCTACCTTCACGGTGATTGTTACAACATGAACACCATCACTAACATCAAGTTTAAAAGAGTCGCTTGTCATTTCATCTCCATTGTGGACATAAGATACTCTGCCATCAGAGATATCCATCAAATTGAAACTACTCCCTTGTTTTAAATCAGTAAATATATGTTGAACATGGCCGTGTAGTGGGGTTTTACTTAGCGTGAATGAAATTAGCTTACTGTCAGTGTCAAGGTCATTTGCGTCAAGTTCAGCACTCGTGATGACATGCACCCCTCTCTCAAGGACTGTGAATCCAGTGTTCGTTATCTGTGGGGGTTTGTTGTTTACAGGCTGCAGAAAAATGGTAAAAACTCCATCAGCGCCGTTTCCAGCGGTGTCCTCTACTGTGAAATGGAACTGCACCACATGAGGTATAATGCCAAGCTCAAGGTCTGGTGGACTGTAGGAAATCTTATGATGGTTAATTTGCGCTTGGGTAAATTCTGTTATGTCAGTATCGGAGCTGTCAGTTAAAACAACAGACCCAAATTTAACGGGACTATTCTCATCCATGTCAGTTGGTGGTCGAGTTATTGTATATTTCAGGTCACGGTCCTCAGAGTCCAAGTCGGTGTAACGAAGAACATTCTTGCTAAAATGAGTCAGCTGGTACTCATGTACTGTCATCTGCAAAGTAGTGCCTGGGAACAGCACGGGTGGAATATCATCAATAGGTAAAACTTTAATAATAAATGAATTCTCACTAGATTGGTTTGGAGGATCAGCATCATCTTGTACTTTAAAAACAAACTGATCAGTAATGGTCTCTGTGATGTGTGGGCCTGTATGCCTATAGAAGAGCTTTTCATCTGTAATATCTTTCTGTAGCCACTGTGTCACTACTTTCTCATACACACCATCTTCTGCATTAAATTTCCAGGATGACGGGTCCTCAGGTGCTTCAGATTGCCTCAGCACAACCTCACCAATAGCAGAAATGAGAGGCTCGATTGTAAATTTAATAGTGGAATCTTCAGAGTCGATATCTGCTGCACTGAGCATAAGCTGAGAAATGGGCACCATCTGATTTTTGAATAAAATCAGCCCCGTGTTTGCATTTATGATGGGCGGCTCATCGTCTGTGGGTACAATTGTGATGGGGAACAAAAACTCTACTTCATTCTTGCCATCTGACATTCTGAATATTATATTATCACTGTATGTGTCACTACCATCATGCTGGTAAACCACAATGCCCACCTCCAGGTCAGCTGGGGTAAAATACTTCCTGCTGGAGCCCAGAACTGTTAAGAGACCATGGCGCAGCCCATCAACCGCCGTTATCTTGACACTGTCCAGGTTGTCTTCATCACTGATTTCTAAATTGCTCTGAGTGAACAAAGACCTAGACTGGCCTTCATATAATAGCTGGCCGGTATTCTTAGTGACCACTGGCGCTAATGTATTCATGGGCTTCACAACAATCATGAAAGCAAAAGGATCAGAAATGCCACCATCTGTGTCTATGACCTCAAACTCTATTTGAAAGATCCTCTCGGTATCTGAGTCCAGAGAGGGAGGTTTGTAGGCTATTTTCAGATCTTTCAGATCCCTTTGATAAAAGGATGTGATAGGTAAATTCCTATCATCTGTACTCACGATATAACCCTCCTCAAAGGACAGAGGAGAAGTGATGTTGAAAATTAGATCATCAGGATTGGATTCCGTGTCCTCCGCAGCTAACATATCAGGAGTCAGAGCTGTCATAACAAACTGATCAACTTCCATCATCATCATAGCCACAAAACTCGGTCTGGGAGGAGTGTTTTCCTCGCCCTCTTTGATCCGGATCATCACATGGAAAAACTCTTCTTTCAGTAAATTATTTTCTTTGCTCCGTAGCTCCACAACCATTGGGATGTAATCCTTATTAGGTGACTTCTGGGAAGACGTGTGCTCATAGCGGATATTTGATTTGAGAAACAGGTCGCAGTCCATCATTTTCTCCAGCTTGCTCTCATCAACCACTTTACCATATCTAGGAAGAACACTGGTGGCAGCCAGCGATGTTACCTCACATTGTTCAGAGTCTTTATCATAGGTAAAGTCTAAAACCTTCCTGCCAATAGGATTACTAGTACCACGCAGTTTATCAACAACAAGAGGCATGTTCTTAGTAACAATCTCCAATTGTGTGAAAACAACCTCAACTTCCAGCATAAAGGGGATGATAATAGTTTCAGTCTGAGTGTCATACCTGAGTTGCAGCTTCACCCTGTCACCCGCTGGGCTCCTAGAACCGAAATGAGAGTATCTCACATCGTTAGGACCAAATTCGCACGGGAACTTTTTAGGAGACACATGTCCCGGTCTCTGAGACAGTGGATCATTATCCAGAACGGTAATACTGCACCTGTCTCCAGGCTGAACTTCAATGACCAAGTCGTTGATGGGATCGATGTAAACAGATCTCCCGAAAGGCACGTGTATGCCGTTGTTTGCCACCAGTATCGCGTCCTCGGAGAGTTCTGGCGTGTACGCGTACGACAATCCGTGTGTTTCAACTCCTCGCGCTGAGCTACCTGTCAATGAAAACAATAGAATGAGAAATCTGTAAAGTTCCATGCTGAAGGCGAATGTAAACAGCCACGGGATGTTCTTGAGTAATTTAAATATCCAAATAGTGCTCGATTGGTTTTTCCGCTGTTATGGTTACATCCACGAGGGAACAGGAGACAAACACAGAAAGTTCAGAAATCCCACACGCGCGCCAGGATGCTCGCGCGGCATTCCCACAGACTCAGAGCGAGCTCAGTTTTAACTTGTGCATGGATGGCAGCAGAAGAACACGCCCATAGCCTCATTCTATTGGATGGAGAGTTGCATTCCCACGTTCGCAGGTGGAATTCTCACAGGATTTGACTGTCGCTGTTAGTTGTGATAGGCGCAATATAAGTATTAACAATAAGTATTGCATTATTATTGTAATAAAATGTTCATAATGTAATAATTTTCTCAAAATGTAATAAAATCGTTTAAAATGTAATAAAATGTTTTTAAAATCGTCATATTTTCATTACTGTAATAGTTTTTAAAACATAAGAAATTAGTATTCCCTTAAGTACATTTAAAAAAAAAAAATAACTACCTGCGAAATGCAACAGATTTAAATATTCATGCTATTAATAATAATAATAATAATAATAATAATAATAATAATAATAATAATAATAATAAACAAAGCAATGGTATTTTTTTTAATGTACTGTAAAGGAATACCAATGCTTTATGTTTAATAAACATATAATAATAATAATTGTATGAATATTTAAATGTTGCATTTCGCAGGTAGTTTAAGACTGGCATTAGAATTTTAAAAATGTACTGCAAGGGAATACACATTTTTTTTATGTTTTAAAAACTATTACAATAATGAAAATATGACATATTGGTGAGTTTATAATGTAATACATTTCTTAAAATATAAAAATTATTACATTATGAACTCATGATTGTATTACATTTTGAGAAAATTATTACATTATGAACATTTAATAATAATAATAATAATGTAATATTTATTACATTATGTGCAGTTATTACATTATGAGTTGCTACAGTGCGTCTGGGTACAAACTCTATACATTTCTTCAGTCAGATAAACTAAAGTGATTTATTCTGTTTGTTATAAGTAAAATTATCTCTATCATTTTAAACAAAACAAAACATAATTTAAGCTATATATGTGTAGGCTATATGCTACTATATTCTTTTCTTGGATATCTGACTGTCACTGTTAGTTCAGTTAGATAAACTAAATCTGATTATTCTGTTTATTGTCAGTAACGTTATCTCTGTCATATCTATTTCTATATATGTAGCCATATGTTATTTCTTTTCTTGGATATCCAGTACTTAATTTCTAATGCCTTAACAAATCTTTTTATACATAAAATACAAAATTATTTTCATTTGGCAACACACAATCACAATCAAATATTGCTTTTTCAATAATACAGTTTGTATTTCCCATGTCGCTCAAACAGTGAAGCTTAGTATCAGCAACGCAAAGCTTCGATTCCCAAGGAATGCATAAATTGATAATATGTGACCCCTGAATGAAGTGTAATTGCTTTGGATTGAAAAACTATGACAAATGAATAAAAATACAACATTTACCTTGAAGTCAGATCTACAGTTAAGAGTTTTGACCTGCCTTAGGGACCCTTTTTAATATTTTACTCAGATATTAGGCCCACTCACTCACTGTTCCTTCCTTCAGCCTCTCAGATATCTGTATATCAGGATACAGAGTTAATATAAGCGTCACATACTCACACTGTCTGTCACTGGGAGCCATAAAAGACTTAATCTTATCTTAGCTATATAAGGTCGGGGCAACTGTGCCATTAGCTATGAAATAAAAATTGTATGACTGAACTGAAGTATTGAATATTTAAAATATGTAATGAACATTATCTGATTAAAGTGTCTAGATTAAAGACATTTTTGACTTCAGTTGATGAATATATTTTAATGTAACCAATTTCTAATAATGTAGGTAGGCTGCCTCTTAGACTTTTGCTTTAAACACATGTTATTCCTGACAGATAAAAGAATAAAGAAAAACTACATTGTATTAAATATTACTGATTTAATACACCGATAAGGCATAACATTATGACAGGTAAAGTGAATAACACTGATTATCTCTTCATTTGTCCTCAAAGTTGATGTGTTAGAAGCAGGAAAAATGAGAAAGCGTAAGGATTTTAACAAGTTTGACAAGGGCCAAATTGTGATGGCTAGATGACTGGGTCAGAGCATCTCCAAAACTGCAGCTCTTGTGGGGTGTTTCCAGTCTGCAGTGGTCAGTATCAAAAGTGGTCCAAGGAAGGAACAGTGGTGAACTGGCGACAGGGTCATGGGCGGCCAAGGCTCATTGATGCACGTGGGGAGCGAAGGCTGGCCCGTGTGGTCCGATCAAACAGACGAGCTACTGTAGCTCAAATTGCTCAAGAAGTTAATGCTGGTTCTGATAGAAAGGTGTCAGAATACACAGTGCATCACAGTTTGTTGCGTATGGGGCCATGCTGACCCCTGTCCACCGCCGAGTGGGCGGCAAGCGCCAACAGTGGGCACATGAGCATCAGAACTGGACCACGGAGCAATGGAAGAAGGTGGCCTGGTCTGATGAATCACGTTTTCTTTTACATCACGTGGATGGCCGGGTGTGTTGCTTACCTGGGCAACCGGCGACCAGGATGCACTATGGGAAGAAGGCAAGGCGACGGAGGCAGTGGGATGCTTTGGAAACCTTGGGTCCTGCCATCCATGTGGATGTTACTTTGACACGTACCACCTACCACCTAAGCATTGTTGCAGACCATGTGCACCCTTTGATGGAAACAGTATTCCCTGGTGGCTGTGGCCTCTTTCATCAGGATAATGTGCCCTGCCAAAAAGCAAAAAGGGCTGTTTTGGCAGCAAAAGGGGGACCAACACAATATTAGGAATCGGTGTATATAGTCAACTCTTATGCGAAATAAATGCGGTAATTTTGTCCTATTAAGGGGGGCAGTAACATTCAGACCTTTTGTATTAAATTTAAAATTATGATCAGGTCTTTCTTAATCTAAATATTTAAATGGTACTATTACATTTGGGATATATTTTGTTTTCTTACACCAAAAGATTTGTATTGTGTGTAGTCTCTGAGATAAGAAGGAAAATTATTTTTTAAAAATTGCTGTTGTCTTCTCTACAGTTTATGAGATGTTTTTGGCCATGGCACATTAATGGTTCCGTCTTCAGTTAAAGAAAAACTGCATAAGGGAGAGGACAGGAGAGAGTCTTCAGAAGTTTGTTGGGACACATGTGTTTTATAATTACAGTATGAAAGACTACAGTCAGTGTTTTTTTCACGTGTGCTCCCTGAGAATGACTGTTTCCCACAAACCTCCAAACCTGTAATCAATCATCTGTTCAGACACCATAAAAACTCCTGATGGCTTGACTGAGTTAGAGTCTTGGTATTTTCTCTCCCCATCTCAGTTTTTCAATTAAATTTTTCGTCTGAATGTAGCTCTGGGAAAATATGTCCACTTTATTGGTGGAGGTAGACAGAATCAATCAGACCTCTAATCTCTGTGATCAAGGATACAACAAACTTTGTCCAAAGGGACCAAAAGTATTTAAAAGTTTGTAGTTCTGCAAAAAGTGGTGCGAAACAGCGAAACTTTGAAACAACAAAGAAAAACAAAAATGTGTGAGTGCTTAAACTGATGTTTGTATGATAAGGATTTTAAGGTATTAAAAATGATACAATCAAGACTTGAGCTGTCCATTGATATAAAGCACACAACAATTAATGACAAAAACATCTGTTTATCTATTTACTTGATATTTACAGTGCATTTTATTTTCATGTGAGAAATAAGGCTGTTGAACGTCCTTTCTCGGGTTTCCTCTGTTCTCCTGTGGTGACAGTCTGTCATTTAGCGTGACTGCAGATTGAGAAATGTTCAGAATTACAATGCCAAGTATTTTCTAGTATATGAAAATACCACCTAAACAAATTTAAAAAGGCCCACCTGTCAGACAATCTCCCTGAATGAGCCATGAATCAAATACAGTTTAAAACTGGACATTACAACTTTGAAAAATAACAATTTCTCAGTCACTAAAGTGATTTTCTTGTGCAGATGATCAGATTTATTCATTTTTTAATTATGCTGGATAACATGATGAGGTTCTTCACAAACTTAATTTATCTCACTTTATCTCAGATGCACAAAGGAAAGAATATTAGGAGACATATAGGTTGCCCATAATGATCCTGAAGAAAAGAAAAGATATGTGAAACACAGTCTTGGTACTACAAAAACAAATCATTTTCTAGGTTTTGTCTCCCTCAATGGATTTGTAAGAAGCTACACCACAGTTAAAAATGCATCTTGTTAAAGTCAACGGTGCATCTTTGTACCTTGCAAAAGAGTAAAACATAATCTAAGGGATTTGTGAGAGAGTATCAGAACTTTACAATGTATTTTCTGAAAGGTCACTTGTTCCTCTTGAGTACTGTTGTCATTTCTGTTACAGATGCTTGAAGGGAAGGTAAATATTTCTTAGTCCAGTACTCAGTGTTGTCTGAATGCTCATCTAACATTATATGTTTTTCAGCTACTCTCACTCTAAAGATCTGAGAACAGCAGGTGAGGGAAGTGTTACCACCTCTAAAGCTTTAGGTTTAAATTAGAACTCTGTTTGGAGCTAAATGACAATCACTGAGTAACTGCTGTGCTGATGCCGCTGGGCTTGAGTCAGACCCCAGACGTTGCTCCGAGGTATAACAGTTGCCATTTTCTTCTTCTAACAAAATTCCCATTCCAGCTGTTATAAATTGGCAGCATCTGACAATAAAAATAAAGAAGGAATATCATTAAAATAAAATGATATACACTGTAAAAAAAGTTTCCTTAAAATTTTAAGTACAATCAACTTGGATGTTTAAGTCATTTCAACTTACAAAAAAAGTGGAAAATTGCTTAGCTTATTTTGATGAGTTAAAGCAATGTAAAACCATATGTTGGCATAACTTATTGATCATATAATCTTTTGCAGTGTAAGCCAATATTTCTGCAACAATAGAAAAAGACTAAAAATCATTGGTAAATGATAAATTGTGAGATAAAAAAACATAATTATTACATAAAAATGTCAAAATTATAGGATAAAAAGTCACAATTACGACATTGAATTCATAATTGTGACCTAAAAAGAAATTATAAAATAAAAAAGTTAAACCTGAGATGCTAAGTTATAATTAGCATCATACGTATTTTGTATTGAAGCCCATTTCTGCCACATAAGAAAAAAAAACATGCTTTTGTAAATCATAATTATGACATATAAGTCATAATTATGAGACAAAAGTCTGAATTATGAGATAAAAAAAAAGCCATAATTATGGCATAAATGTTGAAATTATAAGATAAAAAGCCACACTTATGAGATGCTTAGACATAATTAACACAGTTCACATCATACATATTTTTTTTTTTATGGAAGCCCGTTTCAGCTACATAAGAAAAAGAAATTATAATTATGACAAATTCATAATCATGCCATAAAACATCAAAATTATGACATAAAAGGTCAAAATGATGAAATAGCTTGTTGATTCAACATAGGCATTTATATGATTGGCTTCTTATTCCTCTTTAATGGAAAATGTCAAAATGAGGATGTTTAATTTTGAGCAGTTTTGCACCTTTTTATTACTGAATTTCTTTGTTTTGTTGAATATATTTTCGTCAAATCATTTGTTTGCTGAATAAATAACAACAATTTAATAGAAGCTAACAGAACACAATATGAGGAAATATGACAAAACTTTAGAAATCACTAGAAGGTTCGCATGTATCACATACACAGTGTGTTGACATAGGCTAATTCTCTGTATTAGTGCAGCTGGGGGGAGTGTGTGTGTGTGTGTGTGTATGTGTAATTAGCTTAATTAATAAATTATTACCCTTTTTAAATGTCACACTCCATGGTAAATATTTACATATCTCCCTCAGACATACCAGAAGATCCCTCATTAGTGTCTCATTTGCATATTATTCTCTGTACTGCACTCTGTCTGTATATAAGCCCTTGTTTGTTTGAGTTTGTCAATGACTGCTGTCAAAGTTCAAGGACAAATCTTAAGCCCTTTCTGGTCACTGTTAAAAGTTAGGTTTCATATCTTTTGTTCTTTTCTTTTTTACATGTACAATCTGAAAGTACATATGAGTCAGTGGTATAATAGGCCTACATTTGTTGGCAGCCAGCGGTGCGTCACCAAAGCTAATTTTCAAAGGTAACCTGCAGGAGAGAGGAAACTCTCAGTACTGTTGCCTTCTTGAGAGATTAATTGAGTGTTACATAAAGGGTTCTGATTGTAGGGGCTGAAAAGTAAAGACCTCATCAGCTCTGTGGCAGAAAGTTATAATTAGGCATCATTAAAGCTTCATGGCAAATGTCCAAAATACTCATGCAAGAAGGTTAATGATCCAGAGGAGGGCACTGTTGTACCATTCCACATCATTTAATGCCCAGACTTCACTGATGATACAAAGAATAGTAATGCCTCAGTTGATTACAGTATTGATCCAAACAAGCTTAGAATTTCAAGGGATATTACAGAGTCAGGTTGTAAATCAAAGAATAAGCTTGAACAAGAATGGAGAAGAATCAATGAAGGACATAAATGTTTGTCTTTCATGAGTGTTCAGACCCTGTCAGCGAAAGGTCTCTTGGTTTTCTATTCGAGGCAGATAATCTAAAATGAGATCTAATGCAGGCCCTGTGGAGGGTGGACAGATGTCAGGACAGGCCACAGGCAAAGATGTGCTCAACCAGAAAGGACTATGCCACACTAGGCTAATGGTTTCTGATTTCACTAGCTGAGAGAATGAAATATAGTTTTCAAGTCAGACCCTAACACTGAATCTGACTGTGGCAAATGAGAGAGAATCCAACATCCAGCAAAGCTTGTGTGAAGCTTTTGAAATAAAAGAGTGTGAAAAGGTCAGACCTGTAAATTTAAAATCGCGATGGGGGAGAAAAGACCATTTATAATGGACTGCAGCAGATTTCATTACATTCCTTGGGCTACCTCAAATACAAATGTGACATATAAGAAGGAATATGTGAACCCATTTACCTAAAATTACCCATAAAATTGGATCTGATTTTCCAAGTCAAACAAATAAACAGAGCCTGCCTGACAAAGGTTTCCTGTAGTTCTTTGAGTTTCTGTAGAACCATAAAAATATTAATTCATTTTATTATTTCTATTATTATTATTATTTTAATTGTATTATTTATCATTTTATTATTTGAAAAAAAAAAACATTTGTATATTTTTTTAATATAAATGTTATTATTTATAGTGTGAAAATTATTTTATTCATTGATTTGAAATTATTTGTATTTTATTTTATTACCAAGAGAACAACAGTGAAGAGTGAAAAGTGTCAGTGAAAAGCTTGAGATAAATATGAAACGTAATGAATAAAAACAAAAATCAAGGTAGCCTAAATATCACATTACTAAATATCACAGAATATTTTTTATTGTGCATCGCCAATGTCCAAATATGTTCGCTGACATCTTGCGCTGATTTGGGACCTGCGTCTGCGCAGTAGAGAGCAGGAAGTAGAGTCGCGATATCAAAACTCCCACAGTACAGTACAGTTTACTGCAAAACAACTCATTATGTCGGTGTGAAATAAACAGTTGTGGAAATGTAGAAATTAAAGCTAAAGCTCCAATCTCCTTCCGAAAATCCCGAAAAAAGTCCGTTGGTGCCTCAGTGACAACTTCGCTCAGAGAAGCTGTCAATCTCAGCTGTCAATCATGACGTCACACCTCCGTTTTTATAGCATCAAATAACTAACTAAAACTTATTTAAAAAACGAATCCATCATAAACGTACTCCACACGGCTCCGGGGGGTTAATAAAGGCCTTCTGAAGCGAATCGAGGTTTTGTAAGAAAAATATCCATATTTAAAACTTCATAAAGTAAAATATTTAGCTTCCACCAGACCGCCTTCCGTAGGGCAGAGCAGGGCACAACCCAACGCTTTTTGACTTTCTCAGTTTGTGTAAGTCCACTTGGGGTTCAGAGTATTTATTTTTCACACGTCTAGTACAATTATGTGGTTTTGTTTCATTAATACAGTGTATATTTTTTTCTTGATTTACCCCTAAAGAATGGAAGTGAAATGTGACAAAATGCCATTGTAACATGTGAGGGGCACATTGTAACATGACCAAATGACAGCTTAAAATATTACCTG
This sequence comes from Coreius guichenoti, assembly GCA_039654105.1. Classification (NCBI taxonomy): domain Eukaryota; kingdom Metazoa; phylum Chordata; class Actinopteri; order Cypriniformes; family Gobionidae; genus Coreius; species Coreius guichenoti. The sequence continues at coordinate 6,958,283 of CM077190.1, forward strand.
ATATAATAAAAAAAATATCCAAGACAAAACAATATGTTGTCAATAAAATAAAATTATTAACTTTTTAAAATAAAATAATGCCATTTTTAATCATTAAAAATAAACGAATTTTTGAGTTTGACAACAAACACATCGCTAAATACAGCTTTACAGCATAGTTAAAAACATAATAATAATTAATAATTTCTGAACATTGATTCTCAGTCATTATTCACCTTTTTCTCATGGTTTCTCAAAAGAATTCATAAAAGTATAGAATATAATAGCATAGTTCTAATAGGGGCACATTGTAACGCAGTGTTACAACGCACCCCACCTGCGCAACTGGGATTTAAACCCGGCTCATGTCTTCTGCTGGTTAGATCAGCATTAAAGAACTATCTCAACTGTTAAATAACAGATATAAGATTACAATAATATCAGATTTGTCTTATTTTAAATAAACAAAAAAAAAACAGAGATGAAAAATAAACAAGTAAGAAATTTAGTTTTTGCTATGGTTAAATAAATGTTCAGTGATATCTTCCAAAGATTTTTTAATTTTGGCACAATTTTTTCTCTAAATAACGTTGATATGGCAACTAGTAAATACACTAAGTTTCGTCATGCTGGCATGTGTGGAAAGTTTTAAACCATATGTGTTACAACTAACCCCGCGTTAGGTTGTGCCCCGCTCTCCCCTATTCAACTTACGAAAAAAGTGTAACTGGCGCAATGTATCACTAGGACGTAGCGTAAGCATTTTGAACTGCGAGAGGCGTTACACTTTCTGTGTAAGTTGAATATGGAAGGTCGTTTGCCGGAAGCTAGATATTTTACTTTATAAAGTTTTAAATATGGATATGTTTCTTACAAAACTGGATTGATTCACTTCAGAAGGCCTTTATTAACCCCCCGGAGCCGTGTGGAGTAGTCGTTTATGGATAGATGCACTGCCATTATAAAGCTTGGAAACATCAGGATATTTATTAATATAACGCTGATTGTGTTCATCAGAAAGAAGAAAGTCATATACACCTAGGATGGCTTGAGGGTGAGTAAATCATGGGGTAATTTTCATTTTAATCCTAATCCTTTAAGTAAAGCTGACTCATTTTTAGTAGAAACAACTTAGTTAAATTAAGTTCATGTAGTTACATGAGTTTTTAAGTAATGTGAACAAGGATGGTTTGAGTGAAACTAACAACAGTGAAAGTTTATTTTTTTGAGTGTGTAAAATTAGCGGCTTTACTTATTCTTACTAAAAATGTTAATCTGAAATGGTGTTGTTTAATTTTCAAATACTCCAACAGAGTGCATTCTGTATATTGCCTGCATGCAACAAGCCGCTGTCAGATTTATTATGAGGCCCTTTGACTTTCTAATCAATAATCATGCACAATATTAACAACAGCTAAACACTGAAATTAATTCTTGGCTTGGGGCTCCGAGAAGATCAAACTAATCAAACACGCACGCAAATCACTACACACGCCATAATTGAATCTTTCTGTACATAGACAAAGTACTTCAGCAGCATTGCAGTTTGATCTGTGGTTTCCAAAATGCTTTTATGGACAGTAATACATCAGTGGTCCGGAGTGAGATGGTCACTAATGAGGCTGACAAAAGCAGTGGGAAGGCTGATCGCGCTAATCTTACTTTTTGGAGAGCCCTGATGCTGCTTTGCAGAGCCAACTTTCAACCTCAAGCATTTGCTCTCTGTGCAGCCACTAAGGAAAATAGGCTGTTATAACTGGTGCCGCCACATCATACTTTTCCTGTCCAAAGTAATGGGAAGAAAGCAAGGAAGGAGGAATAGTGTGAGAAAGAGAGGGAAGGCGGTTAATTATAGGCCGCATGCTGTAGAGTGACATAATGGTGCTTTCGTAAGTGTTCGCATGCTGTTTGTACGCATGCACAAATGTGGTTCTTCAAATCTGATATCAAATAACACATTTATAAGGAGCTCAAATGCTTGTAACATTTGGTAAACAATAGTGAATCAAAACGATGATCATTAGAATGCTGGATTTGATGGGTTTTGAGGATTTTAGCCATCTCATATTTCGAGATTCATTTGTATCCGATTCCAGCTTAATTGTGTTTGTTGATTGAATTATCGTAAATTGCATTTATAAAGCCTTTCTCTGGTGCTTTGTTCTGAAGATGGTACCGCGGCTAACAAAAATGTTCTTTGCTAACGCTCCCATTAAAGGGTTGGTTCACCCAAAAATGAAAATTCTGTCATTAATTCCTCACCCTCATGTCGTTCCAAACCCGTAAGACCTTCGTTCATCTTCGGAACACAAATTAAGATATTTTTGATGAAATCCGAGAGCTCTCTGACCCTTTCATAGACAGCAATTTAATGACCACTTTCAAGGTCCAGAAAGGTAGTAAAGACATCGTTAAAATAGTCCATGTGACTTCAGTGGTTCAACCTTAATGTTAAGAAGTGACGAGAACACTTTTTGTACGCAAAAAACAAACAAAAATAACAACTTTATTCAAAAATTTCGGTCTAGCCTGAGAGCTCTCGGATTTCATCAAAATTATCTTCATTTGTGTTCCGAAGATGAACGAAGGTCTTACGGGTTTGGAACGACATGAGGGTGAGTAGCCTAATTAATGACAGAATTTTCATTTTTGGGTGAACTATCCCTTTAAGTTATGAAAACATTTTTAACTAGTGGAACATGCAGAGAAATCCAAACCAGTGCCAACACCAGGTGTTGGTTCAAGAGCAAAGAAATCTTATTGTCTGTGCATAGCTTTCTCAGACACAAATATTGCTATTCCTTCAAAGGCATTTTACTACCCAAGAGCTTTATCATCACTTGAACTGTCTGAGGCTTTTCATTTTCTTCAAGCACACCCAGCCGCTCACTGTGACATTAGCCTCAAGCTGCATGTGCTTTTCACGCTGATCTATGACCAACCTTCTAAAGGTGTTTCCATGTTATGTTAATAGCCTGATGTTTTTCCATTGCCTAGTCTATTTATCTAGCATTGCTGTTTATGTGTAAACATCACTGGGACTATATTCTATCACTGCTGATAGCCGGATATCAGATTGGTTTGTTGTGCCAAATGTCATGCAAAACATTTTGCATCTGGATTTCAAGTAATGATTGAATGAAATCGAGATGCACGACTAAGCTTTTTTCATAGCAAATCATATGCAGTCATGAAAAACACATTTTTCACAACATATTACACTGAATCAACATTTCTTTGCATGTTGGAATTAATGATTCCGTGCACCGCTTTTAACGTCCTGTTCAGTCATTCCTCTCACATCAAGTGTAAAATGAAACTGAAGCCGGGCTTTAAGAAGGTGCAAACTCGTGCCAACATTATATTTCATTTAATAGAATTTAAAGCAGGGCAAGACACCACTAGAATACGAAATAAAAAATTAAGAGAGGTGCAAGGGTGAGAGACTGATCTCATATCTAAGGATGACCTCTCAAATAATATGGTGCACAAGAGAATTTAAAGGTAATTCCAAGATAAATGTTATCTATTTTCTAGCTTTAAGAGCAAATTTAGTGGTATGTGTGAAGTTAGACAATGCTACAGTACAGATAAGGAGTATTTGAAATATAATAATCCAACCAAACCAAACAAAGAATAAATAACTGAATCAAGCATTTACTTTCAAACCAGAATTATTCTGTTTCGGAGTTTATTTTGTTTCAGTCTTTGCTTTGATTTTTGTTTTGTCTTTGCTTTTTATTTTGTTTCTGGCTTTATTTGCTTTAATTTTTGGATTTGCTTCTGTTTGATTTTTGTTGTTTGTTTATTTTTTCTTTGCTTTGATTTTTGTTTTGTTTTTGGATTTGGATTCGCTTGTTTTTGGCTTTGAATCTGTTTGATCTTTCTGTTTTCTTTTTGTTTTTGTCCTTGTTTTGCTTTCATTTTTGTTTTGTCTTTGCTTTTTATTAGTTTCTGGCTTTATTTGCTTTGATTTTTGTTTTATTTTTGGGTTTGCTTCCGTTTAATTTTTGTTTGTTTTTTTCCTTGCTTTGATTCTTGTTTTGTTTTTGGCTTTGATTCTGTTTGATCTTTTTGATTTGTTTTTGTCTTTGTTTTGCTTTGATTTTTGTTTTGTTTTTGGATTTGGATTCGCTTGTTTTTGGCTTTAAATCTGTTTGATCTTTCTGTTTTCTTTTTGTTTTTGTCCTTGTTTTGCTTTCATTTTTGTTTTGTCTTTGCTTTTTATTAGTTTCTGGCTTTATTTGCTTTGATTTTTGTTTTATTTTTGGGTTTGCTTCCGTTTAATTTTTGTTTGTTTTTTTCCTTGCTTTGATTCTTGTTTTGTTTTTGGCTTTGATTCTGTTTGATCTTTTTGATTTGTTTTTGTCTTGCTTTGATTTTTGTTTTGTCTTTGACTGCTTTTTATTTTGTTTCTGGCTTTATGTGCTTTGATTTTTGTTTTTTGATTCGCTTCTGTTTGATTTTTGTTTGTTTGTTTTTTCTTTGCTTTGATTTTTGTTTTGGCTTTTGTTTTTACTTTGACTTTGCTTTTTATTTTGTTTCTGGCCTTATTTGCTTTGATTTTTGTTTTATTTTTTGACTTTGCTTTGATTCTTGTTTTGTTTTTGGCTTATAGCTTTGCTTTAATTCTTATTGTGGCTTTAGTGTACCTCCAGTTTACTGTTTATGCAGAAAGCATTTTTGACAATTATGTTTCAGTCTTATTAAATCAAAAAATGTATTATGCAGTGGCAGAAAAAAAAAACATTTCTTTGATATTTCCTAAACCTTGTTATAACAAAGAAACAGATAATCCATTTTTGTGACTGAAAAACAGAACAGCACAAAACCATTCTTTCAAAGGCCAAACCAATTTGCTGCTGTACACTAGCAAAGCTAGTATTTCCTTTGCTTGAAAAAAATATTGCAAATTAATTACTTCTGTGAACTCCAGAAAATGAATCTGCCGCTTGAATGCACAAGCTAAATCTAAATTCATGCCACATATCTTTTCATCTGAAAGATAGATTGAGTGAGAAGCAGAACTGACAGGCAGCGATAGCTTATCTGTAATACATGGACAACATTCAGCCACTCAGGAGGTGTGGAGGGGGTGTGGGGGGGGGGTTACTTATTTGACAACAGCAATTCAGAATGCCAGCCTTTGTGCGAGCTTTCAATTTCTCACAAACCTTTTAGAAATGTTTAAATTAAGTTTCTATAGAAATATGAGGGAAAACACGGTCAGACAATCACAAGACCCCAGTACTTCACAGCTATTTCATAGGCTTAGCTGGCCCATATCTGTGCAATCACAAAACTTAAAGCTCTGATAGAAAGGTTGCCAAGTAATGGCACGTTTAAACCCCTCAAATCACACAATCATGTCCATGACACCTATATAAAATACCTAACATAAATATTCAACAGTTCTTTCATTTGCTTGCTTAAGTAGGCTCACAGGATTGAATTTATGCAAACAGCAAAACCACTGCATGTCTTTGTACCTCTTTGTACCATAAAGGGGACTTTTGAAGCCTGTTTTTATCCATTTACAGCTTTGAAACATGGTTTAAGTTTACATTAAATGAGCAAATTGAAAAGACAAAACATCATAAGTAGCACAACTACAAGCAGAACATATTTATTTAACAAAAAACAGGCATTATATATGTATATACGGACAAACTCGTTCGCTTGTGTAAAAGCACAATTTCTTCCACAGCTAATGAACAAACCGCATCATTTCCTGCCAAATGAGGCTGGAGACAAGCAATGCCTTTTCAAATGTGACCCAGAGTAACATGTCTGCGTTTGAATAATGTTGGCCTTGCTGTATTTATAATGCACTTCTCCCCTTTCCCCAGTAATGAGTGACATGGAAAGGGCACAGCATGCCTGCTCTTTTATTAAAACAAATGAAAGATCCATTATGACACTGAATAGTCAGGCTCTCCTCCTCCGCATGACAGTAATGTAAGAGAAGGAGGTTGTGGAGGGTGTAAAAGCAAAGGTAGAGGCCTGTCATTCATTAGCCATACTATTCAGCTCTTGCAGTAAGTCACGATTTTAAGCCTTAATGAAAAGGCACTGCTGCTGAACTGAAAGGCTAAGAAAGCAACTTGGACGTCACATGTAACATTGCAATTTTTAATAACTATGGGAAGAGGTTTTTTATTTATTTATTTATTTATTTATTTTTTTAAGTATTTTTACATGGTAAGTATATTATGAATTGCTTTATTTATTATCATATTTAGAGCTTCTTCAACCAGAGCTACAAAACTGAGGGACTCATCAGACTGACATTGTCATTCTCTGCCTATAGTAACAGCTACTTAATACATAGCTCAAAACAACCATTATGGGACGATAAAACATGAAATGACTAAAGAAAAAGACATTAAATTGACTATTAAAGTATGTGATCTTGAACTATTCAGCTGGAACATTTTGTGAAAGACCAAAATACCTAGTGGTTTGAAATTCTGGGGCAAAAACGACAATGTCCAGTGATTGTATGTCGAAAAGTGGGAAATGATGGCAGCTCGGTGAGATTTGAGAGGTCCTCTGACAGACTTGGAGCCATAGCAGTGCCCGTTAGAGTAGCTGAGAGTTGACACCTCAGGGCTGGACAATAAATACACAAGTATGTTTATCGTCTGTGACAGAAAAGCACTAGATTGTCACATTCTGGGTCGGCGACCTCCTCCGACCCGATCTCTGGGAATGATTCGTAGCTCCGAGCCGTGTTTCAGGAACACATTTCCTGTAGAATCAGAGACATCCATTACATTACATCCAGTATATGGCACATTTTCCAATTACAGCTACAGCTTTGTTGGTTGATTTTTGGTAAAGCTTCATAAAGTAATATAAAAGCACTTGTACGTTGCATACAAGCAACAAACCGAGACTCGCTCAGTTCCCTCTGCTATAAGAAACTCACTCAGCTCAGCATATGAAAATAAATCTATTCAGGTGTCTGAGTATAGGCTATATTTAGTATGTGATTTTATAACTTCAATCCAAGCTAAAGATACAGGTCTCCATAACACAAACCCTACTGCATAGGGTCAGGCTAGACATGTCGCTACTATAAAACTAATGAATTACAGCTCATTTGACATTTAGGGCTCAACCCATGACATGTAAGAAAAATTACAGGGCATTTTCGTGTGATTACATGCAACACTGCACTTAGGGAAGAAAACATTGACAGAACGCCATTGATTATAGATAGATGGATTCAGCCTTAAATGACAATTAATGCAGGATGGAAAACATATGTAAAGAAACATTTAGTCAGGGGAATAAACTCAAAACAATGGGGAATTGTGTAATTGAAGCACATCATCAATATTCATTAGGTAATATGTGAAATCGACATGCAGAGCCTATTGAAGGAGTCTCAGGAAATCATTCGATCTCTCAAAAGCTCCCCAGGTGGATAAACATCAACAATATGAGGCAGTAAACAGAAGGATCCATTAATTTGCATGCGGATGATTATGAAGGATAGACAGGAAAATCTCAGCCATGCATGTAAATTGTGAGAGTGAGATGAGAAAATGCAGGGAAGAGGAAGTTAAAAAATATGGAAGGTGGATTAAAGCACCAATAAACAAACATGCATTTGCACAGGCAAAAAGAATAGAAGTATCGCTATTTCCAGCCCTGTGTGATATTTGGATATATCGAAACACTTGACAAAATGACATTTATTACAGCCAGATGCTGCTGCAGAGGGCAGCCCTGATCGAGTGAAGTAGAGACACCGACCTGCTGTCTGCGCCGGGTTGATTCCGATGCCATCTACACAAACAATAATCACAAAGAACATCAGCGATGTGAATACATACACAAACCATTCATTCTTAAACACAATCAATGAATCAGACAGATGGGCAAAAGACACACTGAAATGCTGAACAATCACAATTCAAACCATCTCATTTACAATAACTGCCTTGTGTTGTGAGAGGTGAGTTACAGTGGGGAGAACAAGTATTTGATACACTGCCGATTTTGCAGGTTTTCCTACTTACAAAGCATGTAGAGGTCTGTAGTTTTTATCATAGGTACACTTCAGCTGTGAGAGACGGAATCTAAAACAAAAATCCAGAAAATCACATTGTATGATTTTTAAATAATTAATTTGCATTTTATTGCATGACATAAGTATTTGATCACCTACCAACCAGTAAGAATTCCGGCTCTCACAGACCTGTTAGTTTTTCTTTAAGAAGCCCTCCTGTTCTCCACTCATTATCTGTATTAACTGCACCTGTTTGAACTCGTTACCTGTATAAAAGACACCTGTCCACACACTCAATCAAACAGACTCCAACCTCTCCACAATGGTCAAGACCAGAGAGCTGTGTAAGGACATCAGGGATAAAATTGTAGACCTGCACAAGGCTGGGATGGGCTACAGGACAATAGGCAAGCAGCTTGGTGAGAAGGCAACAACTGTTGGTGCAATTATTAGAAAATGGAAGAAGTTCAAGATGACGGTCAATCTCCCTCGGTCTGGGGCACCATGCAAAATCTCACCTCGTGGGGCATCAATGATCATGAGGAAGGTGAGGGATCAGCCCAGAACTACACGGTAGGACCTGGTCAATGACCTGAAGAGAGCTGGGACCACAGTCTCAAAGAAAACCATTAGTAACACACTACGCCGTCATGGATTAAAATCCTGCAGCGCACGCAAGGTCCCCCTGCTCAAGCCAGCGCATGTCCAGGCCCGTCTGAAGTTTGCCAATGACCATCTGGATGATCCAGAGGAGGAATAGGAGAAGGTCATGTGGTCTGATGAGACAAAAATAGAGCTTTTTGGTCTAAACTCCACTCGCCGTGTTTGGAGGAAGAAGGAGGATGAGTGTAACCCCAAGAACACCATCCCAACCGTGAAGCATGGAGGTGGAAACATCATTCTTTGGGGATGCTTTTCTGCAAAGGGGACAGGATGACTGCACCGTATTGAGGGGAGGATGGATGGGGCCATGTATCGCGAGATCTTGGCCAACAACCTCCTTCCCTCAGTAAGAGCATTGAAGATGGGTCGTGGCTGGGTCTTCCAGCATGACAACGACCCGAAACACACAGCAAGGCCAACTAAGGAGTGGCTCCGTAAGAAGCATCTCAAGGTCCTGGAGTGGCCTAGCCAGTCTCCAGACCTGAACCCAATAGAAAATCTTTGGAGGGAGCTGAAAGTCCGTATTGCCCAGCGACAGCCCCGAAACCTGAAGGATCTGGAGAAGGTCTGTATGGAGGAGTGGGCCAAAATCCCTGCTGCAGTGTGTGCAAACCTGGTCAAGAACTACAGGAAACGTATGATCTCTGTAATTGCAAACAAAGGTTTCTGTACCAAATATTAAGTTCTGCTTTTCTGATGTATCAAATACTTATGTCATGCAATAAAATGCAAATTAATTACTTAAAAATCATACAATGTGATTTTCTGGATTTTTGTTTTAGATTCCGTCACTCACAGTTGAAGAGTACCTATGATAAGAATTACAGACCTCTACATGCTTTGTAAGTGGGCAAACCTGCAAAATCGGCAGTGTATCAAATACTTATTCTCCCCATTGTATGTCTTCGTTCTGTTTAGCATTTGTTCAATAATTACCCATGACGCAACATCAACGAGTCCCCAACTACAGCTATACAAGTACACAAAATGGTTAATTTTGAATCTGCTCTGAAGAATTCACCAGCCTTTTTGTCTGATTCATTAAAGACATGACATAAAGGCCAAGTATGGTAACCCATATTCGGGATTTGTCCTCTGCATTTAACTCATCCAAGTTAGTGCACACACATTAGGAGCAGTGAGTAGTGAACACACACACACTGCAACCCGTGAACACACACCCGGAGCAGTAGGCAGCCATTTACTTGCTCAAGGGCACCTCAGTCATTTCCTGCCGGTATTGAGAATCCAACCCGCAACCTTCGGGTTACCAGTCTGACTCTCTAACCATTAGGCCACAACTGCCCTAAAAATAAATACATTTTTAACCTAAAATAATTTAGGTTCTTATGAACCTAAAAATAACTAGTTCATAAGAGTCAGTTGTTTGTAAATTAGGCTACTGTAGTTGTGCTATTTTTTTAGTGCAGTTATAGAAGAACCCAACCCAATGATGATACAAATGTGTTGTGAGTGGTTGCCAGGGAGTTGCTATGTGGTTGTTAGGGTGCACTGGGTGGTTGCTAGGTGTTTGTTTGTAAGTCTGGGCAATACTTTAATACTCTGGTTTAGGGCAGTGGTTCTCAACCAAAAGCCCAGGGCCAACCTGTGGCATTTTTTATAAAGAACATATATGTTTCTAGTTATTCCAAGATCTAAAATATTTTATTAATAGAAATTGAGTAAAACATGTTTTAAGAATCATGTCGTGTAAATGCATTGGTTAAAAATAATGGGATCCCCGAAGAACATTCAGCTCTTAAAACTTTGGGAATTTTGAAATATTATTTTCATTTTAATTATAATTATTGTAGGGACTTATTTTTAGTTTTTGAAGACAACACTGGGGCCTTGATGTCAAAAAGGTTGAGAACCACTGGTTTAAAGATTTGATCAAATATGAGCATTATGATAGTGACAATAATAATAATATCAACAACTTACCGTTTGTAATGATGGCACTTGTGGCTGCTGGCACTTTAAACTTTAAATCAAAGAAGGAAAAAAACAAGTTTTATTGTTCATCCATCAACAACTTATGCTGATAGTTTGGCACGTCCCATAAACAGCATGGCACAGCGCCACTGTCAGGCAGGGATAAGAAAAAATCCAACTTGAGCGTGTGTTTGCATCAGGTGATTTAAAGAGTATATTCTAAAAAACAGAAGCCTTCAAAATTGTAAGGAAAGATCTCTCTGGGCTGAAAGTGTCACTCACCACGAAGAGCCACGAAAGTAAAAAACAACCAAAGACAAATTCATTCTGAAGGGGCTTTGAAAAACTTTCTGGGTGTCCTAAAATCATTTCTACACCACTGAACAGCATAAAACTAATGGAAAGCAAGATGCCAGGCAGGTGCCAGAATTAGTGACCAGCAAAATCAATTGTGTAACTGCTAAGAATCATATTAAATTCATTGAATACAGATTTTTGTGGGGGTTTATTCAGTTTCTCCATTGTCTACTTTTTGTCGGTCGGCTTTGTCAGGAGGAAAAGACACAACAAAAACAATGAAAGATCATATATAACCATCACCTGAAGCAGGAATATAAAAATAATTTGTGAGAGGGTAAAAAACCCCCCCTGAAAATAAGGCTGTGCGTTTTTAAAAAGGCACTTTATCATTCTTTCTGGCTTCCATTTGATGCATTACATCTTCCTATTATGAGGTTGTCAGATTTGGCATTTCAATATGTCAAAAAAGAAGCAACGACCCGAGCTAATCTGCGACGTCGTTCTGCCATGCCGTAGGTCTGCATGTTCTGAATGCAGCAGTGAAACAGACCAGACAGCCAACAGGAAATCAATTTTTACCTAATTTCAAAACATTTATGGCTAATCATGATTAAAAAAATAAAAATTATTGTATCAGCTTGAAAAGATTAGGCCTTACTTCTCCAGTTTAAATAGTTGGTCTATATACTCTATGCCTATGCCAAGTTTTAAAAATTGAGTACTCGGCTGATATGGGTTTTTTTTAATGGCCGGCATTGATACTGATATATAAAGTGCAAAATAGAAAATATAAATGGAAATATTTAACCAAAACTATTTAATGACTGCTATGTCATTAAATGAGATGAGATGTACACAAAATTGCTTAAATGTAACATATCTTTCTTTTACACATTTACTCAAATCATACACACAAAAAACTGAAAACATTACTTGCTTACAATCCACTGCCTACTGGCATTATATAAATATTAAAATATTAATATTTCTGAATATTAAAATATGCATATTGTGTATATAATGCATATTGTGTTATATTGTTGTTGGCTGATAATTAAAATAATAAAAAAACGTTTATATTACTTAACGGTCACTTAAAAAAAAAAAAAAAAATCAGTATCATATTAGGAAATAACTTTATAATATCAGTCAGCATTTGTTTAATCTGCAAAAATATACATTATATTGGCAAAAGTTTTGGGACGTTTGGGACCTTTGCATGCACATGATCTTTAATGACATCCTATTCTTAATCCGTAAGGTTTTAGCCCACCCTTTGCAGCTATAACAGCTTCAACTCTTCTGGGAAGGCTTTCCACAAGGTTTAGGTGTGTGTTTATGGGAATTCTTGACCATTCTTCTAGAAACGCATTCGTGAGGTCAGGCACTGATGTTGGATGAGAAGGCCTGGCTCACAGTCTCCGCTCTAATTCATCCCAAAGGTGTTCTATCGGGTTGAGGTCAGGACTCTGTGCAGGCCAGTCAAGTTCCTCCACACCAAACTCGCTCATCCATGTCTTTATGGACCTTGGTTTGTGCACTGGTGCGCAGTCATGTTGGAACAGGAAGGGGCCATCCCCAAACTGTTCCCACAAAGTTGGGAGCATGAAATTGTCTAAAATGTCTTGGTATGCTGAAGCATTAAGAGTTCCTTTTACTGGAACTAAGGGGCCAAGCCCAACCCCTGAAAAACCATACCCCACACCATAATCCCCCCTCCACCAAACTTTACACTTGGCACAATGCAGTCAGGCAAGTACCATTCTCCTGGCAACCGCCAAACCCAGACTCGTCCATCGGATTTCCAGACAGAGAAGCGTGATTCGTCACTCCAGAGAACACGTCTCTGCTGCTCTAGAGTCCAGTGGCGGCGTGCTTTACACCACTGCATCCGACGCTTTGCATTGCACTTGGTGATGTAAGGCTTGGATGCAGCTGCTCGGCCATGGAAACCCATTCCATGAAGCTCTCTACGCACTGTTCTTGAGCTAATCTGAAGGCCACACAAAGTTTGGAGGTCTGTAGCTATTGACTCTGCAAAAAGTTGGCGACTTCTGCGCTCTGTGCGCCTCAGCATGCGCTGACCCCGCTCTGTGATTTTACGTGGCCTATCACTTTGTGGCTGAGTTGCTGTTGTTCCCAATTGCTTCCACTTTGTTATAATACCACTAACAGTTGACTGTGGAATATTTAGTAGTGAGGAGATTTCACGAATGGACTTATTGCACAGGTGGCAACCTATCACAGTACCACGCTTGAATTCACTGAACTCCTGAGAGCGACCCATTCTTTCACAAATGTTTGTAGAAGCGTCTGCATGCCTAGGTGCTTGATTTTATACACCTGTGGCCATGGAAGTGATTGGAACACCTGAATTCAATGATTTGGAGGGGTGTCCCAATACTTTTGGCAATATAGTGTATATTGATATATACCTACTAATGAAAATTCTGTTGTCAAACTAATATTGCTAATCAACTGTATTATCTGATTCTGCATCGATCATGTTCTGATTTTAACGAGGCTGTGACAAAAAAGATAAATCAGACTAAAAAAAGACAGTATTAAAGTTATAGGATATAATTGAGCTAAAGTTCACGTCATGATCCATCCTATGGGATATAGACCATTTTAATCAATGATTTCCCAGAACTGAGCAAAAAGGCAGTCATGATACAAACATTGTTGAAGATCATTTTCATGCAGACTATTTTTTTCATCTGAACACTTGTATGCACAAATGCACCACATCTGTTTGTTTAGACAGACAATGAATCAACTCACCTCTTCTGCTGCAAATTTCAAGACTGCAGTGAATGGCGTGCTCTCAGGTACACTTAATCTGAAATACAATTATGCTGATTAGTCTTCGTGCAACAATGAAAAAAACTATCCTGTGTAGAAAGTGTTACTATAAAGAATGTGTTGACCATGTCGGGTCGCTTGTCACTCAATGAGATCAATAATACTTTCAAAAACATTGCATGTAAAAAATCATCCAAACTGGGCGGTGACCATCAGCATTGCAGGTGCTCGAGGCTGAGCTGGTATCAGTCTCACATGTGCGTCTGCCAAGTGCCAACCAATAAGACACATCATGACATTTATAGATTACCACAGCACTATTGCAGTGATTGCATTCAATATGGCAAACAGACCAAGAACAGCTGTCATAAGGCAAAAACACTGATCCATTTTGAGGTTTTTTGTCTTCTTACAGACTGGTGGAAAGAAAATATCCGAAACACAAATTTAAGAGTTTATTTTATTGCACATTAACTATTTGCATCTGCAGATTTTAATTACAATACATCTTTTAAATGCTCTCATGCACTGAGCCAGAAACCTACCACCAGTTGTATGTAAAATATGTTTTTATATACATATATTCTTCACTTGATTTATATTCCTAAACATTATATTCCTAAAAATATGGTAATTTTTTTCTTACTGCTAAAATTATTTTCTGATTTATGGAGTGGGAAAAAGTCCCTTCTGAAAAACCTTTAACTTTAATAGGCTATATAAACAAAATGAAACAATAATTTTGAACCTGGTTGTATCCAATGTTCTGATTTTTGTTCTGGAAATGTATGCAAGTTAGTGCAAGTTTAATCAGATAATGTCTCATGTGCACATTTAATCATAATGTCTTACTTTACTATGATTAACCAACAGGTTATATCTATTAGTTAACCTATTTTACCTTACCTTACAGGACTGTCTTACATTACTCAGTTGATAGCTGTGCTAAAACTAAATATTACTACCTAAATTTTAAATATGTAAATCTGCCAGGTAGTCCATTATTTTATGAATTACTTATTTAACGAAGAAATTAATGAATGAATACATTATAGAAGCAATCAAGATTACAAAAAACTTTATTCAGCTTCAGCGGCACATAATCATATACGCTCCTATTAGAATCAATAAAATCAGGGTTAATGAAACAATTAAAACAGGAATATTAATGTTGATGGTGTGTGTGTCATGTGTTGTATGATGTGTCACTCACACTTTATATGGTAACCGAGGGTCCGACGTCAGCGTGATTTTAAACGTGACTTTCGACCTAATGCAGACAGAGACACATATTCACGGAGTTTATTTATAGATTAAATACACTGTATAACTCAAATAAAGTGTTATTATATGATAAATTGCTTTACTTACATTTTACTGACTTGTATGAAAAGACCGCACACTGTTTACACCGACCCGGAAGATGCAAGGACCCACTGTAACACGTCATCTCTTGCGATGGCACTCTCTTTTCCTTCTCTATCAGTTTGCCCTCTTTTAACCTACTAGTGTTACATTTAATCGATTAGATCATATTTAGGTATTTTAGAGAAATTAAAAAAAGCAGATAAAACAGAAACGGCTGCAGCTTGTGCATTTCAGTCAGGCAGGTTTCAAGCTGACTCGAGAGGGTATTACCGTAAAGTGTGTTGTTAATGCACCGAATTATTTAAGACGTGTAAATAAAGGGCAATAGTGGCGAATTGCATATGCAGCGTCATCGAAAAGTATTAAATCATACTTAAAATGTAAAACTATTTATTTAATTGGTTTAAAAACAGGAGTGGTATCTGCTCACAAATTATGCTGAACAATTTTATCTATAATAACTTACCTTCAACCAGCTGGTGTAATATCAAGTAGCTTAATGGATGATATGAAAAAAAAGCTTCTCTGTTATCATTTTAAACCTAACAAACATATTTTTTGTAAAATGTTTTGTGTTAAAAATGTGCCTGTGTGGATATTAATGAACATTCTATCAATTCTAGACACTGTCTTATTCAGTTTAAGGTCATTCACAGACTGCATTATTCAAAAAAAATATTCAAATTATACTGCGTATAATTTTTTTCAAAATATCTCACCTCTTTGTGACAAATGTAATTCAGTAGATGCTGATTTGTCCCATTTTCATTTTTCCCTCCAAGATACAGTTATCGGAATGGAATTTTTGAAGTGCTTTCCGAAGTTTTTAGGGTGCAAATGCAGCCGGACCCAGTACTCATCATTCTGGGACTTTCTGAACATATGCATCCATTGTCAGGAGCACAATGCAAACTGCTTGCATATAGTTTAATTACAGCCAAGAAGTTAATACTGTTGTTCTGGAAGAAAAACAAGGCTCCTGCGGTCAAGTTATGGCTTGGAGAGATGACTTCTACTTTACATTTGGAACGAATTAGACACTGTTTGAAGGGCAAACTTGAGCAGTTGGACAAATTCTGGCACCCTTTTATCTGTTATCTCGATGGAAACCCTGTGGACTAATGCATCATTTGGTTAATGTAATGTTTTAACATTTTTTCTATGGTTCACCAAATTTTTTAATTAAATGTAAAAACTTAACATTTATAAATAAAGAGGTACTGAAGAAAAAGCACAAAACAATAATTGAAAACATTTGCATTCATTTTGTTCACACGAGTATTCACATATCAACTTTTTTGTTACCCATTGTTGTGTATGTTATGAAAGTTAATTCACAATCACTCTAGTAGGCCTAGTCTTCTATTCACATTTTTTTAAATATAAAAACCCTGTATTTTTAAAGAAGTTCAGTAAGCAAATTTTTTATGTATCACCAATGCAGACGACTGAACCAACCCAGCTAACAGGGAACGTTGTCAGAACTTCCCTAACATTCTGGCAAGGTTCTCTCAAACTCAGTTATGCACAAACGTTCTTCTGATAAAGTTAACAGAATGTTCGTTCAGAGTTATCTGGTCTCAAAAATATATGTTCTCAAAACGTAAGCACAAAAACATTTATACATTGGATGTACGCATAACATTTTTTAACATTCAAAGAACATTCAAGAGTAACGTTCCCATAATTTTTGCAAAATGGAATGTTCCCTAACGTTCGCATAACCAAGAATTTTTTTTTTTAAAGGGGTGGTTGATTATGATTTCACTTTTTTAACTTTAGTTAGTGTGTAACGTTGCTGTTTGAGCATAAACAACATCTGCAAAGTTACGACGCTCAAAGTTCAAAGCAAAGGGTGATATTTTCTTTTAAAGAAATCACTTTTTAAGGACTACAACAAACGGCTGGTAGGGACTACAACGAGCTTATTCACGGGTTAGTGACATCACTAACCCTACAATTTACATAAACCCCGCCCCCGGGAACACGCAACAAAGGCCATGTTGAGAAGAGGAAGAGTTGTAGTAGAGCACATTTAGGAGTCTGCTCAAGCTGTTGCATCCGTCTTTTCACATTTATTGCAATACAGTATGTAACACAAATGCAATAGCATGTCATAAAAGCAAGATGACAACATAAGTTATAACCGTATGTTACGTCTGCGACGTATTTTGGTGATTTTCCTTTTTTTTTTCTTCTCTATTATTCTCAGCTGTCATTCATTCTTAGGTTCACAATTTTTAAGATAGTTAAGTATTCTTTAATTGATAAGTTAGTTGTTTTGTTGATTTCTTTGCTTTAGCACCGCTCATAGTCCCACGCTTTTTGTTCCGTGTTTTTGTTTTACTATTTTGTGTATATATTCTTTTATATGATCACTATTACTTTGTAAATCAATCGCGTGTGTTTTTATTTATTTATTTATTTTTTTATGATTTTTGAATTATGGCAGAGACTCCGTGTAGTTGGCAGAGGTTAACTCGTATGGTATTATTTTTCCATTAGAGCATGTTAACGTGATTTGTGGTAATATTAAGCTTCCTGATGGCGTTTAATTTGCAGTGTTTCATTGATAATCCCTCATTAGAGGTGATTGAAACTTGTAGAAAGGATGAGTTGTTAATAATAGCTAACCACTTTCAGATCTCTATTTCGAAACAATCACTAAAAAGACAAATTAAAGCTGAAGTGATAGATCGGCTGTATGAATTGGAAATTTTGAATTTGCCTGACGTTGATGGAAAGACCGATCCTTTTGGCGAGGGGCAAGATGTGTGCGAAGTAGGTAAAGAGGAGGTAAGTTAGAGATGGTTGCGATGGAGGCCCACCAAGCAGAGCTGGATCTGCGTCTGCAAATTCGCAGGCTTGAAACTGAAGCAGACAAAGAGCTTCGTAAGTTGGAGATCGAAGCGGCCCAGGTTACTCTGGTCTCCTCTGTGCAGCGAAACTTCTCGTCGGTGAGTGAAAATTCGGCTAATTCTGGTTCTACCACATTTGATGTGGGGAGGCATATTGCCTTAGTACCGAATTTTAGAGAATCTGAAGTGGATAGATATTTTAACGCTTTTGAGAGAATCGCAACTTCCTTGGGTTGGCCAAAGGATGTTTGGTCATTACTTTTACAATGCAAGTTAGTTGGTAAAGCATTGGAAGTATATTCTGCCCTATCATTGGAAGATGGTCTTAAGTATGACGTAGTTAAATCGACCATACTTAGAGCATACGAATTAGTACCAGAGGCTTACAGGCAACATTTTCGAAATCGCAAGAAAACTGCTACTCAAACTTCTGTAGAATTTGCACGAGAGAAAGGAATTCTCTTTGATAAATGGTGCACTTCTAGTAAGGCTGATGATTTTAATTCACTTAGAGAACTTTTGTTAGTGGAGGAGTTTAAGCAATGCCTTCCTGAGCAGATGGTGCTGTATTTAAATGAACAGAAGGTGGCGACTCTTTCGCAGGCTGCTGTGTTGGCAGACGAGTTGGTGCTTGCGCATAAAAACGTTTTTCATGTAGCAAATGCTGAAAGGAGTTCTTTGTCGAGGTCTTCAGTGAATAGTCAAACGTCTAAGCAGAATAGCGAGAAGTCTAAAGAGACTCGTGACTGTTTTTACTGTCATAAGACAGGCCATGTGATCGCTGACTGTTTATCTTTGAAACGCAAACAGAACTTTCCGAAGAAAGAAGTTGCATTGGTAAACTCTGTGAATTCCTGCTTGCTTTCTGAACAGGGAGCTGATATACCAGATCCTACGTATTTGCCTTTCCTTCTAAAAGGGTGTGTTTCATTAACAGGTAAAAAAGAGGACCAGGTGGAAGTCCAGATGCTGCGTGACACGGGAGCTGCGCAGTCATTTGTATGTACTGACGTGTTACCTTTTTCAGTTCGGTCGTCAGTAGGATCTAGCAGACTAGTGCAGAGTTTCAGTATGGAGATTATGAAGGTACCTGTACATTGTATCCATCTCCAGTCTGACTTGGTAACGTGTGTTGTGTGTGGGTTTTTTTTTTTTTTTTTTGTGGAGGTAGGAGTATGTCCAATGTAATCTATCAGGTAGTAGTTCCCACTGTTTTTCGTCAGCAAGTTTTTCGTTGGCACATGATCATTTGTTGTCAGGTCATTTAGGTGTAACCAAGACCTATAACCGTGTCCTGCAACATTTCTTCTGGTACGGGCTTAAACGTGACGTAATTCAGTATTGTAAGACCTGTCATGTGTGTCAATACGCAGGAAAACCTAACCAGGTGATCCCACTGGCTCCGTTGAGCCCAATACCCGTGTTGGGGGAATCTTTTGAACACGTGGTAGTGGACTGTGTGGGGCCTTTACCAAGGTCAAAATCAGGTAATCATTTTCTTCTTACAATCATGTGTACTGCTACCAGGTATCCAGAGGCTATTCCATGATTACAGCCAAGGTAGTTGTTAAAACTTTGACAGTTTTTCTCAACTTTCGGATTACCAAGGGTTGTACAAACCGATCAAGGCACTAATTTTTTCTATCCAAGCTGTGCTCAAGTTTTTAAATCGCTAGGCATTACACACCGTACATCTAGTGCATATCATCCCCAAAGTCAGGGAATGTTGGAAAGGTTTCACCAGACCCTAAAAGCAATGTTGAGGAGATATTGCATTGAGACAGGAAATGAGTGGGATGAAGGGGTTCCATTGCTTTTATTTTCAATTCGAGAAACTGTACAGGAATCTCTCAAGTTCAGTCCATCAGAGTTGGTTTTTGGTCATACGGTGAGGGGACCTTTGAAGGCTCTGAAAGAGAGAATGTTAGGTATTGAGAATGAGAACAAATGTGCTAGATTACGTAAGCAAGTTCCGTGAACGACTACAGAAAGCTAGTACTCTAGCTCGAGAATCCTTGTCTAAAGTTCAGGGGGAAATGAAAGTTTGTTATGACAAACATGCTGTGTCTAGATCTTTTTCAGTTGGAGATCAAGTGTTGGTCTTGCTTCCCATCCCTGGATCTGCGTTGTCGGCACGATTTTTCTGGACCATATGAGATCCTAGACAAAAAGAGTGAAACTGATTATGTGGTGAGAACTCCTGACCGGAAACGTCAGAAATGAGTATGTCATGTTAATATGCTTAACTTATTATACTAGAGGTGACTTTGATGTAAAATCTCTTACCACGCAGGATGAAAGTCCTGTTGTCTTTCCAGTAGGTGTTGCGTGCGAGACGAATCCAGTGGTTGAGCGTCCTGATGTTGATCTGGATGGAGTATTGGAGGCTGGTACACCGTTATTATCAGCTAGGCTATCAAACTCCGAAACTCTTGCAGATTTACCGAACTTAGCACATCTCAAGGTAGATGAAAGGCAAGATGTGGTTGAGCTTCTTGACAAATTTAACTCTGTTTTGGGTGATGTGCCTACACTTACACACGTGTTGCAACATGATATTCAAATAAGTAAGGCACAACCAATTAAACAACATCCTTATAGGATTAATGCTGTTAAAAGGGCTATTATGAAACAGGAGACCCAGTACTTGTTAGAAAAAGGATTGGCTAGGCCTAGCATTAGTCCCTGGAGTTCTCCGTGTCTCTTGGTACAGAAGTCAGATGGGACTAAGCGTTTCTGTATCGATTATCGTTGGGTGAATGATCTAACGATTCCAGACTGTTTTCCATTACCGAGAATGGAGGATTGCGTGGATAGTATAGGTTTGGCAAAGTTTGTGAGCAAACTTGACCTACTTAAAGGATATTGGCAGGTTCCATTGACACCTAGAGCATCAGAGATTTCGGCTTTCATAACACCAGATTGCTTTTTGCAATACAACGTTATGGCATTTGGGTTGCGAAATGCCGCTGCCACCTTTCAAAGGTTGGTCAATTTAGTACTTGCAGATGTTCCAAACTGTCACGCATATCTTGATGTGATCGTCTATTCACAGAGTTGGTCTGAGCACATATCGTTATTAGAAACTGTTTAAGCGTCTAGAGAAGGTGTCTTTAACATTTAATCTGGCTAAATGTGAGATCGGAAAGGTTACAGTGACCTATTTAGGTAAACAGGTAGGAGAGGGTGAAATGAGTCCTTTGTCAGCCAAAAATTCGGCTATTAGAGTTTTGTTTTGTTTTTTTTGTTTTTTTTTCCTTCCCTGTGCCAGTTACCAGACGTGAGTTGCGTAAGTTTTTGGGCATGGCCGGATATTATCGATGTTTTTGCCGGAATTTTTCTTTGGTTGCTACTCCCTTAACTGCTTTACTTAGCCCTTCTACTTCGTTTGTATGGTCACCTGAGTGTCAGAATGCTTTTAACAACATTAAAGCTTTGTTATGTAGCGAACCTGTGTTGTCTGCCCCAGATTTTTCCACGCCGTTCAAGTTGGAAGTGGATGCCAGTGAGGTGGGAGCAGGTGCGGTGTTACAAGAGGGTAAGGATGGAATCAATCATCCTGTTTGTTACTTCTCGAAGTTTAATAAACATCAATGTAACTATTCTACTATTGAGAGAGGCTTTAGCGCTATTGTTAGCACTTCAACACTTTGCTGTGTACATTGGTTCCACCGTTCTTCCTGTAACCGCTTATACCAACCATAATCCGCTGACTTTTCTTTTACGCATGTACAACCAGAGATTGAGATGGTCTCTCATTGTTCAAAATTATAACCTGGAAATAAAGTATAAGAAAGGTGTAGAGGGTTTTTTTTTTTTTTTTTTTTTTTTCCTTTCTCAGCTGTCGTTCATGATTGGTTGGTTCACACATCATCATCATTTGCCCACGAGTGACAACCCTCCCAAGGAACCAATCAGAGCTTACCTCACCTGTATAAAAACCCGGAAGTAACAGGAGGAGAGGCGTTTTCTTTCGTTTGTTTTGATCATTTGTTGTTAGTTTCCCCGATTGATGTTTTGATGTTGAAACTTTGTTTTGAAAGACTTTGTTTTGATTACAACTTTAAGTTTGAACCGTTGGCTTGTTTGTGACGTGTCTACACTGTTCATTCGGACTCAGAGCGATGGGATAGTGGCAACATGTCACGTGACCTACATAATACAACACATAGTATTTGAAATTGTTTATACACACCAGGTAAGGAGCGGTTGCTACCTCCATGTATTTGTTTGTTAGTTAGTGTAGCTTAGTTGGTTTAGGTGTTTATTTCAGTCTTTATTTTTAAGATAGTTAAGTACTTTAATTGATAAGTTAGTTGTTTTGTTGATTTCTTTGCTTTAGCACCGCTCATAGTCCCATGCTTTTTGTTCCGTGTTTTTGTTTTACTACTTTTGTGTATATTATTTTCTATGATCACTATTACTTTGTAAATCAATCGGGGTTTTTTGATTTACTAAGAATTATCAGTTTAAATCTGTCTCTGCCTGATTCATCTCATCACACATTTATCAGTAACTGAACCTGTTCTTTTCTTTCATTTAAATTTATTTTACTTTAATACATATGTTACCGACCCTATTACTCCTAGACATTTTTTTTAATAGGGAGACGTAACACCGTAATTAAACTATACCTGTTCTCTTCATGCAGCATATATTCTCAGGCTCTGAAGGCATTTTACAACAGTTCCCACATGAGCGATTTATAGATTATCATGACAGAACATGCTAATCAATGACTTGAAGATAGTTAACTCCACATCAGCTACATAAACTCATCAACTAACCATTCAGAAACGTCCTGTTGCATTCTACATGTTGAACGTTAACAGAATGAGCTTTGTTATTTTTTTTTTTTGTATATTATTGTATATGTATTATTGTATATTTTTTTTAGCTGAGAATTTCAAATTAGGCTAGAATAACCAGGATCAGTTTAGCAACAATCATGGAAATAGGCCTGTGTGTTAATCACACTTTTTTTTTTTTTTTTTTCTTTCATATGCAAAATCCCACTTAGGCCCAAATAGGAATCGGGGGTGGACTGGTGTTGGAACATTTGATTAATCATATTTTAAATACACATACCATAATCTGTTTGGCCCAAAGGTCTATTTTCTGGCTGGTCTCGGAGTAAAGCTTATATTGCTGGCGGCTGCTGGATTTACAGAGGGCTGTAATCTAACTTGAGTCTCATGAGTCATCCTCATAAAGCAAACCCTGCTTGCTGGCACAATAGGGCACACTGCCAGCAGCTTCCCTAGAGGGACATGTGGGTGTTGAAGAAAACAGACTTCTCAGTGTGACTCGAAACCCAAATTCACTAGATGCTAACAGTTTTGCAGGAGTCCATTACGCTTTTGCCACAGGCTTATTGAAACCCCATAGATAAAGTGGAAAAGTTGATCTGCTAATTACCAACCAGAGAGTAGTGCTTTGTGTCGTTATTGACATTGGATAAAGTTGTTTTGCATCAAATGTGAGCTATTGAGACCACTAAGAATTTATTAAATTTATCTGCAAATGGGAGCCATGACACATTCAAAATGACAAATAGATACTAAGCCTTCAGTAATTAATATTACAGACATGTACACAGAAAGACCTTTGAACAAAAGTCTGTTCCTCTCTTTGACAAAGAGAGGAACAGACTGAATTTTTTTGAATTTTGAATTTCCTGACTCTGTCATCTAAATTGATCCTAATCATGTCCCGTGCTGAAGCCATTTGTGAGTCATTTGTGGCGACAAGCAGCTGTGATGGGGATGAGATACCAAAAACATCGCTCATACTGTCAGATGAGCTTTTTTGTATAGACAATCTAACAAAAAATTCAATTGTGACAACTGAAGGCTGAAGGAAGATGTGGTGAACACTTTAAACAATGTAAATTTTGCCTGTATCAGGATCATTTGCATGTCAAGAGCTGGAGACGTTCAGGTCTGGTGGGCCTAAAGAAAATGCAAGTGCACTTGTTTATTTATTTATTTTTTTTTTTTTTTTGAAGATTGAAAAAATGTAACCTTTAAAGGTGCACTGTGTAAATTTTAGCAGCATCTAGTGGTGAGGTTGTGAATTGCAACCGTCCACCGCTCACCCCTCCCTTTCGAAGCACATAGAGAAGCTACGGTGGCCGACACAGGACAAAGATGTCGTCGTCTGAGACAGCAGAGAGTAGCTAGCGCTCTGTAAAGCAGTTTGTCCATTTAGGGCTACTGTAGAAACATGACGGCACAAAATGGCGACTTCACTGTAAGGGGACCCGCGGTGTATGTAGATAGAAATGGCTCATTCTAAGGTAATAAAAACATAACGGTTCATTATGTAAGGTCTTTATACACCACTGAAAACATAGTTATGTATATTATATTGCATTTCTGTCAATAGATCCTCATAAATATTACACACTGCACCTTTAAATGTGGTTTATGAGGATAATAGACTAATATCATTATTAGCCCAACACATTCAAACACATTCTCTGACATTACATTCACAACTGTCCCACAGACCTTAAAATTTAGTAGGGATGTCAACCATAACCATAACCGTAATGACATATGACGAATTTTAGTTAATACAATGAAGGAGATTGATTTAATAAATAGACACTCACAACATTGTTATTTGAACCACGTTAATTTTCTAAGTTGATTTGACAAAAGAAAAAAGTTGTGATAACAAATCATGAACATATTTTTTTTTTTTTACAGTGCATGAATAATTTTTTTTTCACAAGAAAAAAGTTTGTTTCTTCATGAGTCATACATTAACTCATAATAATCTGCATTAGTTACACATGAATTAATGCATATATTGGAAAGTGTTACCTAGATGTCATATTTATTGATTAGTTTACAAAATATGATGCAATAATGTGTTTTCAAATTAATGGATTTGCACTGACTTCAGTCATGGATTATGAATTAAAATATAATATAGTATATAATAAAATATGATAAGCATTATTACTCGTATTTCAGAGTGACAAAAAATATTCAACAATAATAAAATATTATAAATAATATTCTATTTTGATTAAAGCTTACAAGGACAAGCTTACAAAACAAAATAAATGAGGCCAGTGTTGATTGTTTAACAGAAGAATTACTGCCTTATATCTTTAGGCTCCAAAGGAAATCCATGTCTTTGTGTAAAATCCATTTTATGTCTGTTTTTTGCATTAAGACAGGCTTGTTTTAATGTGTGAAATGGTAACACCTTCTCCTGACCAAGCTTGTCAGAGGATCAACACTAGTTTATTTATAATGAGAGGAATTATTTTGAAGAATTGAAACAGTTTCAAAGTCGTATTGTGTCGCTGTCCATGGTCCTGAAGCCTGAGCTGTACGATCTGAAGCGACCTGTATCGATATTATAAGAGCAATGCAACCTTACATTACAAATACAGAGAAGTCATTGTGACTCAAGTAGGGACCGTTCAGGTTTTTAGTATATCTTTAAACAAATGTAATGCTTTTTTTGCTAGTGATTCAATTGATTTCAACAAGTGAACAAAATGTGAGCAATCCAAACAGTGAAATTTGCAGTTTCTGATTTAAAATGAGTCATATTTTTGGAGGATGGGGAATCTATGTTTGCTTTGTTTCTAAAAATGAAGCTTTCACACCTACAGGTCCTTCTGTACTGTGATTTCATATATATATTGTCTTTGCGTTCACTGCGAGATTTTCATAGGCAACCAGACTTTATCAAACCCATTTCCCCTTCCATTGTCTTGAGTGTGACATCTCACCTGTGGCATAAATAACACACAGAGTCAGTTTGTGGTTCCTTGGGGCTTGACAACAGAATCTGGAGGCTAGGCAGAATCGTGCTGTTTTCTGGAGGAAGAGAGGATTTGGACAGGTTTAGAACATCTGCCGGCTCTTGATAAGGGCAAAGGAGTGTGGCATCCTCAGTGTAGTGGAACAGGCGAGCATTAAGGAGGCAGAGGACTGCCCTCAGGGATATGAGCTCCTAAATATCTATACTTGCTCTTGTGCACAAAGTTTCTTGTCTGTCCTGCCCTAATTCTAAAAATGAAATACAGTGCATGTCTGTAGTGTTATAGAATTCAATTTCAATTGTAAAGCTTAAATAACAGTACATTATAACTGAAAATTGAGTGATAGAAAAGGGTGACATGGTTAAAATTGTCTTTTTTCATATCTAATGATCACCTTATTTTTTTCTGACTGTGCAATTCATAGTTAATTTAGGTTCTGCTATCGAGTAGTCAGATGTATTTTGGCTGTCTTTGAAAGGTGAATTAGTAATTTCAAAAGGTTAAATGTTTCAGTTGATCCTGGAGGAGAGACAATTAATTGCAAATTACATATTTTGCACAGAAAAAAATGGTCCATTTACCCATAGCAGATCTATACAGGTGGAGCTAGGGAAGGAGGAGGGTTTCGAGCCTACGGTAATTATACGACATGAATGCAGCCAGTCATGTGGAAAAATGGGCCTCTTTTGTGGACTGTTAATTCTCTCCATTTATGATGTTTAGAAGTGATAACAACTGCCACATCCCCTTCGAAAAGAATAGAACTGTGTGTCATTAGCCTTAAACACATCTGAATGTACCTGTCAGGTCTCAATTGAAGTGCTTGCATCAAAAGAAATAAAAAATAAAATGCAGAAAAGGTCAACATTATGCTTCAATTGCATATATTCTAAAACAAAGAGCATATGCAATCATTTAGCAAGATTTAATGCCCTGCTATTACTAATCTTCTATTGTATTTGTTCTGCCACACATTTTAAGTACCATTTGAAGTACGTTCTCTGCTTTAGACTTTCATCAGGCAAGATAAACGACAAATGTTGAAAATTAGTCTACTTAGAGATAGTTCACTCAAAAATGAAAATTCTGTCATAATTTACTCACCCTTAGGTTGTTCCAAACCTGTATGGATTTCTTTTTTCTGCTGAACACACACAGAAAGATATTTTAAAGAATGTCAGTAATGAAACAGTTGATGGGCTCCATTGACTTCCATAGTATTTTTTTCCTCCATACTATAGAAGTCAGTGCAGCCCATCAACTGTTTGGTTACCCATGATCTTCAAAATATCTTCTTTTGTGTTCAGCAGACCACAGAGACCACAGCCACCAGGGAATACCATTTCCATGAAAGGGTGTACATGGTCTGCAATGCTTAGGTAGATGGTACGTGTCAAAGTAACATCCTCATGAATGGCAGGACCCAAGGTTTCCCAGCAGAACATTGCCCAAAGCATCACACTGCCTTCGCAGGCTTGCCTTCTTCCCATAGTGCATCCTGGTGCCGTGTGTTCCCCAGGTAAGCGACGCACGCACCCGGCCATCCACGTGATGTAAAAGAAAACGTGATTCGTCAGACCAGGCCACCTTCTTCCATTGCTCCGTGGTCCAGTTCTGATGCTCACGTGCCCACTGTTGGCGCTTTCTGCGGTGGACGGGTCAGCATGGGCACCCTGACTGGTCTGCGGCTATGCAGCCCCATACGCAACAAACTGCGATGCACTGTGTATTCTGACACCTTTCTATCAGAACCAGCATTAACTTCTTGAGCAATCTGAGCTACAGTAGCTCGTCTGTTTGATCGGACCACACGGGCCAGCCTTCGCTCCCCACGTGCATCAGTGAGCCTTGGCCACCCATGACCTTGTCGCCAGTTCACCACTGTTCCTTCCTTGGACCACTTTTGATAGATACTGACCACTGCAGACCGGGAACACCCCACAAGAGCTGCAGTTTTGGAGATGCTCTGACCCAGTCGTCTAGCCATCACAATTTGGCCCTTGTCAAACTCGCTCAAATCCTTACGCTTGCCCTTTTTTCCTGCTTCTAACACATCAACTTTAAGGACAAAATGTTCACTTGCTGCCTAGTATATCCCATTCACTAACAGGTGCCGTGATGAAGAGATAATCAGTGTTATTCACTTCACCTGTGTGTATATATATATATATATATAGCAATTTAAGTTACTGAAATAAATAAAAATAAATCAGAAAATAAAATGAATAAATCAGAATAAAAATGACAAAAGCACATAAAAGCAAAAAATACCAAAACTTAAACTACAAATAAAAGTAAAACTGAAAATATAAAAATAAAATTTAATTCAAAATGTATATATAATATTTGATTTAGATTTTTTATTTTTCATGTATAGATATACATAAACAGACAGTTTTTAGCATTAATTTTTTCTCATTTCTTTATTACCATTTTTTCAACTTTAGTAATAAGTGGCACATCTATTTCTTAGCATATAATCACCGAGGTGAAGTTGACTGATTAACTGTGTGGTGAATATGCTGTGCTGATTGTGTCAGCTCAGAACAGATAAAAGAACATCAGGACGGTGCACCGTTGCGGCACGTTTTTTAAAAACCTTGATTAACTTCCATTTATTTTGTTCATATGCATGGTTAATTATACATTAAATAATCATGCTGTTTTTCTTTCTAAGAACAATTACACAGCTACAGACAACAAACAAAGACATTTTCTAAGCATTATTTTTCACATCTGCATGTCTGTTGGTGGCAGTCAAAGTTGTTTCAAATCATGCAGTAGTGCACACAAGGGGAAAGGTGTCCAGGTTAAACAACATTTTATCTGATTTACTCTGTTCAGGTCCACCAATTCCATTCGATTCAGTGATACGGGACACAATTCAACCTTATCTGGACAAACAGAGGTAGTAGGATTTAATTGATTAAATGTATTTTGAATTGGATTACACAATCATTTGTCTCCACTTGATTGGTTCTATGGGCTGCGGTGACCTGAAACAACAGGGAACAAATAAGCCATTTGGCTCAGCAAAGACAATGACAGTCAAAACCGATTATATGTCTTTCCTAGACTTTAACTGTGTAGAGCTACAACTGATTTCTTAACCGTGCTAATCTAGGAGGGAGACACACAATTGCTCATCAGGGCTTCCAGCCTGTTTGTCTTTGAGAGAAATCCTTACACACATTCTGTTGACAGATCATGACATATTCCGTGTTTGCAGATTAAAGGGATCAGTTTGCTGAAAATTTAAATTCTGTCATCATTTACTCACCCTCATGCATTTAAAAATGTATGCTTTAATGTTGAGCGATGGCTCAGAGCAAATTTGCTGATTGCGCCAAATAGATGAGCTGCTAAATTATGAAGAGGAGCTTCTCCGATGGCAAAATGTAAAATACAGAGTCTTGCTGGTGATCGAATTGTGCCTGTGTAGTCTAGATGTCTATATCTTTCACCCTTCATGCAGGTTTAATTGATTTCAGTATGTTATATCAACCATCTGACAGGTCCCTGCTATCTGTAATCTCCATGCCAAACACAATCAGAGATCTCATGAGACCATGGCAGCAAAACCTTCTCCATACAGAAAAAACAAATTCCAATTTATTATTTGATTTGAGGTTTTTTCCCCCCTGTGTTTCCTCTAGAAATTTATTTTAGAAAGTGATGAAAAGCATGTGTTGTTTGGCTCCATTGTGTTAAGATATGTAACTTCTGGAGAGACATTTCTCATTTTACCTTTTTTTTTTTTTTTTTTGCATTTTTGACATGAATGCAAATTAGTAATCATAAGCAGCCAAGGATGGGAAATAAACGTCTGTACACCTGAAAACTGACATGCTGTGAGTCATTATGATTAAAATGCAATTCAGTGATCACAAGATCAAAACGAAACCACAGATGCCCCATTTTAGTGATTATAAGGAATAACAGTTGATATATAAACAGCATTAGCAATGATAGAAGCATTTCCATCCTGTAGGGTGAATTCGGGTTGATTGGGACACTTTTTGCCATTAAGATGACTGGGAAAAAGTGTCCCATTTAACCTGAATTCACCCTATTGTGGGGCTGAGAAGAGATATATATTTGCTTTGGAGCCATGACCACACTAAAATAGCTTTTTATAAAGGAAGGTAATATATAATAATATATAGATAATAAAAGATAATAATAGATAATAAAAGATAATAATATAGCTGCAAGCAGCGATGACGAGCCCAGGCCCCGGCGCCACCGCCATACTGGTGCCTTTAGGCCAACTGCGCACGACAGGCAATATGCATTTAAACTGGGTAAATGTAAAAGGATTATGTAAAGAAATGAGACTCTTCATGTTTGTCATTACTTTATTCGCTCGCCATGGCAACACCGTTTGAGATATCCAATATCTGTTCACAATTTAACATCTTCAATATCTTGCCACCATGTTTAGAAAGTTTGGTGTGAATCGTATGAATCCCCTAGGAGGAGTAGTTCAGAGCCTGATTATTCAACAAAAAAAAATCACATTAAAACCAAAATATCTGACTTCCTGTTGGTCGGCGCTAATGACTGTAAATAAGAAAGTTGTCCGCCTCAATGAGAACAATGCACAGATGCACAGAGTTTGGTGACTGTAGATAGAACTAAGCCCCCCACTTTTGTCAAAAGCTGGCGCTACTGAGCTCCCTCTCCACGCCCATTTACAAGGTTTTGCCCATGTCTGCTGGCCAACAACTGTGATGTGTGTGTTGAGTTTCATGCAATTTCAAGCATGCTAAGAGCCTCAAAAACACTCAAGAATATTATTAAAGTTTGACATGTTGTCATGGCAACAGTATGTAACAGACCTACAGACCTACATCTGCCGTGTTTTGACATTATACTGATGAAGTTTGAAGAAAATCTGGTCAAAATAAGAGGGTGATTTCAAAGCATTTTGAAAAGTGACACACTTCCTGCTGCCAGTTGGTGGCGCTATGACTTTGACTCACAATAGTCACGTCCATGTGATCGGCCTCCTGCAACGAGCACACAGCTGAAGTTGAATCAAAATATAACACACTTACTGTTTCCCTTTTCTCGCCATAAATTTGCTTCAAGGTCACGGCCAAACCATTTGAGATCAAAAATCTGCTCATAATTTTGACTTCATGCTGACGAGTTTGGTGGCGATTGGATAAATTCCGTAGGAGTATAATATCAAATTCCAGAGCATGCGTTTTTTCAGACAACCCTAAATAGCCCACTTCCTGTTGGACGGAGCTAATGACATAGTGCGGACGTTGTTCAGCCTGATGATATATGTGTACTGAATTTCATACATATACGTTCTTCTATGTGTCCAAGAGTTCAGATTCTGTTCTAGGGGGCGCCGTAGAGCCTCCCTGCCATGCCAACTTTGGCCTGGACCTAATGGCCGTGGATTCTAACCTGTGTGCATATTTTCAAGAGTTTTTGATCATGTTAAGGGCCCCAAAACCCCAAAAACCTTGATGAAAAATTAGAAGAATAATCCTAAGGAGAACAATAGGGCCTTTGCCCTTTCAGGGCTTGGGCCCTAATAACCTTTTGAGCTGATCAGGCTGTTTAAGGGGCTGAATAAATATTTGCAGGTCAAAGTTCTGAAAGAAACCCTTAAAGAATATCTCAATTATTACAGTTTATGTTCATATGTGCATTTTCAAGCTTACCTTTAAGGCCTTTTTCTTCATTTTAGTTCACTTTCAGATTCATGCTGTGATTTTTTTTTTTTTTCAGTTCTCCTTTTATACTGCTATATTTAGCTTTCATGATCAGGCTCTGATGACAAGGAGTCCAGAGGCCTGAACTGCAATCACAGATTTGCTAATTAGCGCCTTGAGCTTCATTTAGTGTGTGGGCAGCTGAGACTCGCTCTGAAATAACATCGAGGAGGTACAGCTACATTTAAATGATCAATACTCTCATAGTTATTATGGCGCCATAATTGACTGTCCAGCTGTTTTATACCCCTTATAAAGTTCAGTGTGCAACTTAAATGGTAATGAGTTCCATTACAAAATATGAGGTGATATGGACACACGCAGATATAAATAAATTAGTGCTGTCAATCGATTTAAAAAAAAAAGAACAAATTAATCGCACATTTTTGCTGTAATTAATCATGATTAAAAACATTGGAGTTTTTAATATTTTTATATTGTATAATTTATTAAATATTTTAAATATTTGTTGTAATGGCATCTTTTTATGAATGAAGGCCAGTATCACTGATATTAATACTGATACTGATGTCTCTATGAAAGAGATATCTATATTTTTTCATGCTACTGTTAACATGTTAGCAAATTAGCAAGTTGGCATTTTCTGAATTAGTTTGTTATAGCTAGCAAAATATTTATGTTGAGATAACCAGATAAAAGAAAGTTTTAAGTTAAATGTATAAATTAGTGTACTCAAGTATTTCAAGTTAAGAACAATAAAATGTATGAGTACAAAATAAAAAATCTTACTTAAACTTTGAGTTTCTTAACTTAAAAATTCAATTTTTTTTGAGTTCTGACAACCTATTAGGGTTTACAGTGAAGTAAATAACTCAACTGATTTGCTCAAAATAAAACGGTTAATTAACAAACTTTTATGTTGATTGCTATCAAAATGTATGAGTTAACTAACTCAGTACTTCAAGTTAGGAGCAATTAAAATGCATGAGTACTACAAACTCAAAACTTGATAGCTCTGCTTACTTAAAATTGGGAACATCATAACTCAAAAAAATTGATTTAACTGATTACCTCAAATTTTTTGAGTTAGCCCAACTTATTTGGGTTTACAGTGTATATAATCAAAAATTTTGATTGTGATATATAACCATTTGTTTTTTACAAAAAGTATATTGCTCCATCAATATTCAGTACAAAGAAATATAATTGTCAAAGCTTGGAGTCAGAAAAAACTTTTCATGTCTAATTTTTCCTGTTTCTGCACTGGATGTACAATACAATAAGAATACATCCACTCCCTTCCTCACATTTTCAGGCATCACCCAGTAACCCTTTAATGAAGCTTGTGCAGCTGGAGTCATGCACCAAGCTTTGCGTCATCTAATATTGTTGCCATCTTCCTTGATCTACCTCTCTTCACTCCTCATTTGTTACCACTGTCCACATGTGTGACATTGCGCCTACCCAATTAACAGATGTCATACAGGCAAAGACATATAGACCCACACTGTGAGCTTAACCTTTATATAACTGTCCTTTTTTATCTTTGCTGCTACCAGAACACAAATAGATTGAAATACATTTCTCATGTCTTGCAGTGATAATGAAGGTAGCTGTACGATTTATGTCAAGAGCAGAAAGCCTTATTACAGGTGCACATCTCCCCACTTACATGAACTTGTACTTGAACTTGTACTGTTTGTATATATGAGGGTAAAGGGGTTGTCTACTGGTTTTGCTTTACTTCTCATGGATCAAGTGGCAATATAATTCAAAAATGTTAACAAATATATCAAAAATGATTGTCAGCTATTTGATGTTATCGGACATGTCTTATATTCTTTGTATGGTGGCATTTGACAATAGAAAAAAGTTTGCAATGCATCCTATTACCATGAATGGATTTTTACAGTGTTAAAATGTTACAGTGGATATAAGTATTTACTGTTCAAATGTTTGCCTGGATGTTTCATTTATTTATTATTTTAATAGAACTTCATTATGATGTTTCTTGTTTTTAATGCTTATAAAAAAATTAAGTTTCCTTCTTGCTTCAAAAATATGTTTTTCTATTAGGATGCTATTCAGTACTTCTGTACTATATAGCAGAAAAATACAGAATGTGAAAAAAAAGCTGAAAGATTTGTCTGTGTGTTGAGGTGTTGAACTATATGTTCTTCTAATTGCAACGTTTGCAACTTATTTGCCCGGGTGAAATGGGTAAACTGTGTGCCTCTGTGTGAGTTAGGCAAATGATGTTCATGTTATGTAGTTAACTTTGAAAGTCATTGTAGCTGCTTGCATTGCTAAACATTCTTTGGTTGTCTTGACAAGAAGTTTTAAGTTAAGAAGACTACGGGCCCTATTTTAACGATCTGAACACATGGTCTGAAGCGCATGGTGCAGATGCACTTAGTGCGTGTCCGAATCCACTTTTGCTAGTTTAACAACTGAAAAAACTATCGCTACGCCAGGCGCATGGTCCAAAAGGGTTGTACCTAATGAGTCATTGGTGTGTTTTGGCTTAATGTGCAATAAACCAATCAGAGTCTCATCTCCCATTCCCTTTAAAAGCCAGTTGCGCTTGCACCATGGCAGATTCACTTTTTACATTACGGAATTTGCGAGCGGAAAGACTGAACGCTTCTCCAGAGAGGAATCCTTTTATTTTTAATATTTAAAAATGTTTGTGTGCTGCTGCGCATCCCTGTGTGTGTAATAAGCAGAGTGTACGCGCGTTGTGCACCCGCCTATAGGCGCATATTACTAACGCGCCCTTTAAATAACACTAAAAATACGGCCCTATTGACTTTAGACGAGGTTTTTGTTGGTCAATGGAGCAGTCATTTTCAGTTGCCTCAAAAAAGCAACGCGCCAACAATGCGCCTGAACACACCTCATTTTCAGACCAGCACGCCCATGGGCGAAGAGATGGGCGCGAGTGCATTTGCTATTTAAACAACTTGGCACTGGACGTGAAAATGATAACTGCACCGGGGTGAAACTAGCAAAAAACACTTGTGTCACGCCTGGCGATGCATTGCACAGCACCGGGTGTATGATAGGACCCTACCTGTTACTCAGATGAACAAGTGTTTAAGTTGACTTTAACTGGAGCGAACTTAAAAAGTTGAGTGCGATGGGTTGCCTTATTTTTTCCAAGTTGGTTCAACTTTATTTTTTATTTTTTTATTTTACAGTGTGATGTCTGTTGGTCACTGTTACATAATAACAACATGGCGAATATAGTCCAGATTGCATTCATAATACACACATTCATACTATATCGAACATACTTTGTTTTAGTGGTTGCAAAGTAGTTCTAGTAAAAAAATGTAGAGTGTACTTGATAATTTAGATTTACTCTTGAATTTTCTTTGCATGCTGAATGTTGAAGTCTGTGTGTGACTCAAGCACGGTCAATTGCAAGATATTGTAACAAATATAGAGGGATTTTTATCAACACAATTAAAAGTTTCACAAAGGTGCTTATGACATAAGTGTTAACAATAAAATTGTAAAAGTAAAACAATAAAAAAGTAAAATTGTAAAAGCATTATTAAAAAAATAGACTAGTTAATGGTTTAGTTAAGACACCTCTAAAAGTAACCTATTTATTACTTTCCTTCCTTTGAAACCAAATAACTGTGATTTCTTGTTGCATCACTGCTTCAATAGGAAGAGAATTTCAATAATAAAAATGAAGTTCCAAGTGCCCAACTAAAGGGAACACTGATCACCATAATGGTGAGTTCAAACAAAAACATTTTAGGTAAATCAACATCAATTAATGAAGTCAGCTTATGTGATGTTCTCTCAATTTTTTCAGTTGTATTGACAATTCAGCATTTAAGATGACTTTGGGAAATGAGTGAATGCAACTAGAGAAAGATAACTGAAGTGGAGGAAATGAGTGAAAAGTCTATTAAGATTTGCCACGCCTCAAAAACTTTTTTTTTTGCTTGACAAAAACGGCACTCAAACCAATCAATTAATCTTAACTTGGGTTTTTCTGAGTAAACAAGGCATGTGAATAATACAGATTACTAGATTTTTACAATTAAGACATTAAGTAAACTGTTGTACAACTGTTGGATTTTACAGTGTAAGTAAAATAATTATCAACTCAAGAGAGTATGCATTTTCGGATAGAGTTCCCCACGTCACATATCCGCCAGGTTTCAAATGTGGAGGGACAAGGTTTTGAGTGAATAAGTCGGCATGAAGAAATGGAAGTTGCAATATTTTTTTCTTCTCTATTTTTAAGTGTTCAATTCACATTTATTTGTATAGCGCTTTTCACAATACATATCGCTTCAAAGCAGCTTTACAGAAAATGCATGTGTCTACATTACAATTTAGCTCTGTCTGTTATCAGAGCCGACTGTGTCCAAATACATATACAAATCATGCAGTTAGCTAACAATGTATTAATTTAAGGCAAAAACAATGAGCTCATTTAAGTCATTATTGAACATAATGATTACAATATATAGAAATTTGAATTGGTGCATGTTGATTCAGAGTTGCTATCATCTGAAGTACATCCTTCTAAATGCAAATTGTATTCTAAGAGATTCTGTGTACAGGTTTTTGGTCCAATAAGTACCACATTTTTAAATATAATAGAAGAAAATACAGGTCATCCAATATTTTATATCTTTAACACATTTTGTCAAATTGGATAATTTAGAGATTTCATCTGATTATCATCAGTATCATCAGCATAACTGTGGGAACTAATTCCATATTTTCTTATAATTTTACCAAGTGGCAGCATGTATATTGAAAATAACAGAGGGCCTAACACAGATCCTTGCGGCACTCCATAATTTACTGACGTTATCAGTAAATTATTAACGTTTTAGCGAATTCTGACCAAACTTGGTGTGTGTTATGACAACCATGACCTGAGGGTACCTGCACAGTTTCGGTGTACTGCCACCTAGTGGTCAGGAGATATGAAAAATGGCCAAAAATCACAAAACTGGTATTTTTAGATTCTGATTCTGATTTTTAGATTTAGATTTTTAGAGCGGAGTCCAACGATTTCCCACATTGACCATCGGCCATTTTTAATTTTGTCATAAAAAGCTATATCTTACAAATGCATTGGCGTATCGTTACGTCATAAGCTCTCTCGCTTGATAACATAAAGTATATCCGAGTGGCTTCTCCAACAAGAAAAAATGTTGGGTGGGACTTCATTTTGTCCATGGGGAATTGATTTGATGGTTGTGGTTTACTATTGCTGTGATCTCATGTGAGTGACAGGTTGTCCCGCCCTTGCATCAGTAAACACACCATCAGAAAAGAGAAGAGATGAGCTGCAAGAGGGAGGGGAAGTTATTTTGATTAAAGATAACGAGGGCACATGTATTTTAAAAAAAAAATGTGCACGGATACATCGTTTATAATAAATACTGTGATATCCCATAAAAAATAAGAAATGTCTATTTTTAATTACTTTAAACATGTTTTCATGATGCATACATAATCAGAATATGACCAAATTATATTTACTTTAACATCAGAATATTCTTGTGCGTGCATGTAAATGTGGACATGCTATCCTGACAGAACAGTTGAGAACCACTGGATGATATACTGGAGGAAGGAAAAGTGTCTATTCAGTTATGCAGGAAACCACCAGGCTTCATGGAGGAGAGATATTAAGAAAGATCTGAGGGCGATATCATGGTGGTATTAGGAGTTAAGCTTTCAAGCTGCATTGATGTTCACAAAACCTTGTCTTTCCCCTCACTTGTTGTCAGCACCTGTTCCAAATCATTGATCTCTCCCTTGGCAACACCTGTGGGCAAGAACAGTGATAACATGCAGCTTTCTTTATGATATTGGACCTGTTCCATCTAGTAATTTTAACAGTTTGTAGCAATGTGATAAATGGTTTATTTAAAAAAAAAAAACCTGCATGTGTACGTGTCTCTGTCTGATATAGAGAATGTCACATTCAGAAGAGGAAAGGAGACAGAGAGAGAAAAGGTAGTGAGACAGAGATGTGCTAAAATTAGAACACCCCCATGTTGAGAGGCAGTTGAATTTCCACTTCACAGAATGAAAAGTGAATCATCTGGATATTTTTGTACCATTGCAGAGGGAAATCATTTCAGAGCAGTTGATTGACAATAAAGCACACCTGTAGACTGGAAATAGATGTGTGGCACTGGATTCTGAATCCACACTGAGCTGTTATTACACTGCAGTTGGTCTGAAGGTGGTCAATTGCTGCACATTGCGACATTTAACTGCTTTTTCTCCCCAGGGCGAAGTGTGTCTTTTTTCTATGTTAGATTTAAAAAAAATCCTATCTTAGTTTATTGTGCATGTGCAAAAACACTAAGCCATTTGTGGATGGTTAATTATGTGAAATCTGCGAGTCTTGCGAAATCTATATTTGAAATCTACACCAGGGAAAAATATCTATTTATAATCATCTATTATAATCATTTGCTTTGCTTAGAAAAAAATTATAATTTTATCATGTTTATCATATCAATTTTATGCCAAGAGATGCATTTTTCCACTTAGAAGTTTTAGAAGCTTGTTTCCGCCACCGAATAAAACATTTTAAAAGATAATTGCGACTTTTTATCTCACAATTGCGAGTTTACATCTCGCAATTCATACATTTTTTCTCAGAATTGCGAGATATGAACTCGCAATTGCATGTTATAAAGTCAGAATTGCGAGTTTATATCTTGCAATTCTGACTTTATAACACACAATTCTGACTTTATATCTAAAAATTCTGACTTTATAACTCGTAATTGCGACTTTATATATCAATTGCGAGAAAAAAAGTCAGAATTGTGAGATAAAAAGTCGCAATTACCTTTTTTATTTTTAATTCTGTGGTGGAAACAAGCTTCCACAGTTTTTACACAGGTACTTTTTTGTGAAATGATGATTGCTGTGACTTGAAATCCAAGTGAAGCAGATTTTGCATTTCTTGCATTTGAGTGTTTTAACATTATGTAAGTATTTCTGTTTTTTTTTTTTTTTTTTATCCATTTACCAATAAATGAGGCCCATTTGCACTTTTGTTTTGATTATACTGTTGCCAGCAGAAACATTTGCCACCTGCTTCTGTGTACATTACTGCTAATCAAAAAATCAATTATCCACATGATTCATTTGTGTCTAATCTCAAGGACTCCATTTGAGTTTTCATCCTAAATTATGTTTGTGTTGTAGCAGCTGCTGTTCCAAAGTGATAACAGTTTTCCTTTATGCCCGTCGGCAGACAATGTATGTAGCAACGACAATAACACGCTAAAAACCAAACCAGAACTGTTAGATGTGGGAAAAATAAAAGCGTACTGCTGATTACCACATTGCAGGCTTTCCAAAGGTTCTGTCATACACCAGTAACAGGGTCGTTTATGCAGTTATTACGCATGGCACAGCTGCAAACCAATCACTTAAAATTACAGTGCGAGTCTCACAAATCCTGCTCTGTGATCTTAATCATTAGTTCTGTAATTCATGTTTTTTTTTTAAGTAATCATGTAGGCGTATTGGACATAAGTGTCACTGATAATGAATGTTAGTTCAAAGAAAGAATGTCTGTGGATAGTTGGCTTTAGACACTCTTCACACAACCCTGAGAAATGTCAGTATGTTGGATAGTAATTTGAAGGGCCGATGATGACCAACTGGGGAATATAATCAAGCCTACACTTCACTTTGATCGTCTGTTCCATATGTGGCTCCAGTAGCAAAGCTTGTATGACATTCCCTGAGGCTTTCTGAGATCATAAATACTATATCATTAAGAGAGACATACAGTAGATTGGTCAGGGTGAATTGCAGATGAGATCAGCAATAAGATCAGTTTTCAGTTCAGAGAAAGATCAGTTCAGATCAGTTTTTTATATCAGATATTTATAATACATGTAGTATGCATGTGCCTGCAGGGTCATATACATAAAACAATATCAGTTAAGTGAGCTAAATGCACCTCCCACCTTTAAAATGACAGAAAACCCCCCATTACTGGTAGTTTTCGTCATGCTCTGATGTGTATTGATTGTGGTAAACCACATATTGTTGTACAGCATGTAGATCATATTACTCAGAAATGACTTTCAAACATATCAGCGCTTAATTGTTCATGAGGAAAATGGAAAATTTTGTCTTTGTGGTTTGGGATGGCCTAATGTCTAAACAGATATGTTTGCATTTGCATCCAACCACATTAGACGAAAAAAAAATAAGTATGTGTGTCTCTCTTTCTCCCCACCACAATCAACATGGTAAACAGGAAGCCAACAGCAATAATACAAAAAAAAATAAAAAAAAATAAAACAGCTAAAGTGGTCCTAATGTGTTCAGAGAGAAGGACAGGAAGCAATTTCATTGTCATTTGATGTTTCTAGTCAAAAAGGCCAAATATATGACTACTGTAAGACTATCACAAAGAGAGAGCAATTAAAATTTAATTTAAAATTGACATCTCCTTCGTTTACTCTGCACTGCTACTTTTATTTCTCTTTATTTTACATCATTTTTTAATTTTCTTTGGCACTACTGTTTTGTTGATTTTTGATTATTGATTTCAGTAGGTGACTGACTGAGTCATTGAATCATTCATTCAGCTGATTTGTTGAAAACACTGATTTATTCAGGAACGAAACACGATTTTTCTTGAAGACAATATTGTCTAAAGTACAAGATACTTAATACTAACTAATGATCCAGTGTATTAAAACAATATTACACAGTCATCGCAGTCATGCAGCCAGCCTTGAGCTTGCATTAAATCGCTTATTTCACATTACACAATATCTCATTGTACCTGTCACGGTTAGGTTCAGTTATGTTCATTCTTAGTTTCGTTTTCATGGACTTTTAGTTTGTTATTCATCACGTCTTCCTTTGAGTTCCCGCCTGTCTTCCATCTCCATGGTCACACTCCATTATGAGTTTGTTAGCTGTGTTTAATTATCACCTTGTTATCTGCACTACTTATGTTCCTGTGTGTTGCTAAACCTGTCTCCTGGATTATTATCATTAAAACTTTGTGTTGGAATACTATTGATCTTCTTTGTCTATTTGCCAGCAACCATACGTTACAGAAGACCAGACCCAAATGGAATATGGTGCAAAATTTGCTGCGGTGGCTCAGATGATTTCTTTGTGTTCACCGACCAGTTCTTTCGTCTTGCCATCACCTGCCCCTATGATGACAAGACCCTGAAATCTTTGTTCTGGATCAGGGCCAATTACCACCGCCCGATAGATCTCCCAGACACCGCTGGATTAAACAGATTAAAGAGAAGCCATCATCTGGTATCTGGAGAGCGTCTATCCTCGATCCAGAACACAGCCAGACCCAGAGCGTATTTCACCAGCTGCGACCACAGAGCAATTGGGTGAACCCCTCGCAGATGGAGAGCTACCACCCGCCGTGCCGCGTCAGCCAAAGCCCAAGGACAAGTGGACAGCATTGACCCTTGCCCTGGAAGAGGAGTTCCCCAGTGAATCTGACTAGGGGTGTGTTTTTAGACAGCACAATAGACTATTTGGACTGTGTTTATTCAGATTCCTCTGAACCCTCATCGCTGTTTCT
Source organism: Coreius guichenoti (assembly GCA_039654105.1). Lineage (NCBI taxonomy): Eukaryota > Metazoa > Chordata > Actinopteri > Cypriniformes > Gobionidae > Coreius > Coreius guichenoti. The sequence goes on from CM077190.1 coordinate 6,999,288, forward strand.
AAACAGCACAGAGACTTGCATGGACTATACATTACCTTCAACCCTTCCAAGTCTCCATCTGCCTCCGTCACCGACCTTCTCAGCCAGTCCTCCAGCCCCGCCTCTGCTGGAGGTTCGCAGCCCTTCACCATCTCCGGAATTGCCATGCCGTGACGTTAAGCCTCTGGCCCCTGATCGCCTCGCTCCGTCTCAGCCCGTTGACCTGGTGGCTCTACCCTGGCTCCTCCTACCTTCGGCTCCACCAGACCCCCTCGGCCTTTCGACTCAACCGGGTTCCCTCGTCCCAGCGTCTCCCCCTTGGTCACTCGTCACACCACCTCCGCCACGGACTCACCTATGTCCACGGTCACACCAGCATCGTCTCAGTCCTTGGGTACTCTGGCTCCTCCTCCGACGGTCGTCGCTGCAACGTCGCCTAGGCCTCTGATGCCAATGATGTCACTCTGCTCCATCGGCTCTCCATCTGCACCCTGTGATCCATCGGCTCAGCCTCCATCGGTCGTCCCTCAGATGTCGACAGTCCCGTCTACACCTTGGTGCCTCCCTCCCTCATCTCCACCGTGGGCTGTCGTCACTGCTAGGCTCTGGGTCTGCGCCATCGGCTGTCCACCACTAGCGCCGCCAGGGGATCGTCGTCTTCCAATCACCACTCCTCCTTGTCCACCTCTAAAACACCCTCCATCTCTCCCTCACCTCATCTGCTTTCACGACGCAAGGTCGCGCTTGTCGGAGGGGGATGTACTGTCATGGTTAGGTTCAGTTATGTTCATTCTTAGTTTCGTTTTCATGGACTTTTAGTTTGTTATTCATCACATGAGTTCCTGCCTGTCTTCTGTCTCCATGGTCACACTTCATTATGAGTTTGTTAGGTTCAGCTGTGTTTAATTATCACCTTGTTATCTGCACTACTTAAGTTCCTGCTTTTCTTATGTTCATTGTCCGGTCTCGTATATGTCAAGTATGTGTATCTGTAAGTATGTGTGTCTCCTGGATTATTATCATAAAACTTTGTGTTGGAATACCATTGATCTTCTTTGTCTGTTTGCCAGCAACCATACGTTACAGTACCCACCCAAGCAGCAAATATACATATTTTTTCGTGCCAATTCAAATGATCTAAAATTAAAATAGAGACATGGATTTGGCATGCTATTTATTTATTTATTAGACAGCATTTTCCTTGTCTCATATTTCTCTTGGCTTGGTTGATTAAGTCTCACAGGATGTCTTATCTTAATTGCTATACCTCTCGAAAACATCACTCTCCACTCCGTCCTTGCTATTCAATTACACAGTAGGACTGTTTTGACTGGTGGTAACACTTTACAATAAGGTTTCATTTATTAACATTAGTTAAATGTATTAACTAACATGAACTAACAATGAGCAATACATTTGTTACAGTATTTATTAATCTTTGTTAATGTTAGTTAATAAAAATACAGTCATTCATGGTTTATGTTAGTTCACAGTGCAACTAACAACTTTTGATTTTAATAATGTATTAGTAAATGTTAAAATTGAAATTAACCAAGTGTGGCAAGCAGCGAGGCCGAGGGACCGTGAGAACGGGGCGAGGCCGGTGGCATGACGAGTGATAATGAGTGCCAGCTGCGCACAGCAACGGTCTCGTGTCTCACGGAGGAGCTCGGACGCATAAAAGGAGGAGCGACAGTGAAGGACAAGAGAGGACCAGGCCTGGACGGTGCTGAGGAGGTCGGGCAGCGCGGAAGAGTGAAGACCGCAAGTGGCTGTCTGATGCGGTGGTGCTGGAGCGAGTGAAGACCAGGTGGGATGGAGAGCGGGGTGGCTGCCATCTGAGAGGAAGCGGAGGAGTCGCTGCCGTTCGCCGTGGGCTGGAACCTGCTGCCATCCGCCATGTTTGGGGAGGAGCAGGGGACAAGGGACTCGCTGACGGCTGCCCTCAACCGGAGGAGCCACCGCCGGCCGCCAGGAGGCGGAGGAGTGTCGAGCCGTCCACCGAGCAAACAGTACCATCGCATGGCACCGCGAGGAAGAACCTCTCGGCTGGTTGAGGACCAAGCGGCAGTTTGTCCGGGAACCAGACCAAGAATTTTTTTTTCCTTTTCCTCTGTCCCCTCTGTCACTCCTTGTGCTTCCGGCTCCTTTTCTCTCGCCTCGTCCGTCCTTACCCCCAGGTGCCACGGCCGCCGTGATCAGTCCCCCTGGAAGGAGGATGGAGGAGTAGAGCGCAGTCTCGGGAGTACCCCCCGGCCTGCGAGGGGCGATGGGGGTATGTGGCAAGCAGCGAGGCCGAGGGACCATGAGAACGGGGCGAGGCCGGTGGCGTGACGAGTGATAATGAGTGCCAGCTGCGCACCGCACCGGTCTCGTGTCTCACTGAGGAGCTCGGATGCATAAAAGAGCGACAGTGAAGGACGAGAGAGGACCAGGCCTGGACTTTGTTTTGTTTGGTTTATGATTTATTATGTGTATGCGCGGCAGTTATCCGTGAGGGGCTGCCATTTTTACTTTGTTTATTTATTTATTAAAATCCTTAAACGGCCGGTTCCCGCCTCCTTCTTCCCATATCAACATACTTCATTACACCAAGATTAATAAATACTTTAGAAGTATTGTTCATTCTTAGTTCATGTTAACTAAAGTAGTTAACTAATGAAACCTTATTGTAAAGTGTTACCGACTAGGTTTACACGACTCCAGTGCAATCTAAAAACTTGAGAGTCAAGACAGAAGGAACAGCTGAAACCTGCTATTTTCAGACCATTCCTTTAGGTGAAATCTCATTCTGTGGCATTCATGTCACTATTCTGATTGAGCAGCCTTTGAGAAGACCTTTGATCCGTACAGAGACACAACTCATGTTCTTAGATTTAAATGTACATTTTTAGCACCAGTTCTAGTGTGATTCGTTAGACTAAATGAACCATATGCATGTTTTAATGAGTTATTATGACCTTTTAAAGACCCAGTAGCTAATTAATTTCTTAGTGAGCATCACTACACTAGTTCTTCAAAGCATTAGATTGCATTAAAAAACAAAGAAAACCTATTATAATGCAATTTTTGAAGATCGTTAACACATTTCAATTTCCTGTAGCTACTTATATAACTTACGAAGCTTATGCATGTTCATTTATACTTATCAGTAATTTGTTGTTCCTTGTGCTTCCCCTTTATTTCACACACACCTAAAGCACAAAGCATTTGATAACCCTTGCCTGTCCCATTGTCTGCAGTCTCTCCAATAGCCTGGCAGGTTCTCCTTCAGTTGGTTTGAGTGGTTTTTCAGCCTGAGCTGGCAGATGGGGTGGCAGCAGAGGCTACAGTCATTACCTCACTCTCAGAAAAACACTCACCAGCCCTCTGGGCTCCATTAGGTTTTCCTTTCCTCACTTACCAGCATAACAGGCACTTCATTGTTAGGCTGTTTGACAGGAGTGAATTGTTGGCTTTCACTGGAGCCACTTCCCCTAGCGTTGCTCGATTATGATTCTATTCACCCTAAAGGAGTCAGAGATGGTTTACCTTCCTCTTTCACTTGTTACCAGATAACTGCACAATACATTTATACTCTGGGCCATTCTTCATTCTGATTAAGACGTTTTAATAGGTTAATTTTAAATTAATTTATGACCAATGTTTCCCTAAAAGTTCTTTAAAGGTGACGAAAATCCTGAACCTTTATAGAACATTAGGGATGTTCTTAAAACGTCCTCTTTTGGTTATGAAAGTGCTGCAGTTCAAGGTTCCTTATATGACCTGAGGGGGACGTTCCATTTTGGTTATTTTATGGTCACAAAGCAACATTACAAAGAGGGCATTATGGATGTTAACAGAACGTTCCCACATGGTCCTCTGTTGGTCATATAATAATGTTCCTGATATGACTTCAGGTGGACGTTCCATATTGGTTATTCTATGTTCACGCAGCATCGTTACAAAGAGGATATTTGGGACACTAACAGAACGTTCCCACATGGTCATCTGTTGGTCATATAATAATGTTCCCGGTATGACTTAGGAGGATGTTCTGTTTTTTAGTTATTCTATGGTCACACAGCAACATTACAAAGAGGACACATGGGACATTAACAGATTGTTCCCATACCGTTCCCTGTTAATCAGATGGGGACGTTTCATTTGGGACTGTGCTGCAACAAATGGTCTCTATCTACACTACATTCCCATAACGTTTGCAGGACCTTTAGGGGACCATTCTGGGAACATCAAATTTCCAAATAAAATATTGGTCCCCTAAACATTCTGAGAACGTCCTTAATGTTCCATGAAGGTCCGCCAAATAACGTCCCCCATCCCTTTAAAGAACTCAACATCATGACTGTCTTGAAACATTCTGGGAACATTACTAGGGGACGTCCTTGACACCAGCGGGGACGTTCTGAGAACGTCAAATTTCTAGCGGGGTATCGATTTAATTTATATGAAATATGACACATTTGCCAAGATTTTTTTTATATAAATGTGCTGTTATTTACTCACCCTCATGTCATTCCAAACCCAATTTCCTGTTATTTTTTCTTTGAAACACAAAACTAGACATCATTACACAGATCTTGCCATCTAATGGCAGTTCTCAGTGACCAAGTTCTGACAAAAAACACCATAAAATCATAAAAGACATGTGCTATATTCCTAGTCTTCTGAAGTCTTATAGCTTTTTATATTGCCAAAGTGAAGAGATAATTTAAATAATAAATACATTTAAAATATTTCTCGACAAAGGTGCATAAATGCAAAACAGTAACTGGCCTAACTTTACAGGTATATTAAATGTAATAGTAAACAAACAAAAAATGTTGAAACATATTTCATTCATTTTTATAATAATGACAAAAAATATTTAATGAACTGGAACATGAAAGTAACCAAATGTCACTGGATTCCACTATTTTAAAAGGAAATTTAACCAAATGAATAAGAAATGTGTGTCGATTCACAACCCCAATCAATAAAGATGTAAATTGCGGTCTATACATCACACAAAACTGTGAAAAGGCTTCAGTAATATTTGGAATATAGTTCATATATTTTTATGGTGTTTTTATCTGTTGGAGAACTGTTGCAGGTCTTTTATGGAAAGACCTGCATAACAATCTACTTTTGTGTTCTACAGAAAGAAATAAAAGCATACAGGTTTAGCATACAGAATAATGACAAAATCCTCAGTGGGGGAACATCCTTAATAACAAATCAACAACGATCGATAACCAGAGTGCTTTCTGTCTTAAGTGTTCACACTGTTAATGGTCTCCTCAGCTCTTGTAGATTGTGTTCTGTAATAACAGGCCTTTTCTTATATTTTTCACTTACTAAGAACTGAGAGACAACCTTGATCTCTAAAAAGTCACTACTATTTTACCCTGTTTCTATGTAGATTGAAATAACACAAGAGGAAATAAAAACTGCCTTAAAAGTTTTTTGGCAAGAAATGAACTAGGTTTTATTTGTCAGCCCTATTCAAATGGAGTAATTATCTGGACCCTTGAAATGGAACAAATCCATCTGTTTTGTTGACTTAACCTGACTTTCCCGCTTGTCAATCATGTGAATTGAATCCCAGAAATAGATGAACCATTCTGAAACCTACAAGATTCTCCTCTCTTATCCGTCACCAGCAAATTGAACCCTTATTTATTAAAACATACCCATTCCCATTATTTTTAAATGTATTGCAAAATTGCTATTTCCTTTTAAGCTGTGGTGACTTTAAATTATGAATTTTAAAATACTGTTGAGCTTTTGTGTGTTTGGAGTGAAAATTCAGCTGGTCGCTCCCCTGGCTGCGCTTGGAGTACATTTTATTAGCTGCTCACTCATGTCTTATATTGAGCTCCAGACAGTGGGAAATATGTTTCATGTTCTGTCTCCACCCACTCACTTCACGAGAATCCAAACATTGGAAATAAAACCACCTCCAGAATACAGATACCTCATATAGCCCCATGACAAAGTCTCATCTTGCCATCGCACCTGAATTTGCCATCCATTTAATGGGGAAGAGTATCAAAGGAGTATCAAAATTCATTCCGGGGATAGGATTTTTGTTTATCCGTTTAAGTGCTAGCAAATAGTGGTATTTGAAAACCCTTCTGTGCTGTTCACAGAAATGTTTGCGTGATCTTTCACTTACTATTTGACACACCTTCCTCTGATGGAAACAACAAACTAACATGGCTCTGCTAATTTCAGGAACCATTTAACCATTTTTTTATGCAAACTATCGATTTATATTTTACATTTCCAGTTAGCCATTCTGAATGTCATTATAAATGAATTTGAAGCCACTCTCCAGACTTTGTCTGTGATGGATCAATCTTTAATTAAGTAAAATCTCCTCAGAGACGCCTGCTGAGAGGGGGTGTTACTTGTAAAATGAGTGAGTGACACTAATAGCATTCATGTTTTTGTCCTGAGGCATCTGATGAACTTTATCTGAAATTAGAGCATAATTCAGCTGTAGTTTGCTATTATTTAGAAGGGTATCTAAGTCAGTCACCTGGTTCTCCACTTAGCACTGCAGAGACCCACTGTAGCAAAATTGTAGCAGCTGTTTTGAACATTTTTTTTCTTTACTAAATGTTAAAAGCACTTATTTTGGAACAATTGGTTATAATTTGAATCTGCAATCTCCAATTTGTATCATACAATCTGAATATTTTTGAAAGAAGTCTCACCAAGGCTGCTTTTATTTGATCATACATAAAGTAAAAACATTAACTGCCACATATATGTTTAGTTTTATTGTGTTTTAGTTTGGTTCTGTTCTGTTCCTATTTGCCTGCGTTCCCTTTGCTTGTTTGTTTGGTATCTGATTAGTTACACACACGCTTCTGTTCCAGTTAATTATCTTACCATCTGTATTTAAGCCCTTAGTTTCCTTTGTTCGGTCTCATTTGCATTACATGTGGTTGTGTTCTCTGAGCATTATTCCAGTGTATGTCCAAGTTTAGATTTGTTATTAAAGACTTTATTGAATTTCCTGTGCAGTACAATTATTACAGCCTCGCCTGACAGAAGAAGACCGAACCTTAGAAAAATAAAAATGGATATACCAGCAACAACATGCTGGAGCAGGAGCAGAAGCAACGAACCCTTGAGGACCACGAGGAGAATTTATAGACCTGGCATGCCTTACACACATTCGCCATGTTTATGGAGTGGGTGCTGGTGAACTGCGGCTCTCCGTTCAACATCTGCCCAGCTGAGGAGGACATCACCAGCCCCACCCTGGACTCAGAGCCAGGCCAGCCGCCTTCCACGCCCCTCACGGACGAAACAACAGGGTCCACTATGGACACAGAGCCCGAGCTTGCCGCGACGCCAGAGCGGACGCCTGAGCATATCATCGCCTCGAAGCCTGAGCCCAACGAAGAGTCTGACCAGGTGTATGAGCCAGCAACATCGTCCTTTCCAGTGGGTGTGCTTATGGAGTATGAGGGCATGGAGGGAAGCCCTGCCTACACTGAGGGTGAGCTGCAAATGGCCTCTGTATTACTTGATGAGGAAGTAGAAGAGGATATTCCCTGTGGTCTCCTGTCTCAGCTGGTCCAGCCCAGCTCCAAGTCTCCTGCGTCTCCGATGGTCCCAACAAGCCTACCTCTCCGGCTCCACCTCCGCTAGCTCTCTTCAGTTCCTCAGCATCTCCTCTGTTTACTCCACTCTGCTGCGTGGACCCGCCTAGGGTCTTCCAGTCGCCAGCTCCGCCTTGCCGTTGATCTCAAGGTGAACACATTAACAGTGTCTAATATATACTTTTTAAATATCTCGGATCTGTTCATTAATTGTATTCATTTCAAGCAAATGTGACTTAACAACAAGTCTATGATGATTACATGACTGATGATCAAACTAAAAAAAACATTTAGCTAATCTTAGACTCAGTACCTTAAACCAGTCATGAAGATGCATCTTCTCCAGAACAAGTCTCTTCTGTGGTTGAGGGTGCAGACAAGTGCAAATCATATCGCAGCATTCTGTGCAAAAAGACAAGAGAGACGTCTGATTATTAGCTCATACTTTACACCTGCTCTCTTTGAAGATATTGGTTTTTGTATGATTTGAAATTCAAATTGTTCTTCTTTGTTCATTGATGAAGATATCACCTTGTGACAGACCAGGACTGGTCCAGATGTTGGCATAGATCATGAACAGGTCGTTGGCTGTGGGATAACCTCCGCACACCATTACGAACATGAGGATCCCTAGGGACCACACAGTTGTCGGCTTTGCATGGTTACTTGCCGTTGTATTCAACCTCTGGTGGACAGTAACCTTCTGTGCCTGAAGGAAAGAGATGTTGACTGACATGTGTCGTCCTGCCAGTCCAGCATTTGAATTATCTGAGGAACACTGGGGCCCTTATTGGCCATCAATGTTAGGCCGATCTCCAAGGGGAGGCGTTTGGGATGACCAGGCTAAAAGAAACAAAATATGACAGATGGAGGTGGTCCACGAATCAAACAATTAGCCTATTGAAAAATAATTTGTAGTTTTCTCAGCCACCTGATCAACAAAAATAATTAAGAAATTAAGTGAAAGAGTGAACTCAACGTTTCTCATTTCTCTTTTTTTTTCTTCACCACGTCCCTTTATGGGGTCCGTAATTTCCAAAATTCATCCCATAATATTTTTTAAATAATCAGTTTTTGAAAAACTTTTGAAAAACACTGACAAGGAAGGAGGAAAAATGAAAATATATTGACAATATCATTGCTTGGGTCTCTGAAGTTAATTTATGCCAAAAAAAGTGGACACCTCTTGAGTTCAATATGTTTACCTCAAAGTGTGGATTTCAAACACAAGTCTCTTGAATCAAGTGGAAAGGAGACTCGAGATGAATTTTTTCTACACTTTTTGAGCTCTGAGCTTGTGTTTGTTGTTGCTAGGGATTTGACGAGAGAGTGAGAAACACACACACACACACACACACACACACACACACACACATACACACACAGAAAGATTTTAAAGTCTTTCAACTTTTTATAGGCATGTAAACCATCCTTTGCAATCTCTATCTTCCAACCTAATTGAAAAGTCGCTCCATTTGGATAGTGTGTAATTCGCAAATACTTTTCGTTAACAGCCCTAAACCCCTGAATATCATCCTTCTCAGTAAGGCTTCCTAAAGCCATCAAAGACTATCAAGCCGCTCCTGAGGTGATTTTATTTTATCCCGCTCCAGTGCTGCCAACAGCCTTCTAAAGAATTCAGCGGGAAGCTTTCTGCTCTCGGTTGCCCTCTCAGATTCTTCATTTGTCCACTCATAGTCCTATTACAAACAAACACAACAAGCCGATCTGTGATTGACAGCGTGTCAAAATGTTTCTCCGAGTTGTGCTTCTTCATTCGACTTCCTGTGGCAGTGAGGTCACAACGTGAGTTCATTTAGAATGATAACCATTGCTGATGGGAACGCTGAACTCTGATCAGTTTATAGACGTGTGTCTATTTAAGCCTAAAACATCATTTGTGTGCAAAATGTGAGGTCATTGATGGGAAGCAACTGAAATGCCCAACCAATCCACATGCTAATGACATATTTATTCACAGGGCTGCAATGTGACGGCTGCTCATCACACCATCTCCAGAGACCCGTAGCCTAGGTAACAGGAGGTGTTTTCCCCCCTCCCCCATCCGCCTTCTTTCTTCATATATTTTGTACTGGACATTTTGGATTTGAGTCCCCGTTGTTGAAGTGACAGTTCACCTTCAACCTCTCTCACATTTCTTCATTCAAAAGAAGCAAGCCGGTGCCCTGAGCGATGACAGTTCAGATCTCCAAGAGAGTTTTTCCACTGTTGTGGCTCCTGTGTGACAGATCAAGCTCGGCAGTGTGAAGTCAGCTTGGAGAAAAGCCTGGCTTACAATCCATTCAAACTGAATGAGACAGAAAAAATCATGCTACCACAGTGAGGAACAAATTTTGCTGCCATACAGAGACATGCTGCATTTATTAACCATATGCTAATGATAAAAGCCTGCAAGGCAGGCAACTTTATGAATTAAGCTTGGTGAGATGCTGCCAATATGAAATGTTACTCTTTGGACGATGAAATCACAGAGAAATTAGCATTTGTTTGTTTTCTATCTATCTATCTATCTATCTATCTATCTATCTATCTATCTATCTATCTATCTATCTATCTATCTATCTATCTATCTATCTATCTATCTATCTATCTGTCTGTCTGACTCTATCTATCTATCTATCTGTCTGTCTGTCTGTCTATCTATCTATCTATCTATCTATCTATCTATCTATCTATCTATCTATCTATCTATCTATCTATCTGTCTGTCTGTCTGACTCTATCTATCTATCTGTCTGTCTGTCTGTCTGTCTATCTATCTATCTGTCTGTCTGTCTGTCTGTCTGTCTATCTATCTATCTATCTATCTATCTATCTATCTATCTATCTATCTATCTATCTGACTGTCTGACTCTATCTATCTGTCTGTCTGTCTATCTATCTATCTATCTATCTGTCTGTCTGACTCTATCTATCTATCTATCTATCTGTCTGACTCTATCTATCTATCTGACTGTCTGTCTCTCTATCTATGTATCTGACTCTATCTATCTATCTATCTATCTATCTATCTATCTATCTATCTATCTATCTATCTATCTGTCTGTCTGACTGTCTGTCTATCTATCTGACTGTCTGTATATCTATCTATCTATCTGACTGTCTGACTATCTATCTATCTATCTATCTATCTATCTGACTGTCTGTATATCTATCTATCTATCTATCTATCTATCTATCTATCTATCTATCTATGTGACTGTCTGTATATCTATCTATCTATCTATCTATCTATCTATCTATCTATCTATCTATCTATCTATCTATCTATCTATCTATCTATCTATCTATCTATCTGTCTGTCTGTCTATCTATCTGACTGTCTGTATCTATCTATCTATCTATCTGTCTGTTTGTCTGTCTGTCTGTCTGTCTGTCTATCTATCTATCTATCTATCTATCTATCTATCTATCTATCTATCTATCTATCTGACTGTCTGTCTGTCTGTCTCTATCTATCTGTCTGTCTGTCTATCTATCTATCTGTCTGTCTGTCTATCCATCCATCCATCCATCCATCTATCTATCTATCTATCTATCTATCTATCTATCTATCTGACTATCTGTCTGTCTATCTATCTATCTATCTGTCTGTCTGTCTATCTATCTATCTGTCTATCTGACTCTATCTATCTATCTATCTATCTATCTATCTATCTATCTATCTATCTATCTATCTATCTATCTATCTATCTATCTATCTATCTATCTATCTATCTATCCACCCGCCAGCCGATCTTTGTTTTTAGTGTTAATTTTATTCTTGTAAAAGGGACAGAACTTAGTTTTTTGTTCATCTCCTAAAAAGACACTGAAATGATTTAGAAACTAAATGTTCAAAAATTTTCCATTATATATGACGTCAGATTTTGATTCAGTAATGGCTGAACAAATGAGTCATTTGTTCGTGAGCTGGACTACATTGGTAGTGAGATATGTTTTTGTTTACTGTAACTAGAAAGAACCAGCTCATTAGTCGTTTGTGCGTGAACTTAATTACGCTGGTTGTGTTTTTGATTCACTAAAAGCAATTGTTTGTGAATTGGATGTGCTGTATTTGTTTGTGTTTGCGTGCAGCCTGCATGGGCAACCTAATAGAAAGGCTTTTTTCTTAACATTATTTTGCATGCATGTATCTCTTAATATTAAATTTCGATTGCAAGCTCCGAACTCAGGTGAATTATTTATTTTGCCATGGCCCCTAGTTTCAAGCAGTGCAGGAAAGAAAACAGAAAGTAATGCATACGCACAAGAATAATATCTATCTTTCTAACTGCATTACAGGAGGCTTTATCTCTTGTCCCTATACAAATACTATGTACACTGTAATAAATTACATGATCAATAAGTTATGCCAACATATGTTTTTACATTGCTTTAACTCATCAAAATAAGCAATTTTCAACTTTTTTATACAAGATTCAACTAATTTTTTAAGTCAGTTTAATGTAATTTAAGTTGAAATGACTTAAACATCCAAGTTGATTTTCCTTAAAAATTTAAGGCAGCAACTTTTTTTACAGTGTGGTCCAAGAATGCTGATCCCTACAACAAGCCCACACGTTCTCACTCCCAACTCGTCACATATTGACGCTTGGTCAAGACCCCCGTCTCTTTTTAACGCACAGGGTACCCCTTGGCCTTTAGCGTCATTTTTCGACGCGCAGGGTACTCCATTGATTTCAATGAGAAACCTTTGCCGTCATACACAGACGCTTAGGGCATGGGAATGTTATCGTCATAATGAAATTATATATTGGGTTATGATTTTGCCATTGTGACATGTTGGAGTGTGATTCTCTATTTAATCAGCCAGCATCATTTTATTTACATTTATTTAATTTTTTTATTTACGCTATTTAGACACGTTTGAACACGTAACCCAACCCCATCCCTAAACCTACCCATTTGTGTATTATATGATATAAAACACAGGATATAACAGGCAGATATGACTCCACGCACAATTTATTCAAAAAGTACAAATATTAAGTGTTCTGAGGCCAAACGATTAATTTGTGTGAAGAAAATCCCGAAAAGCGATCAGCGACTCCATTCGCCGAAGATCATGCACACATTCAAAAATTGCTGCCCGAAGAAACGTTGTCAGCTTTGATAGTGAAATTGCATTGGTTCTTGTATGTCTCGTGACCAATTGCGTCATTACGCCAGCTTTGATTGTAAAATGTCATTGGCTCTCGTGTGTCTCGTGACCGACTGTGTCATGCTAAAGAGTCGGGTGTATCTTTTGAATGAGATATGACTGAGTGTGTGCGTGCGTTCACGGAGCGGCGGGATCATCATTTCAGAGATTAAAACATTAAAATCAACTCTGTTCTTTACATAAAGATATCGCATGACTTCAGAAGACTTGGAATGCAACATGAGTTAATACTTTTATACTGTTTTTGGTCAGTTTTTGCAATAAATACCTGTGACTGTACTTTTATTTGCCTGTTAACATTACGTGTTTTATATTATTGAGAAGTGGTTTAGGGTAGGAGTGTGGTTAGTTGCTCCAAAATATAAAAGTAGCCTATAAATATTTATAAAATCATGTCTACTTTTACAAATGCAAAGAATTAAATGCGTCTTGATCTGGCACATTGGGCAAACAACTGAAATCAATGGAGTATCCTGCACGTCGAAAAATTACGTTAAAAATTCTGTTCAGAATTGAACGAGGGGTCCTGACCGAGCATCAGTATGTGACGAGTTGGGAGTGAGAATGTGTGTGAAGCAGTGTCTGGCCATGGGCTCTTTAAGAGCAAAATCCAATCAATTTTAATTATCCGTTTTTTTTGTGTGGCAAACGGTAATACTGTTTAAAACAGCTGCCATGAATACAGATGCCTGATAAAGTCTTTCCTTTGTGCCCATCTCTCCACAAGTACGCTATACACAAACTCTCATACCTGCACTAATGAAAAACAGGAGACATTTCATTTATTGTGTCTGGCCCAGCAAATCAATACTGACATTCTGCAAGATTATCTTATTTTGTAATAATTCGGTGTGTCATTACCTGCTCTCATGCTTTAATGATCCAATTCAAGAACTTAAGATCAGAATACACTAAAGATCTTGGTATTTATTTGGAAAGATTGGAACCAAGAAGATGGTATTAGATTTGGTCACTGTTCTCATTTTGATTGCCCTCTTCTTTTTCTCATTTTTACATCTCATAAGCTCATGAGTATTAAAATTGAGATACCAATATGTGAATACCATGATATTTCTGTTGCCTGGAGGTAGCAGAATACCCAGCGTTCACAAAGGGGCTCATATAGAAACATCAAAAATCTAATTCAACTGTTTGTTTCCCCATCATCCTATCTTATTGTTTTCCAATGCAAGGAATCTGCTCGGGTAGCACGGTATAGACATTATATGATTTATTCACCCTGCGTTATTCTAAACAATTATAGCCAGAGGAAATGTTGACAGAGAGTCAGGACAGAGAGTCTCCAGCAGCACTGGAAGGGAAATAACTCAATATTTCTGAATTGAGAAAGCACAGGTTTGTTCTTTGGCTTGGCTTCATCTTGGATAAATACTTGTGCATGTTTTTAAGTTGATTTATGAAGTTGATGAATGATTTATGATTTGTTTGCTGCTGTTTTCACTCATATGTGCCCTTGTAATATGTGTTCCTGTAATGGAGGCCAGCTAGGAAAGAGCTAACCCCCCCAGCCTCAAGAGGCACACTAGAAACTGAGCAAGAGGCTTTGCCCTTCAATTTTCAATGGAAAGTAGCTAAATCCTGCTCAAAATGTCTCTAAATGTCGCTAGTTGATGTCATGTGCCAACTGTCAGCACTTTACATCTGTTTTCTCCCCTAATCTGGGCTAATCTGTGTAACGCCGGGCTAGTTGTAACCAGGGTATGAAATTAATACCCGCCAACTGCGGGTAAAAATCAACTGTAGCGGGTAACGCTGTCAAATCACTAGCCAATTTGGCGGGTTAGTTATTATGTTTACTTACTTAGCGGGGGAAGTTTGCGTAAACCAAATCTGCGCAGATTTAGCGCAAATACTCAACTCGCGAATCATAATGATATATTAAATACAGTGTATTGCGTAAAATCTGCGCATATCTGGCTTACTAGAACATACACATCACTATTAAAATACACATTAAAACATAATAATGTGGAGATACTTGCCTGGGGTCACTAACCCCAGTGAAAAAAAGGAAAGACCCGCCACCAAACAATGAAAGAAACCAATAAAAGAACATTAGAAGTTTTAATACTAAGTGACAAGCTGGTCACCAGTGGCTCATCTTTGACTCAACAAACAACAATGTAATGTATTGTGAGGACTGCAGGACATACGCTTTGGAAAAACACAAAACAAACAATTTTGTACTGTATTGATCTGTCCACCTAAAATACATTCATGAGGTTATGAGGATGAAAGAGGAAGGGAAGAGATGGCTGAATGACAGGATTTTGTTTGAATAAGAAATGAATGTACGAAATCCAAATATGCTGTCACATATTTAATCTGGTTTACTTAATTTTTTTTTAGCCAAATTGGCCGGTGAGTGAAAAAGTTAATTTCAAACCCTGTAACACACTTGTTTTAAATACTTCCACACATGCTAGCATGACGAAACTTAGTGTATTTACTAGTTGCCATATCAACACTATATAGAGAAAAAGTTGCTCCAAAATTCAGAAATCTTTGGAAGATATCACTGAACATTTTTTTAACCATAGCAAAGTTAATTTTTCATCTGTTTTTTTATTTAAAATTAGACAAATCTGATATTATTATAATCATCTAACTGTTACTTAACAGTTGAGATAGTCCTTTAATGCTTCGCTAACTAGCAGAAGACACCCAATTGCGCAGATGTTAACAACGCGCCCTGCTACTATGCTATTCCATAGTTACCAATGCAATTGCCATAATTAACTTTTATGAATTTCTATTGAGAAACCATGAGAAACAGGTGAATAAAGACTAAGAAGAAGAACCTGAATATTCAGAAATTATTATTTCAAGAAATGTACAGCATTCGTACTGGCTTGTCTATTTGTCTCCTGTTCTGGGATGTTGTGTGTGGAGGGAGGGGAGTGTTGTGTTCAGCTCTTGTGTTTTTCTGAATGTGTTTCTTCATCTACTTGCCTGCATTGTTTTGACATATGCTGTATGTTTTGCAGTGTGTTAATTGTCATTATTTTATTTTGAATTTCTAAAAAAAAAAAATATGAAAAAATTATAATTGTATTTTATTGACAAAATATTTTAGTTTGTCTTGTATATTTTTTTATTAGATCAAATAATAGTTTAAGCTGTCATATGATCATGTTAAAACGTGCCCCTCACGTTACAACATGCCCCACCTATGGGTAATAATTAATAAAATAATAAATATTAATTTACATAAACTGAGAAAGTCATAAAGTGTTAGGTTGTGCCCCGTCGTTCTCCCCTATTTTTTTTTTTGTTTTTTTTCAGACAACTGAACGAGTATGATATAGTGACTATCATGTTAACTAGGAGTCCAAAAAAATCACTAGATTTGTCGCTAGCTGCTTTTTTGAAGAAAAACGTCGCTAAAGGGGTGTGAAAAGTTGCTAAATTGACAACACTGGGTCCTTGTTTGCACACCCACCTCCCATGTCGGTGACGCTAGTTTGAATCCTGCTCGGAGCGGTGCGAGTAGGACCACAGTTCTATCACGACAACTCTCTGAAGATTGTTAGCATGGTAATGGATATGACAATGTTAATGTTTTCAATCTTGGCGAATAGATCTGCTACGCTACTGTTGATTATAGAGACAGAGCGCATTTAGGCCACACCCACACCAGGGAAAAAACAATCCAACCCACTCCATTGACTTTGTATTGCGTGAAGCGGCCTCGTTGTCATTTCTGATTTATAACAAAAAACAGAACAATGTCTAAAAGCTGCTATGTGACAGGGTGTACAGCAAACAAGCTAAAAAAAAACAGAACTAAGTTTTTATAAGCTGTCGACCCAAAAAAAACGAGCGTTTAAGGAGACAGAAGTGGAGCGATCTCATATGTAAGCAGATGCATATGAAAAAATAATGCGATCATCAACAATAAACAGCATATAAATCAAAACTGCCTCATTTTACCGAGTGAAATGTCGACTCAGGAAGTGGTTAGGACAGTGCAAGCATTGGGGGTGTTGATGGACTCGATCTACTCCATCTGTGTTTTGATCATCGTTCTGAATATGATCCAGATGTAGTCTCAGCTTTTTGCTCAAAATGTTGCTTTTTTATGAAACACACCCATATTCAAGTGTTGATAAAAAAAAGAATGCATGAAGCTAGAATAAAACGGATTTTATAGTTTAAAAGCAGAGGCTTTGTTCTTTCTTTTGATGTATTGTATGTCCAGATATTAATGCAACAAAATATTCTGGGGGCCATGAAATTTTTGTAAAAATGCTGGCGGTGGCTGGCAACTTTTTTTTTTTTAAACGCTGGCTGGGAAAGAGTTAAATTATTTATCAGAAAGATTAAAAAGATAAAGGAAACAGAAACAAATTTTCAGTTTGGGATGAAGACCTGCACTGACCTACAGTTTGAACATAACAGGTGGTGAACATTTTGCAATAGCTGCTGAGGAATTATGTGGAATTTTGCCACATCTTTGATTTGTATGTCCTTCAGAAACCCAAGATGACATAAAATTCTCAGAGAAATGTCTCTGGCTGCTGCTACAGTTTGATTTGTCTTGCTCTGTGATGTTTGAACCTGCTAATCTGACAAATTGCAGGAAGGATGTGATGTTTTAGAGTTGGCTTCTTCACATCTAATGCTTCAAACCCAGATCAATGACTCAGTTTCACAGGTTTGATCAAGAGCAGTATGGCTCAGGAGAGACAAAAATAATCTCAGTGTCTGGACACATTTCATTTGTAGGTACTATTTTGATGGTAAAGTGTACATGCAAATAAATGGCACAAATGCTCACTGGTTTACAGACTTAACTGTCTAAAACATTAATCTGTTCTAACAGACAACTTGGCATTATGATAAATCACTGATGATAGATTTCAGAATGTCTGGTTGCTGTTGAGCCAAAACAAATGATATTCAGAAGGACAGTGTCTTGACTTAAGGTCTGTTCACACAGAGAACGATAACTATAAAGATAACTATATTAGCGTCCACACCAGCAGACGATATCGTTCTGTTTATTCTAAGCACGTGTTTGTCTGTCACTTTAAATGCTTGAGCTCGTTACAGCAGGATGGATTCTAATTGGCTGTCAATGTTTTTATCGTTCTTCATCAGCTGGAAAAGATCTTTCTGAAAGTGATTATCGTTTCTCTGTGCCGTTATCATTATAGCTGTGGTGTGAACTCTGCTATTCTTTAATACTGAGAACGATTTTTAGAACTATATCTTTATCATTATAGTTATCATCCTTGGTGTGAACGGGCCTTTACTCTTAAGCATCTCAAAGTAAAATGATATTTCTCAAGCCTTGCCTTAAAAATAACTAACCAATAAGTGGTTCATGACTTCAGTCTAGTGTAAGTTATGCACTCTGGCAAAACAAAAAAAAAATCCTGTTATATATAATCACAAGAAGCACTTGAATCTTTTACTTTGTATCTGCACTTTGTTGTTTATGACGAGAATTCGCAAGAGAGAACAAAATTCCAGGGTGTTCTGTGGTTACTAAATCTGAATGCCTCTGATTGGCCATTGCATTCATAAGCTCAACAGAAATGTGTGATGGGTTATAAATGCTGCAAAAAATGCTTAAAAAGAAAAATAATGCAACATGAGCAGATCTCAATGTAAAACCTCAATCAACTTTTTTCAAAATTTTCAAATTTCACTTTAATCACGACAGCCATAAAAGGTTTATTTTAATTGGGGCATATTTTGCCCCCTTATGTTTAATTTGGGGGCATTTTTGTTCGCTTCGGTGCAATTTTTGCCCCAAGCCCCTGTTAATTTCAGACCCTGGTTAGTTGTTATTGTTTGATTTGCTTGTTTTGTTTACTTTATTTATACAGTATCTTGAGCACTGACTGAAGGCACTATATAAAGTAAACATTATTATTATTGGTTAGGGACTACATATGATTATACTGTACATATGATCATTATCACACACACACACACACACACACACACTCACGTCTGGTCCAGTATCTTTGTGGGGACTCTTCATAGACGTAATGGTTTTTATACTGTACAAACTGTATATTCCATCCCCCTACACTAATCCTACCCCTAAACCTACCCATCACACAAAACTTTCTGCATTTTTACATTTTAAAAAAACTCATTCTGTATGACTTATAAGCTTGTTTCCACATGGGGACCTCAATTTAAGTCCCCACAAGTCCCCTTGAGTCAGTGCGCATTCAGGTTGAAGTCCCCACCGGGATAGAAACACACACACACACACACACACACACATATGATAATCAATTTTAAAATTACTCAGTGCACCTTTAAAGACTGTGACTATAGATGTAGAGTGGTGAACCGTAACACACGTACAAGCACTCTCTCAGGAGAGAGAGAGAGAGAGAGAGAGAGAGAGAGAGAGAGAGAGAGAGAGAGAGAGAATGCAGACAGGACATCTGGTAGCCTTTGCGCTCCAAGTCTCTTCAATCAGCAAAATAACTCTTTGCCAAAAGATGAGAGCGCGTCACAGCAAAGTGCGATGAAATGGGAAAGAGAACATGCAAGATGACAAATGATCAAAGATCTCACACGTGCACTTTCTTGAGGCATGTTTTGCTTTGGGAAACTCTGCAGATTAGCTCCATCTTGAATGCGAAATGAGAGGATCATTAAGCCTCGCTGCACGTACAAATGGATATTATTTTACCGCTTTCTGTTTCTATCGTTGCACATTTTCGCGCTTTTTCTCAGTGGAGGCGGCTGGAGTGTGACGGGTTTTCTTCGCGCTGGGCACCTGTTGTATGTTAGTTAGAAGAATCAGTCACGAGTCAGTGCAACATCCAAAAACCAACAGGTGAGGTGAGATTCCGTTATTTCATAAAATGGTAGTTCACTCAAAAATGCAAATTCTGTTCTTTGCTTACACTCGTGTTGTTTCTTTCGTTAAACACAAAAGGGGGTGTTTTATCCATACAATGAAAGTGAATGGAGACTGAGGCAGGTATTAGCCTACATCTCATTTTGTGCAACTGAAAAATAACTCACACATGTTTAGAATAACACGAAGGTGTGTAAATGACATCAGAATTCGCATTATAGGTGTAAAGTGACAACGAGTTCTATTTTATAAACGCGTTCCACACGGTTAATGAATTATTGTGGTGTTTAAAAATAAATAATGCATTAAATCTCAAGTAATTTGTTGCTTAACATAAAGTACAGCACCGCCTGAAGTGTAACCAGTTTGCACAATAATACGAGCTGCCTATATACAGCGGGTTTGGTCATCATATGAGCGCGTGCATCATATTTGGACATTAGGTGCGCGTGTAGTATTTTTTGGACATTTTGCTAACTCAAAACGCGGCACAAAAGCATCTATGGCCAGAAATGCTGCTGAGATATGCAGCTCACTATTTTGAGACACAGCAATCATGAGTGGCACTAAAGAGCGCAGTGCGCACTGATCTGTCTGTGTTCATCAACCACTTCTGCGCACATTCTGAAAATGCCCTCATAAACATAGTAACATCGATAAAAGGTACATACATAGACCACAATAATATCATAATTCAAATCTACGAATTGCAAAAGCCTTTAAAATCGAAGTAAACATACTTATTTGGTTGAAGTGGACTAAGAATTGCATGTCTTTCTCTTGTATTAGTTCATAGTCTTCTGAAAGTGTGAACTAAACCAATTCATTTAAATCAAATCTGTTGTTTTTGCTTAATTCGATTTAAAATCTAAAACAATAGCAAATGGTATAAGGGGAATTATGAGTGACCTCTGTGTCAGTTATTAAATACACCCCCGGTTTCACAGACAAGGTTTAAGCTAGTCCCAGACTAAAATTCATGCTTGAGCTGTTTTAAATGAAAGCAACTTGCTCTGACAGATCTTAAAATTTGTCAGTGCCATTGTTTTGTCTCAAGATGAACACCAGTATGTTTTTTTCTAAGGCATGTCAATAAAAGCTACTTAAATGCCATAATTGAACTAAGGCCCAATCCTGGCTTAATCTAAGCCTTGTCTGTGAAACCAGGCCACAGACTTGATTCTCCCCACTACTTCTTAGTGCACATAAAACTGCACCTTTTGTAGAATATAAAAAAATTTATGAAGGGAAATGACGAAAGATTCAAACACATCAGACTAATCAAAATGTGAGATTTTAAGTATGTTTAACCAAAACATCATGATCATTTTTTTTTATTAATAACAGGTTTAGGGTTTACAGTGCAACTGTAAGTTGATTAAAACATGTAAGAATGGCAAAAAAATAAAAAAAAATAAAAATAAGCTTAAGCTTTACAAATTTGTTTAATTTGACTTACACTGAGTGTAACAATTGGAAGGTCCTCATAAGCGAAGAAACAGAGAAGTCTGTTGGGGACCATAATGTTTTATCAGTTCAAATCACACATTAGAAGCACTGGCCATCATTATTTACAGGTTATGGTTATTTATATCTTGACAATCAGCCACATGCAGCTCTTATCCAGATGACACCTGCAGATTATCAGATACAAATAATTTACTTGGATGCCCCATGTTTTCATTAATCAAAATGACGGTTTACAAGAGGTCATTTTCATACTTTTATTGTGGTAAAAGAGATTGTATTTGGCCCTCATCATAAACTCAGGACTGTGTAAGAAACCACATTATGAACATTTACATACAGTATATGATATATATCAACAAAGTATGTGTTAATAATTATCTTAACAATAGACATCTCTCTCAAAGTGTTCGTTTAACTTAATGTACTGTTTACCATTAAAACACCAGGTCTTTGAATAGTAACTGTCTGTGGAGGAACACAATTTTTTAACAGCATGTTCCTGTAAAGCACACAAGAGAAAGCACGTGAACATCTGCATGATCTACAGGGTGACTATCAGACCCTGATTGCCATAAAACTATTATGACAAATATCCAACTCATATCTAGAGGACACGTACTGTATATGCGGATTTCAGCGGCTACAAATATTTGACCCATGTTGTCTGCTGCGACGACATACACCGATCAGGCATAACATTATGACCTATTATTGTGATGGTCCCCCTTTTGCTGCCAAAACAGCACTGACTCGTCAAGGCATGTACTCCACTAGACCCCTGAAGATGTGCTGTGGTATCTGGCACCAAGATGTTAGCAGCAGATCCTTTAAGTCCTGTAAGTTGCGGGGTGGGGCCTCCATGGATCGGACTTGTTTGTTCAGCACATCCCACAGATGCTCGAGTGGATTGAGATCTGGGGAATTTGGAGGCCAAGTCAACACCTCAAACTCGTTGTTGTGCTCCTAAAACCATTCCTGAACCACTTTTGGGCGCATTATCCTGCTGAAAGAGGCCACAGCCAACAGGGAATACCGTTTCCATGAAAGGGTGTACATGGTCTGCAACAATGCTTAGGTAGGTGGTACATGTCAAAGTAACATCCACATGGATGGCAGGACCCAAGGTTTCCTAGCAGAACATTTCCCAAAGCATCACACTGCCTCCGCCGGCTTGCCTTCTTCCCATAGTGCATCCTGGTGCCATGTGTTCCCCAGGTAAGCGACGCACACACACCCGGCCATCCACGTGATGTAAAAGAAAACGTGATTCATCAGACCAGGCCACCTTTTTCCATTGCTCCGTGGTCCAGTTCTGTTGCTCACGTGCCCACTGTTGGCGCTTTCGGCGGTGGACAGGGGTCAGCATGGGCACCCTGACTGGTCTGTGTCTATGCAGCCCCATACGCAACAAACTGCGATGCACTGTGTATTCTGACACCTTTCTATCAGAACCAGCATTAACTTCTTGAGCAATTTGAGCTACAGTAGCTCATGTTTACACACAACTCCTCTGCACTTTTCTCTCAACATGGGGACAGGAGAGCTGTCAGTCTATGCATGGGAAAGCAAAGTAACTTGCGTTACTAATTTGAAAAATTAACTCAGATATTTTATTGTAAATTTAAAAGTAATGCATTACTTTACTTGTTGCTTAAAAATGTCATCTGATTTTACTTTTTTTTATTTACATTTTTCTTTTTTTTTTTTTTTACTTTTGAGTAATCTCTGCGTTACACTATATTGCCAAAAGTTTTGGGACCCCTGCCTTTACATCACATGAACTTTAATGACATCCCATACTTAATCCGTAGGGTTTAATATGGAGTTGGCCCACCCTTTGCAGCTATAACAGCTTCAACTCTTCTGGGAAGGCTTTCCACAAGGTTTAGGAGTGTGTTTCTATCGGGTTGAGGTCAGGACTCTGTGCAGGCCAGTCAAGTTCCTCCACACCAAACTCGCTCATACATGTTGTAGCAACTCATAATGTAATATTACATTATGTGCAGTTAAGTATTACATTATTATTGTAATAAAATGTTCATAATGTAATAATTTTCTCAAAACGTAATACAATCTTGAGCTCATAATGTAATAACAATTTTACATTGAGAAATATATTACATTATAAACTTAAAAAACATGTCATATTTTCATTATTGTAAGAGCTTTAAAAACATCAAAAAATATTAGTATTCCTTTACAGTACATTTTTAAAAATCTAAATCCGGTCTTAAACTACCTGCAAAATGCAACAGATTTAAATATTCATGCTATTATTATTATTAAACAAAGCATTGATATTACTTTACAGTAAATCTTAAAAATCTAAACCCAGTCTTAACCTGCCTACAATACCCAGCAGATTACTACTACTACTAGTAGTAGTAGTAGTTGTAGTAGTAGTTTAAAGGTTCAAAAGTTCTGATTTTATTTATTTATCTGGATTTAGATTTTTAAAATGTACTGTAAAGGAATACCAATGCTTTATGTTGAATAAACATATAATAATAATAATTGCATGAATATTTAAATATTGCATTTCGCAGGTAGTATAAGACTGGCTTTAGATTTTTAAAAATGTACTGTAAGGGAATACTAATATTTTTTATGTTTTAAAGGCTATTACAATAATGAAAATATGACATGTTTTTGGTGAGTTTATAATGTAATAATTTTCTCATAATGTACACATTGTTACTACATTATGAGCAAAAGATTTTATTACATTTTGAGAAAATTATTACATTATGAACATTTTATTACAATAATAATGTAATACTTATTACATTATGTGCATTTTTTACATTATGTGCAGTTATTACAATATGAGTTGCTAGATGCGTCTTTATGGACCTTACTTTGTGCACTGGTGCGCAGTCATGTTGGAACAGGAAGGGGCCATCCCCAAACTGTTCCCACAAAGTTGGGAGCATGAAATTGTCCAAAATGTTTTGGTATGCTGAAGCATTAAGAGTTCCTTTCACTGGAACTAAGGGGCCAAGCCCAACCCCTGAAAAACAACCCCACACCATAATCCCCCCTCCACCAAACTTTACACTTGGCACAATGCAGTCAGGCAAGTACCATTCCCCTGGCAACTGCCAAACCCAGACTCATCCATCGGATTGCCAGACAGAGAAGCGTGATTCGTCACTCCAGAGAACACGTCTCCACTGCTCTAGAGTGCTTTACACCACTGCATCCGACGCTTTGCATTGCACTTGGTGATGTAAGGCTTGGATGCAGCAACTCGGCCATGGAAACCCATTCCATGAAGCTCTCTACGCACTGTTCTTGAGCTAATCTGAAGGCCACATGAAGTTTGGAGGTCTGTAGCTATTGACTCTGCAGAAAGTTGGCGACTTGCGCACTGTTTGCCTCAGCATGCGCTGACCCCACTCTGTGATTTTACGTGGCCTACCACTTCGTGGCTGAGTTGCTGTTGTTCCCAATTGCTTCCACTTTGTTATAATACCACTAACAGTTGACCGTGGAATATTTAGTAGTGAGGAGATTTCACAAATGGATTTATTGCACGGGTGGCAACCTATCACGGTACCACGCTTGAATTCACTGAGCTCCTGTGAGCGACCCATTCTTCCACAAATGTTTGTAGAAGCAGTCTGCATGCCTAGGTGCTTGATTTTATACATCTGTGGCCATGGAAGTGATTGGAACACCTGAATTCAATAATTTGGAGGGGTGTCCCAATACTTTTGGCAATCTAGTGTATTTTAAGTGCTTTGTTACTGTATACTTATTATAAAGTGTTACCCACAATGCTTTGTTCACCATGATAATCTTCAGAACACATATTTTATGAATTTTAAAGCCTAATACAGTCACCAGATGTAGGATATAAATGAACTACATCACTTTCGTATGACTTCAATGTCGTTATCATTAAGCTTCTGACAACTCTTTCAGTCTTCGTTTTAAAAACGCTGTCTTGCAGAATAGTTAGAATAGTTTGCAAGAGCATGATTATAAACACAGTGAGGCTGTTAAAACAGACTAGTGAGTAGATTAGACTGCCTTTTCAAGACAAGTGAAGCTTAAAAAAAAAAATCACAAGGGGGTATTATTACTGATGTACACTCACCTAAAGGATTATTAGGAACACCATACTAATACTGTGTTTGACCCCCTTTCGCCTTCAGAACTGCCTTAATTCTACGTGGCATTGATTCAACAAGGTGCTGAAAGCATTCTTTAGAAATGTTGGCCCATATTGATAGGATAGCATCTTGCAGTTGATGGAGATTTGTGGGATGCACATCCAGGGCACGAAGCTCCCGTTCCACCACATCCCAAAGATGCTCTATTGGGTTGAGATCTGGTGACTGTGGGGGCCATTTTAGTACAGTGAACTCATTGTCATGTTCAAGAAACCAATTTGAAATGATTCGAGCTTTGTGACATGGTGCATTATCCTGCTGGAAGTAGCCATCAGAGGATGGGTACATGGTGGTCATAAAGGGATGGACATGGTCAGAAACAATGCTCAGGTAGGCCGTGGCATTTAAACGATGCCCAATTGGCACTAAGGGGCCTAAAGTGTGCCAAGAAAACATCCCCCACACCATTACACCACCACCACCAGCCTGCACAGTGGTAACAAGGCATGATGGATCCATGTTCTCATTCTGTTTACGCCAAATTCTGACTCTACCATCTGAATGTCTCAACAGAAATCGAGACTCATCAGACCAGGCAACATTTTTCCAGTCTTCAACTGTCCAATTTTGGTGAGCTCGTGCAAATTGTAGCCTCTTTTTCCTATTTGTAGTGGAGATGAGTGGTACCCGGTGGGGTCTTCTGCTGTTGTAGCCCATCCGCCTCAAGGTTGTGTGTGTTGTGGCTTCACAAATGCTTTGCTGCATACCTCGGTTGTAACGAGTGGTTATTTCAGTCAAAGTTGCTCTTCTATCAGCTTGAATCAGTCGGCCCATTCTCCTCTGACCTCTAGCATCAACAAGGCATTTTCGCCCACAGGACTGCCGCATACTGGATGTTTTTCCCTTTTCACACCATTCTTTGTAAACTCTAGAAATGGTTGTGGGTGAAAATCCCAGTAACTGAGCAGATTGTGAAATACTCAGACCGGCCCGTCTGGCACCAACAACCATGCCACGCTCAAAATTGCTTAAATCACCTTTCTTTCCCATTCTGACATTCAGTTTGGAGTTCAGGAGATTGTCTTGACCAGGACCACACCCCTAAATGCATTGAAGCAACTGCCATGTGATTGGTTGATTAGATAATTGCATTAATGAGAAATTGAACAGGTGTTCCTAATAATCCTTTAGGTGAGTGTATTTCATGTTGTAGAATAAAACGTGAAAATATCTTGAGCTTGTGTTAACCACACTCTATTGTTATCTACTCTGATCCAAATGACAGCTTACAAGAGGGCAATCTTTCAGATATTATTTGTGCGGTGAGGGAAAGCAAAACTGATCCCAACATTTAAATACGAGATGCCTGATAAACAGTTTGGATATGTCAACAGGTTGAATTTTATTGATTAACATTAATGATACATTTTGAAGGTAGTGAGTTGCTTATAAACACCTTATTAATACCTCCATGGTATTAATTTATGGCATAATTTATAGCATGTGCTCTCTTAAGTCCTTGTCAAGAGCTTGTATCTGAAGTTTTCACTGTGGCCTTCAACAAAACGCCTAAATCTAATAAACTCCTCATAACCTCAGAGTCAATAGAAAACCAAGCAAATGAGGACTGAGTGTCATGCTAATGGGATGTTGGGTGTGGAGATGGTGGTTTACAAAGCTTAAAGCCATTTCCTCTGTAATGCATGATTCCTACTCTCATTTACCAGCATCTCTTCATTGTCTGTACTGGTTCTCTCTGTTTCCATCTCTCTCCATGCCTAGTCGTTTCACATGAAGGCATAGCAGCAATGTCACAGCTCTACTTTCGCAGAACGGACAACTTCTCGTACAGGGACCGGATCCCGCTGCGGATAGTTCGAGCCGAGTCGGAGCTGTCACCACTGGAGAAGGCCTACCTGTGCGCTGTGGAGAAAGGCGACTACGCCAGCGTCAAACAATCGCTGATAGAAGCCGAGATCTACTTCAAAATCAACATCAACTGCATCGACCCTCTGGGACGGACGGCTCTATTAATTGCCATTGAGAATGAGAACCTGGAAATCGTCGAGTTGCTGCTCAGCTTTGGCGTGTATGTGGGAGATGCGCTCTTACACGCCATACGAAAGGAGGTGGTGGGGGCTGTGGAGTTGCTTTTGAACCATAAAAAGCCCAGCAGGGGCATGCAGGTAAGATGGCAGTCGCTGACAAATTTACTTCAGAGTTTCCATACCGAAATTATTTGATGTCTCTCCTACTGTAGCATCTCTTGACTCCTCCTTACACATGCAGGAATTCCCAGTTGCCTTGGTAATCCTTTCTTTTGTGAAGCGACTGTAAATGTGCAGATTATGTCCAAACTGTTTCAGATATTTCAAATAGTTTTCCAGACCATGTCGCAGTGATACCTGGAACCCGACGATGCACTAATCCTCTTTAAAAGGGATGTTTTTTCCCTGTAGACATGGCTGTTTAATTAAAAGTTTTGAAAGTAGTATTCTTTTTAATAGTATTAGTAGTGCTTTTGCATAAAGATGGCTTGCATTATCCTTCTCACTGTATTGCAGCTGAAGATTAAATAATTTTCCACTTAGTTTGAAGCGCTTTGACCCTTGTTACAGATAAAGTGCTAAAGGCTTTATTGCCACACACTGTAGCAAATTGATCATCATCCCACCATGTCACAGAAAAATAAGGTGAATTTGTCATATTAGCTGGTTAGGTTTTTTGTGGGATAGCACAGAATTTAATCATGCATTGAGCAACTCAAAGGCTTTGTTCAGACAGGCAGCAAAAATCAGATTTTTTGGTGTATCCCACTCAAATGCATTTTGTCTTGTAGTCTAAACAGCAAAACAAAAACACATTCAATTTTAATTAATCTGATCCAGATCACATTTGTAGGAGGTTTGCAACCCAATTAAAATTGGATTTTTGAAAATGTGTTTCGGTCTAAAAAGCTTGGATTTCAAATTTTTGCATCATGAAACAACATGTAGTGTTGTAGTGTCATACACAATGCACAATAGTGTCCAAATTCACTCATTTCCCCTCAATTTTACCCTGTATATTTATCTATGTGGCTAATGTTGTACAGAAATCATCTCCTGAGTAAACAGTAATATAATGATAGGACTAAAAATGGTATTCATTAATTATTGCAGGTACAGCTACACTGCCATTCAAAAGTTTGGGGTCAGTACGAATTTTAATTTTTGAAAGAAATTAATACTTTTATTCAGCAAGGACGCATTTTGAAATTGATCAAAAGTGACAGTAAAGACATTTATAATGTTACAAAAGATTTCCATTTCAAATAAATGCTGTTCTTCTGAACTTTCTATTAATTTCTAATCAAATGCATCATGGTTTTCACCCAAATATTAAGCACTGTTTTCAACATTGATAATCAGAAATGGTTCTTCAGCAGCAAATCATATTAGAATGCTTTCTGAAGGGTCATGTGACTCTGAAGACTGGAGTAATGATGCTGAAAATTCACCTTTGCCATCACAGGAATGAATTACATTTTAAAATAGAATACAGTTATTTTACATTGTAATAATATTTCACAATATTACAGGTTTTACTCTAATTGGTGACCATTAAAGACTTCAAAAACATAAAAAAATCTTACTGACCCCAAACATTTGAATGTTAGTATGTACATTTAACATTTCATGTTTCATTCAAAGCAAATCACATCACAGACATCATAAGGGTGAGGACCCAGAACACTAGAGAATTAAATATAACATTCAATATGGCGGCAAAGCTATTTGATCGGGGGCCAGCTCCCTCATTCATTCCCCCCACTCCCCAAAACAGAGAAATTCGCCACTCCAAACCCAGCCCATACCATCATACACATACCCCCCACCCCACCCCGCTGATGGCTCCGAAACCACCTGGTAGGCCCAGAAACCCCAGCAGCGCCTATGTGTAACATTTAATACGCATATTACAAAGGCTCATTATTACAAACACAGGTGTTCAGCTGTTTGTTTCAGTAGTTCTCTCTTGCTTGCATACAAAATTGTTGCCCAGGTGTGCTATGGCCAAGATAGCTACTGACTGAATTGACTTGCCTTGCATGGACTTAAATTTTTGTCCGAGGTCACAATGATAACATATGGCTTCTTGAAGAGCACAGCAAAAAATCAATTTCTGACTTATTCCAGTGAAAAACATCCATAAAATAACATTTGAGAAAAGTCTATTAAGTCTTATTTTCTGAGAAATCAACCGTTTTTGGTTTATTCTTAAAACAAGAAAAATGTGTTATGTTACACTTTATTTTAAGGTGTCTTTGTTACACTGTAATTATACATTTAAGTACTGAGTAATATTAAGTAACTACATGTACTCACTATAGGGTTAGGATTAGGGTTAGTTGCATGTAATTATGCATAATTTATAATTATTACTATAGTAACTACATGTAACATATGTAACAATGTCACTGTAAGATAAAGGGTAACACTTTATTTTACAGTGTCCTTGTTACATATGTTACATGGGTTACACTTTATTTTAAGGTGTCATTGTTACAGTGTAATTATATATTTAAGTACTGAGTAATATTAATTAACTTAATTAATATTACTCAGTACGTGTACTTACTATTAGGGTAGGGTAGGATTAAGGGTTTGGTTGAGGGTTAGTTGCATGTAATTATGCATAATTTACTGTTATTACTATGGTAAGTATATGTAACATATGTAATAAGGACACTGTAAAATAAAGTGTTACCGTTACATGTAGTAATAACAGTAAATTATGCATAATTACATGCAACTAACCCTCAACCAAACCCTAATCCTACCCTAACCTATAGTAAGTACATGTAGTTAATCAATATTACTCAGTACTTAACCCTTGTGTATTGTTCAAATTCACTACCCTTTCGTTATGTTCAGGATGAAAACATCCACTAAATTAATCTGCTGTAAAAATGTATCAGATAAATATTTTTGGCATAAATCTGTTAATCAACCTCAGTCCTGATCAAAGCTACTAAATGTTTAGAAAAAATCCAGGATTTTTACTCTTTAATTGCCAAGTTCATAAATGATGTCACTGATTTGGGGAAAAAAACACACAAAATGACTTATTTTCAATTTAAAAAGTGATTGTGGACTGGATATTTTTTTTTTTACCTTTTATCACAGTCTTGGACATGTGAAAGATTAGGAACAAAATTGGCTTTGATGCATTGTTGGTTTTTGTGCAGCATCAGATTTTAATTTTTTCTCCCTCATTTATATGCTGTTATACTCCATATAAAAGCCAGAAACTAAGCTTTTTTTTGCACAGGCCTATCTAAAGGGTTAATGGTGCCACCTGGTGATCAACAGTAAAAATTAAACATTTTATCTCTTCCCAACAGGGAAAACCACCAACAATCAGAATGCATGATTATATGGTATCATGGCTTTGCAATCAAAAAATGTCGTTATAATGGAAGTCAATGGGGCAAAAACAGCCACGAACAGTAAATTTAAATCTGATGCTGCACAAAAACTAACAATGCATCAAAGCCAATGTTGTTACTAATCTTTGACATGCCCAAGACTGTGATAAAAGGTAAAAAAAAAAATCCAGTCCACAATCACTTTTTATATTGAAAATAAGTCATTTTGTGTTTTTTTTCCCCAAATCAGTTTTGAATCAGTTTTTGAAAATCATTTATGAACTTGGCAATTAAAGAGTAAAAATCCTGGATTATTTTTGAAACATTTAGTAGTTTTGATCAGGACTGAGGTTGATTAATAGATTTATGCAAAAAAAATTGAAAAAAATATATATCTGATACATTTTTACAGCAGTTTAATTTAGTGGATGTTTTCATCCCGAACATAACGAAAGGGTAATGAATTTGCCCACAGTGTATTGTTGAGTTTTTGAAAATTTTCAAAGCATTTTCCCAAAATATGTGTCAAAATAAGATTTGTCACCAAAAATCATTCCATTTGCTGAAACACAGAGAAAGTTGTGGCCAAATTAAGACTCAACCCCATAGTGGACGAAAACGTCCCCAACATAACATAAGGGTTAAATATATAATTTCATTGTAACAATGACACCTTAAAATAAAGTGAAACCAAATAAAGTGTTACCAAAAAATATTTTTTGCAGTGGACTTTCTGTTGACCAGCCCTCTCTTTTCTAGGTGCCTCCTATCCTGTTGGATAAACAGTTCTCCGATTTTACCCCTGACATAACACCCATTATTTTAGCCGCACACACCAACAACTATGAGATCATCAAGATGCTGGTTCAGAAGGGGGTGTCCGTGCCCCAGCCCCACCAGGTGCGTTGCAACTGCATGGAATGCGTGTCCGGCTCAGACGTGGACAGCCTGCGACATTCCCGATCCCGTCTCAACATCTACCGGGCCCTGGCCAGTCCCTCGCTCGTCGCCCTCTCCAGCGAGGACCCCTTCCTAACGGCCTTTCAGCTCAGCTGGGAGCTTCAGGAGCTCAGCCAGGTGGAGAATGAATTCAAGTCAGAGTACGAAGAGCTTTCCCAGCAGTGCAAGCAGTTCGCCAAAGATCTGCTCGATCAAACGCGCAGCTCCAGAGAGCTCGAGCTGATTCTGAACTACAAGGATGATATAAATTTCCTGGAGGATGAAGGGAATAATGATCTTGCCAGGCTGAAACTGGCTATCAAGTACCATCAGAAAGAGGTGAGATATTTGCTCTTCAAATGTCAGCAATGGTTCTGTGACAGCAAGAAAGCAATCCTCA
Organism: Coreius guichenoti; assembly: GCA_039654105.1. Lineage (NCBI taxonomy): Eukaryota > Metazoa > Chordata > Actinopteri > Cypriniformes > Gobionidae > Coreius > Coreius guichenoti. The sequence continues at coordinate 7,031,242 of CM077190.1, forward strand.
AATGCTGCAGAAGCGCAAAATAATCACTCCAGATAGGAACAGCACTCAAGCATATTACAAAGGTTCACATGTGTTCAGCTGTTTGTTTCAGTAGTCAGGGATTATATTTGGATGGCTGCCCTGTTGATTTAGCAATGTGGTGTATTTTACACTTTGTGGATCATTTCAGGTGGTGTTGTGTGTATTTGCATCTTTAAAGCTGTGCAGAATATTTTCACCTCAAGATGGTAGGTTGTGTTTTTATTTCCTCTAGAGCAGGGCTGTGAAACTCTGGCCCTCGAGATCCACTTCCTTGTAGAATGTAGCTGCAAACCTGATCAAACAAACTCACCTGCCTGTAGCCTTCTAGCAATCTTGAAGACCTTGATTAGCTTGTACAGGTGTGTTTGATTAGGACTGGAGCTAAACTCTGGCCGTTTCTCAATATGCGTTCTTGTCTGTACTTCTGTTCTCGTGGCCTTGTGAAACGTCATCAGTCGCTGCCCAAGTACTGTTCCAATTCAAAGTTCACATCTAGCCAAGAACAGTTCAAATCCCCGGATGTGTCCTTGATCCGCCCCTTTTATCGAGGATGCATCGAGAGGTGACTTGAGCAGACTTGAGAAAGACAGGTATCCCAGAATGCATCTCGCACCAACCAGCAAGCGTCAATAGCGGACAAGAAACCCCGCGTAATTTAGAAATACTACTGTTAATGTGTCACGAATTGTAGTTTTAAGACTTTTTCAGGCGAGAATGTACTTATTTAAAGCTCAAATCTGTGGTTTATTTATAAAGAGAGCGCCTATTTGAAAATTTTACCTGGCGTTTTCGGAGTTGTGAGATCCAGGCGATCACCAGGTGCTCAGCGCTCGTTAACCCCGCCAAGAGCAGTCTTTCCTCGGCTATTCCTTCTGATGTTTCTGTAGTGGTTAAACACGAGATATGATTCGTCTTGTGTAGATCTAATGGCCGATCTTTGGTCTCGCGAATCTATAATTTGTTCCCTGGCAAATCGTTTTGGCTGAGGGCAAAGTGAAGTTTCAGAACTTTATATTTTTAGGATATTTAACTTTACAGAGTTGTAGCCTACTAGAGCGCTGACTTTGTATGTTTGACTGAATTGTTTGCTTTATTTATTGTAAAGCTTCTTATACCTTTTACTTATACTTTTATAATGGCTATTATTGATCACACATAAACTGTCATTAACAAAAAGAGACTGGGTTCTGTTTTATGTCATATTTAATTTTATTACAGTGATAATCATATGCACACTTATTGCCTGAACCACATAATAATATGTTTAATATTTTTTTTTAATGTAAACAAAAAGAGGCAGGGTTGTGTTTTATATTTCATTTTGTTATAAATATAAATGCATTGAAGATAATCATGGTATGCGTTGCCCGAACCACATTTGTGTGGCTATTAATATGTTTAAGTTTTTTTCTTTAAATGAAAAAAGAGCCAGAGACTGGTGTTTTATGACATATTTCGTTTTATTGTGGCCTAAAATGTTTAAGATTATTTTTTAAATGAAAAAAAAAGGCAGAGTGGTGTTTTATGACATATTTCGTTCTATTGTAGCCTAAAATATAGCTACATATAGAGATAACCGGAGTGAGAGCGAGCTGAGTGACGCTATCAAGAACTCTGCTGTTCCATTAGCAGAGTACCGGACTTGTGTCTTCCCGTCCTTGGGAGTTCGTTCTCCTGAGTCGAACTTGGCAAGTTTGAACTACCAAGGACGCAAGTCACAAGTTCGCGTACTTGGTATTGAGAAACGGCCTCTGATGGAAAGTGGATCTCGAGGGCCAGAGTTGCCCACCCCAGAGGGATTTCGCAGAGTGGCTGCAACATTATGTGGATCTATGTTGCCCCCTTCTGTCCAGATTAAACATTACAAACTCTTTCTGTTTAAAAGGTTTCTATGTTTGTTGATATATGTCATATTGCAAGCTTTTACTTTTTTATGCATATGTACAGTATTGTATATTTGTGATTACTTAAACATGACTGAAAATGGAGAAGAAGTGATGCTTACAAGCTGTGGAAAATGGTGCCCTTTATTCACATGTAGCATCTGTATGTAATTTAACAGAAGCACAGCAGAATATTACTTTTTTTTGCTGTATCATTGAAATTCCTCAGGAAGATTTTCTACAACAACAACAAGCTAGGCTTAACTTCGTTATTTGTCTTTCATGAATCACAGAACATACGACATATATATAATCATGTTTTTTATTTAATTAATTAAATACAGAATACAAATTTTTTTTTACCATATATTCTGCAGATTTTGGAAAAAAGTAAGAGTTAAGTACCATTGACATCACATAGAAAATCACATATATATATATATATATATATATATATATATACAGTACATGTATATACATATGTATAAGTGTTGCCAAGAATCAAACTGTTGTTGGTCACAGAGCTCATTAATGCAAATAATCCAACATTTTTGTTGAGGGAACCAGGATGATGCTCACTTCCGGGTTGTCCTATAAAGATACACCGATCAGGCTTAACATTATGACCAGGTGAAGTGAAGTGAATAACACTGATTATCTCTTCATCACGGCACCTGTTAGTGGGTGGGATATATTAGGCAGCAAGTGAACATTTTGTCCTCAAAGTTGATGTGTTTGAAGCAGGAAAAATGGGCAAGCGTAAGGATTTGAGTGAGTTTGACAAGGGCCAAATTGTGATGGCTAGACAACTGGGTCAGAGCAAACTGCAGCTCTTGTGGGGTGTTCCCAGTCTGCAGTGGTCAGTATCTATCAAAAGTGGTCCAAGGAAAAAACAGTGGTGAACCGGCGACAGGGTCATGGGCGGCCAAGGCTCATTGATGCAGGTGGGGCGCGAAGGCTGGCCCATGTGGTCCGATCAAACAGACGAGCTACTGTAGCTCAAATTGCTCAAAAAGCTAATGCTGGTTCTGATAGAAAGGTGTCAGAATACACAATGCATCGCAGTTTGCTGCATATGGGGCTGCATAGCTGCAGACCAGTCAGGTTGCCCATGCTGACCCCTGTCCACCTGGGGAACACATGGCACCAGGATGCACTATGGGAAGAAGGCAAGCCGGCAGAGGCCGTGTGATGCTTTGGGCAATGTTCTGCTGGGAAACCTTGGTTCCTGCCATCCATGTGGATGTTGCTTTGACACGTACCACCTACCTAAGCATTGTTGCAGACCATGTACACCCTTTCATGGAAAAGGTATTCCCTGGTGGCTGTGGCCTCTTTCAGCAGGATAATGCGCCCTGCCACAAAGCAAAAATGGTTCAGGAATGGTTTGAGGAGCACAACAACGAGTTTGTGGTGTTGACTTGGCCTCCAAATTCCCCAGTAATTCCCAAATTCCCCTTTTTTTTTTACCCCATATTCTGCAGATTTTGGAAAAAGTAAGTTAAATACCATTGACATCACAAAAAGAAAATCACATATATCTATGTTTAACTCACACATGAGTCAGTGTTTGGCTTGCTGCGTTACATGTGTGGCCCAGATGGTTTCAGAAAAGGTGCAGAAAAGATATAGGAATTTAAACCAGATATGATGAGAACCAGAGAGAGCAGCCTGAGAGAAAAGAACAGTGTGTTACTGTAAGCCTTTTTGTGCCTTTTGTGTTTGCTCTTTTTCAAATGGCACTTGATTGGCTCCGTTATTTGTGTTCTCCCGCAGAGAGCATTTCTTTTGCAACTGCAAAAAATTATGACAGTCTCCATGCATAATAGAAGGCAGAAAATGATTTTGCTTCACAGCACATTCCAGAATATGCAAGCAAATCATTAAATTAAAGTTCAGACAGAATCTCAGTAACTCTATACATTACTGTATATTGATTTATATATGGTTAACAATGAATTTACTCTTTTAAGAAAGTTCATTTATTCAATTAGTTAATTTAATCTCTTTTCATTATTCTGTGGTTAGTTTATAGCACAGCCAAACTGTCAGCAGCTGCTCGCATCCCGCTGGTACGATGAGTTCCCAGGCTGGAGACGCCGCCACTGGGCCAGCAAGTCTGTCACCTGTATGTTCATCGGATTCCTCTTCCCCTTCTTTTCGCTGTTCTACTTGATCGCCCCCAAGAGCCACTACGGCCTCTTCATCCGAAAACCCTTCATCAAGTTTATATGCCACACTGCTTCTTATCTGACCTTCCTCTTTCTCCTGCTGTTGGCCTCCCAACATGTGGACCACAAGCACAACCACAAGCAAAACAACAGTTATAATACCAACACCACCGATATGCTAGTCTCAGTCTCAAAGCCTACCGCTACCCCTGTGGAATGGATGATCCTACCCTGGGTTTTAGGTAATGTGTGAAAATCTGTTTTATTTGACCAGTTGGATTTTGATCAGTTGTAGATTAATTTTCTTTAATATCTTTTGCTTTACAGGCTTTGTATGGGCCGAGATCAAACAAATGTGGGACGGTGGCTTTCAGGATTACATTCACGACTGGTGGAACCTCATGGACTTTGTCATGAATTCTCTGTATCTGGCCACTATCTCATTGAAGATTGTCGCTTACTTTAAGGTAACACATTGAAATTAAGTTAAAATGTTCTATTTTATTCCTATATAAAATAAACCCTATAAAGTATATTTGTAAAATAAATAATAAATGTAAAAAAATAGACAAAATCAAAATCATGGTCCATATAACTATATTAAACAAAATTTGTTTGTTTTTGATTAGCATTCAAAGCATTTCACCTTTAATTGTGGATTACTTGTTGCTGGAAAACATATTGGGTTGCACCTGGTTAGGACAAGATGTTAGCAAGGCCGTAACCGTGACTTGAACATTGGGGGGGACCAATTTTTTTATTTTTATAAAGCATAAAGAAACAGAACAGTGAATGAAATTCTAGGTCTAATTCTAGTTGGGAAATAATAATTTTGGGAGTGTTTGCAAATAATATTTCCATTCATTTGCATCAAATATATTGTTAGTCCCGAGATTCTTCATGTTAGTGAATAAATACATAGATCCAATGTTCACATCTGGATTCCCTAGTGGTCTGGTGGTAGAATTTTTGTAAACCGTGTCAAAGGTTCCGGGTTCTAATCTGCCCTCATATAGGCTTTTTTTCCTCATTAAAATCAAAGATGTTCATCAATGATTGTTGAATCATTGTTGAATTGTTTTGTGATTTCACCGGAAAGAATAGAGTCTCCGCAACAACATTAAGCGATAGATTGACGTGCTCGTCTGTGTGAAGACTGTGCACGAGCCAAAAGAGAATGTAAACCCTACCTACCCTATCTTAATCATTTTGACATTGACGATCGCTTTTAGACCGCTGAGGCAGATCAGACTAAAAATGCAACTTTTGTCATCCTAACATACAGAGTTCTGCGTAATGTGCCATCAGAGCAAGTGCAAGAATTTCAAATATTGGGGGAGACAATTTGGCCATTTCTAATTATTGGGGGGGACTCAATGTCTATGGTGGCTACGTACCTGGATGTTAGTCTAGTCTTATTCGGAAGCAAGAACAGAATATGACCAGAGGTTGAATACGATGACATACTGTAATTCACAACATTTATCTTTCTGCAGGACTCTGGCAACCAGCCCCGGAAAAATTGGGAGATGTGGCACCCTACCTTGGTGGGCGAGGCCTTGTTCGCCATTGCTAACATATTTAGCTCCCTACGACTGATTTCTCTCTTCACAGCCAACTCCCACCTGGGCCCTCTTCAGATCTCCCTTGGCCGAATGCTTCTGGACATCCTCAAATTTCTCTTCATTTACTGCCTGGTGCTGCTTGCCTTTGCAAATGGACTCAATCAACTGTATTTCTATTATTATGACCCACAAAAACCCAACAAATGTGAGGGTATCCGCTGCTCAGATCAGAACAATGCATTCACCACGTGAGGAACTGTAGTTTTCTCAGATGATTTAACCTTCATTTTGCTTGCTTTGCTGTAAATAGTGATAATATGTTTTTTGATTTTTTTTTTTACAGTATGTTTGAGACACTGCAGTCATTGTTCTGGTCCATATTTGGTCTGGTTCAACTGCATGTGACAAATGTTAAATACGAACACGAGTTCACAGAGTTTGTTGGAGCCACAATGTTTGGGACCTACAACATAATCTCTCTGGTGGTGCTTCTTAATATGCTTATTGCTATGATGAATAATTCCTACCAACATATTGCTGTAAGTGTTAAAAATTATTAGTTGTTTTTACTGCTTTTGGGTACATTAACATCACTTTTTTTGCTTTCATTCATTTTATGAGAAATATGAATTTTTAAAAATATAAATATTCTACTATATCTTTCAGTTTACTGTTTGATTGGCATGTTCAGCTCTTCTCTTTGGTTGGTTCCACAGGACCATGCTGATATTGAGTGGAAGTTTGCCAGAACTAAACTTTGGATGAGCTACTTCGAAGAGGGCGGCACACTGCCTCCTCCCTTCAACATTGTTCCAAGTCCAAAATCAGCGTGGTACCTCATCAGATGGATTAAGAGCAACTGCTTCAATGTTAAACACCAAAAAAGAACTGAGACGCTTGGATCGCTTGGGGTAATGAGCTATTTACTCTCTTTTTCTATTAATAATGAATATGAAACATGGGTTAGTCCACATGTCCCTGATGTTATATAAATGTTTTTTTCCTCCATGGAACACAAAAGAAGATTTTTATTAGAATGTACATACTGCTCTACCAGACCAAAAGTAGATGGTGATTTAAATTGTCAAGATATAGAAAGGATCAAAAATCATCATTAAACTAGCCAGAACTTGTACATTATATTTCAAGTCTTCTTAAGTCACTCAATTGCGATGTATGAAAAATAAAGATAAATGATTCTGTGAACAAAATGATTGGCGCTACTTAGATTTTCACTACCTTCTAATATAGCAAAGTACTGTAGGTGTCATGAAAAAGCAATACAATTGATTTATTCTCTTTTTTTTCTCAGATTCGAGCTGCTGAAAATGTCCGCACAAACCGCCAGTACCAGGTAATGGTGTCTCTTTCAAAGCAACTGATCATTAAATCTGTCCACAAAGTGCACCAGATGAAAGGTTACAGCTCGTCGCCATTTATTTTTGTTTCATACGGTGTCAATCAACTCATGTCTTTCTGAATTTAGAGATTAATCTCCCTTTCAAATACACTTGGACTCCTCTGAAAGAACTTAAAGGGATAGTTCACCCAAAAATGAAAATTATCCCATAATTTACTCGCCCTCAAGCCATCCTAGGTGTATATGACATTCTTCTTTCAGACGAATACAATCAGAGTTATATTAAAAAATGTCCTGGCTAATCCAAGCTTTATAATGGCAGTGAATGGCAGCCCAAAATTTGAAGCCCAAAAAAGTGCATCCATCCATTATAAAAGTGCTCCACACGGCTCCAGGGGGTTAATAAAGGCCTTCTGATGTGAATCGATGGGTTTGTGTAAGACAAATATCCATATTTAATATAACGCTGATTGTAATCGTCTGAAAGAAGAAAGTCATATACACCTAGGATGGTTTGAGGGTGAGTAAATCATGGGGTAATTTTCATTTTTTCACACTATCCCTTTAAGGGCTGCTTGTTTGGCCTAATCTTTTCCAGGTTCATAACTGAAATAATCTAATTTTTAGGAGGTACTCAGAAACCTGGTTAAGCGGTATGTGGCAGCAATGATCAGGGATGGCAAAAAAGAAGAGGGACTAACAGAGGAGAACTTTAAGGTAAATTGTGTATTGTTGTTTTTTTAATGTGGTAATAAGTAAAGAACAATGATCAGTCAACCAACCAATTTCACCTTGATCAGGCAGTATTATTTTAGTAGTACATACTATTATATTACTTAATAATATTTTAAATTCAATTTTATTTTTACATTTTCTTTTTCATTTAAGTTTTACTAATTTTGTTATGTGCTTTTGTCATTTTTATTATTATTTTTATTTTAAATATTTCTATTAAACTTTAATTTATTTTGGTTTTACTTTTAGTACTTTTAGTTTTTTATTACTTCTTTTATTTCAGTTGTTGCCAAGGCAACATTTTCTAATTGTTTAATAAAATTGTTTTCATCTAATATTTTTTTCTTTTTTACCAGTTTATTATTTCAGCTTTATTTCAGTTAACAAAAATTATTAATAGTTTAGTTTTTCAATAACAAATAAATGAATAAATGAGTAAATAAAAAGTAAATACATAAGTAAATAGGTAAATAAGTATATACATATTTATTCATACATCCAAAAGGATACTTATTTATGAATTTATTATCAATAAATAAATATCCATTAATAAATAATAAGAGCATTCATGAATTAATAAAATGTATAAATAAATATTAATTTGAGTTTAAATAATTTCATTATATAAGATAAAAAAGAGTGCTTTATTATGAGACTTATGAAATTCTCTAAAATTATAAGTATTTGACCACAGAATACCACAACTGGCCAATCAGAACAAAGAATTCCAAACAATTTAACCTTTAAAAAACAGGTAAGATTAATTCAGTCATATATTAAATAATATATAATTTATTTTTGCATTTAAATAGATCCTATTAATATTTTGTTATTTAACCTTTTTTGTACTGTGTGATATAACTTTACATGTTTTACTGAGCAATGTGTGAATATCATTAATAGGAACTTAAACAGGACATCTCAAGCTTCCGGTACGAGGTGATGGGAATGATGAAGGGCACTAAGACTGGCACGCCGACCTCAAAAGGGAGTGCAGGAGCCTCAAACCTAGTGTATCCTGATAACCCTTTGAATTCTGATTCAGCTGGAAGTCAACTGAAGGGCAAAATGAGACTGCAGAGTGTCACCGCCTCTATAATCCAGGAGGGCGCACCCAAAGCCAGTGCCTGGAAGCCCGGCAGCTTTAGCAGCCTAGCGGGTGGTTCTGTCCCAAACAAGACTGTTAGCCATCAAATGAACTGCAAAGGGACAAACAACCCGGGAGAGATTTACTCCGTGTCAGAGGAAGCTGGTGAATCCGAGATCGAAGAACAGGACAGTGGCGAACAGGGAGGAAACCTCAATTGCAAGGCACCAAAGAACCAAAACAAAGAAAGTGATGAAGTGAATGAGACTGAGGAAGAGGATGATGAATTGTCATACATGTGTAGTATGTGTGACGAAGAAATGAATGAGGCAAACGGATCTGAAAGAAGCAAATTATAATGGCATTCAAAATGGGAGATCACATGTTGAATGCTGGAAATCAAAAAGAAAGATGCTGTTCTCCTGAAACTTCGCTCTATCCCAGAAGCAGCTGTGGTGATGGTCCAGTGCAGGGTGTTGCATCTGTATGATACGAACATCAAGTGTCATTCTGGGGTCTCAGGGATGATTGTCTCTTTTAGGAGAATACGGGGTCCAACGTTGTCATTCACAGTGATTTACACTCTGTCAAGTGTGTAAATGCTCCTGTAGTTTATCGCTGCTCTGCTCTCTTTTCTCCTGAATCATATATGAAGGAGCAATTACGGAACCTTTGCTATTCTAGAACTTTCATTCTGCCTTACTCCGTTAGATTTAGCATTTTATGCTATCTGTGGTTCCACCGTAAGAGATGTCATTACCGTCATGCAACCTAATATCTTTAATAACGTTTACTATGCAAATATTTACAACTTTTAAAACTTTTTGCATTGCGTGCGAATGAGAGAAGGAACAGGTTGAAGGGTGTCTTTTAATAAACGTGGATGAATTTGGTCATACCAACACTTGATGAGTCCAAAGTAAACACTGCATATCATATCAAATGTACTTTAAAGTCATGTTACAGTAATCATGTATGTTTCATCCTATTCTCATTTGTATTCATAATGAAGAATAAAAAGGAGAACACGGTATTATTACAGTTTGCACAGCATCAGTACATTCCATCTATCTTCATTGTTTGCTTAACAGGTTACTGCCTCATATTACAGATCATGAATTAAATATACATAAATAAATATATGCTGTACTATGACTTTTAAATTATTGTGATCTTGTTTATTTCAGAAATAAGAGAATGATTACATAATTTGACCATTGCAAAGCTGCATGACTAACATTAACTACTAAGTGTAAAGGTAAGTGTTTAGAAATTGGGAAATTAGTGTAGTGTAATGTATAATGTGGGCACAGATTAAGTATTAATACATTTGTGTAGTAAATCTATAGGGTGAAACTGTACTAAGTGTATATAGTGAGTGTTATATGTCAATCAAGCTATAGGTTGCCATACTAAATGAGGGTCTATATACAGTTTGGAGACTGCAGACTGCAAAAAATTAAAACTGCATTTGATATTTTGCACTTAACAATTCATGCATTGTAAGTATTTGCATAAATTCTTGCATGGAAGAATATTTTCCCACAGGTCTCAGGTGATTGCAACAAAAATAACCATCTATGCAGAACAAACTAAATAAAATACTGAGATGACCATTATTCTATGGAAAATATTAGCAATAGGTCAATCCTCCTTGTTTCTATTTCTGTATTGTTGGTATTCTTTCTAAATCAAGATAATTGATTGTTCTTGTTCAGTTTCTGTGTATAATAAACTATTTCCAACACCTGACGAAGAAAAAGCTTGCACACTACACTGCAGTTATATTAGATTTACTGTAAAGATTTACTATATTCTATTGCAGTTTATACTACGGGACTGTTGAATACTTGAATCTGATTGGTTGACAAACGTTCTAAGGTGTGCAATTGTTTTCAGGGAAACGCACAGCAAAATTAGTTCCAGACAGGTCTTGACCGCATTACAGTTCCATATCACTTCGCCAAATGATTTCAGTTATTTCAAAGGTCCTTACAGCCCACAACAGCAAAAGAACCAAAACCCACGACAATGACCAAGCAAATAAATATAGTAAATGATAGGATAAAAACAACAAATTATTTCCATGTTTTTGGCACAAAATTACGTTTTATTAAGTATGAAAAGCACATACTCTCTCGCCCGCTCTCTCTGCTCTCCCACTGAAACGCACACACATACAGTAAGGACACACACTCGCACAGAAACGTGTTGTCAGCACTGCTCTGACAATTTTATCAGTAAAATAGTTTAGCAACTTAAAAGCTACATGAAATTTCTCACTAGCGAGGTAATAACGGCCCTGTTCTTACAGTTTCGTATCAGTAGATGCTGCTGCCGAACAATGTTGAAAGACCTACAGTAGCCTACTCAGGCAATTCACATACGCGCTCGCTCTCTCTCTCTCTCTCTCTCTCTCTCTCTCTCTCTCTCTCTCTCTCTCTCTCTCTCTCTCTCTCTCTCTCTCTCTCTCTCTTACTGCATTAATTAGTCTGCTCCGTTACTAGCTCTAAAATGACGTTTTGGAATTAGCAACATAGGCTTGGGTTTAGATCCGTAAGAAATTAGTCCTACACACAAGAGCGTTTTAAGACAAGAACTTGACAAATGTCTTGAAATACATTATCTAAACAATGTTTTGACGTGTGGTAACCGTAGTATAAGTGGAATGATTGACTCCGGGCCGTTGAATTATTGAAAAATAATGCACACCCGAGGTGGTAATGCGTGAAGCATTTTATTTTGACCCAGTATGCCATATTTAAACCAGTAACAGGTTACCTACTGACTGTCCTGATATAAATGGAGGATCTGTAATGGTTTTAAATAGACTCCTGCAGTGCTGCACAGTGAGATGGGGTGTGGTGGAACATTAAACTGTGGGCAGGTTTCACTATCTAATTCATTTCACATTCTCCGTACTTCACCGGGTATAAAGGCCTATCTATAATTTATTTGAATTAACACCCTAGAGAGTCCAGTGTGCAGACCAAGGGCACTTGAATGAAGTTTAAAAGAGCAGCAAGTCATTTGCACTGCAGCAAGGGGAAATGCGCTGACATGCTCTGCTTTCTGCATGTTAAAATCCAGAACTGTGGAGTGGACCTCACGGGGATTTTGAACAGTTAATGGGGAAAATTTGACGTTTGTGCATTCCAGACAGACGGTCAGTCTGTGCATTAGAAGTGAGGATTTTTTGCATGTTACACTACTAGGTGGCGATAAGTGACTTATGAGTGATTCATCGAATCATTCATTTAACTGATTCATTCAAAGACATTGGCTGCATCTGAAATTGCATACTGTCAGTGTAGGTACTTATTTTGAATAAGTAATTACTTTGCGACCGTTAAAAAAGTATGTTGTATGAATGTGTGTAGTATGAATATAATCCGGATGCACTACATCCACCATGTTGTCATTGTCATGTAACTTTAAAGCAACACTATGTAACATTTGCTCACGGTTCCCCCATGTGGTTGATAAGCGCAATTGTCTGTTACTAGTGTCGTAAATACTGTCGCTGTATAAGCTTCCCTGTGGGCAGCGCAATACATGTGAATTTGTTGACTAAGCTCACAGAACCGGCAAATGCAGAAACCTCGTTTGGAAACCATGTCCACCGACCAGGTAAAGTAGCCCGTGTTACAGTATGTTCTACAAATATCATTACACAGATTTATTTATTGTTACTCCAGAATTGAAAAGTACAATGACAAAAAGAAAAGTACTATGTTAGCCTAGTTTTTTTGCTCGCATAGTTCGTATGTTGCATTGTTTGCAAAGGGTGTAATTTGTATAATAGAATAAAATGTTGTCCACGCAATCATGTAGCCATAATGTCCATAATAGCCTATACATCGGATATTGATAGTTTATGAGGCTGTAAAATAACAGAGCATCTTTATTGAATAATCGTTCAGACGTGAAGTAGACTAGGGAATTTGTTTTTTGAAACAGACATGGTTACAACCAGTTTCCGAAAAACATTCACTATTTTGGGAGCGCTCTAGTTTACAGATTTTACTTTCCATCTAGCCACTACAACTGCCTCTTTCAGCTTGCGCCACCGAGTGTAAGCCAGTCCGATATTGATTCGTGTTCGGGGTCGTGTGCGATCACTCTATCTCTTTCTTTTCTTCACTTCCTCCGACAAAACCCTCTTTGGTTTCACCGGCTCTGCCATGGCGTTAGTTTTGAGACTTGCATATTAGATTGTTTCATCTTATAATGTAGTTACCTGTTGGCTAACTCCACCCAGGCTACGAGTAAAATATGTGACGTATGCTGTAAAGGAGGTCGCACTCTTCCACTGGCAGGGGATGGGTGGGGCTGTGTGTACCGACCCGAACACGAAACTTACAGAGTGTGGTTGTAGCCGCTAGGAGGCTGCTCAGGTATCAGCGGCAGTAGAATTCGTCCGGTTAAGAGTTGTTCTACCACTAAAATAATTTTAGAGACATTACTTAAAGGTTGAAAAACTACATAGTGTTGCTTTAAGGTGTCAGTTGCGTCGCTTCACTGCTATTAGCAAATCCTCTCTCATGGGATAGTAAAGTGTCCATCAGATGCGCACAGATGTACAGATGCGCACAGATGAGTACTTTTCACCCACTGTTTTATGAATATAATTCAGACATACTCTTTTCACATATTTTTTCCACATAGAGAAGTGTATTTCGGATGCAGCCATTGAGTTATTCAGGAACTAAACAACCTTCTGTGAGTCACTGAATCATTCACTCAATTCATTCAAAAACACAGATTCATTCAGGAACCATGTGTTGCTCAGAGACACGTAACATCTGGTACTGCTTTGATGTGCTTTGGAACAATTTTCGTTGGTGGAGCAAAAATAGGTGTTATTTAGATATATCCAGTCAGGGCCTGAGTACACTGCACATGTAGGGGAGACTGGGGCTAGTTGTCACACGGAGAACGAAGGGTTATATTTCAGTAACTAATAGTATCATTACACAAATATGAATTTTCTCTAAGTTAGTGGCAAACAACCTACTGTAATTATTAGTTATTGCCATTGAATAGGACATGGTTGGTGATGGGAAAAAAGTATGAGATGAGAAGAAAAATTATATTTCAATGCTTTTTCAAGATCTCGCAATACCTTTGCATTCTCTCGGAAAAGTTTTATGCTCTTCAAGTGAATGCAAAACTGATTAGGGAAAGATGGGAAGTTTTGCGAGTGTATGCAAAAGCATTTAAATATTAATTTATCCTCCCATTTCATATTTTTTCCTCCATCACCTCACCATGTCCCTTAGAAGTAGAAAAGTTTCAATGATGGGTGTCTCAACTTTTTCTGACCCAAATTTGGCAATGATCCAAAGAATCTTGTTTAAATTAAATTTCAATAACCCTATGTGCTGTAACTCATCAAAGACATATAGACTAAATGTGACTGTAAACAATATAAAACAGAATCTCAATTACTCTATATAAAGCAAGACCTTTGTTCAGCCAGCCAGTCATTTGCAAAACTATCTGGTAAAATTATCGCAAGTTTGCACAAAACTGTTTAGTGACCTTTTTTTTCATGGGATTTTGTTCAGCAAAAGTACAGGTAGTCACGTCTTATGGATACACGTGTTTGGCAGGAAACTAGAGTGTGGTGGTAAGTCTTTCTCCATCTAAATGTACTGAAATGGTGGAGGACAGGAGCCCAGACTGCTCATGTTTCTCACTGTGACGCTGGACCTGGAGATGTGGAGTGTGATGTCTGTACTGGCAGAAAATACAAAGCCATCAAATCCTGTCTGGTGTGTCTGAACTCTTTCTTTCCAATTCACTTTCAACAACATGAGAAACTCTTTGAAGAGACACAATTTGACAGATGCTACTGAACAACTCCAGGAGATGATCTGTCCAATACACAATGAGCTTTTGGAGAGTATTTGTAAGCTGTGTACGATGGATATCCACAAAAACCACGACGTGTCACCAGGAGCAAAAAGAATGAATCAGGTATGAATTAGACCAGAAACATATTTAATAATACAAGTCTGCGAAAGCTTGGCCAGCGCAACACCTAAGAATCATTTTTGGTTCCCCAACCCTTCAGTGAACATTTCTTAAAAGAAACATTTTTTTTGTTGAGTGTGAAAGACATTTTAAGGCTTTATAAAATCTTTTTCCACTATAAAGAACCTTTTGTGATGTTAAAGGTTCTTCATGAAATTATAGATGCCAAAAAGAACATTTATTTTTAAGAGTGTAGTTCCTAATAATCGAATGCAAACCTTCTGGCCAAGCATTTGAGTACTTGAGTAGGCTATATTACAAATTTTTGAGTAACAGTTTACAATAAGGTATTTTTTGTTAACATTAGTTGTTAATGAATTAACTATAACGCAAACTAACATATGTGACCCTGGACCACAAAACCAGTCATAAGGGTCAATTTTTTGAAATTGAGATTTATACATCATATGAAAGCTGAATAAATAAGCTTTCCATTCCAATCTGGAATCTGAGGGTGCAAAAAAATCTAAATATTGAGAAAATCACCTTTAAAGTTGTCCAAATGAAGTCCTTAGCAATGCATATTACTAATAATAATACATTTTTGATATATTTACGGAATATATCTTCAAAATATCTTCATGGAACATGATCTTTACTTAATATCCTAATGATTTTTGGCATAAAAGAAAAATCGATAATTTTGACCCATACAATGTATTGTTGGCTATTGCCACAAATATACCCGTGCGACTTATGACTGGTTTTGTGGTCCAGGGTCACATATACACGATATAAGCTGCCCAGCCGAAAAAAAGTCTGGATTCAAATAGGCAAATGTCTATGACTGGATCATTATTGCAGTGAGTATGTTATATATATATGGCAACAGTTCTTCTAACCCTAATTGATGGAGTGTGTAGTTTTTGAATTTCTTACCATGTAGGAAGACACATCATGACCATATTCCAGGATCTTGACCAAAATATGATGCACCTCTTGATGGAAATAGATGTTCTGATGTTATTTCCATCAAGACGTGCATCAATTTTTGGTCAAGATGTTATATTGACAATGCAAGAGTCCAGCACTCTGTAAAGTCTACTCCAGCACATCCCAAAGACTTTCAATAAATTTAAGGTCCGGACTCAGAGGTGCCGATTCATGTGTGAAAATGATTCTTCATGCTCCCTCCCAACCATTCTTTCACAATTTGAG
Organism: Coreius guichenoti; assembly: GCA_039654105.1. Classification (NCBI taxonomy): domain Eukaryota; kingdom Metazoa; phylum Chordata; class Actinopteri; order Cypriniformes; family Gobionidae; genus Coreius; species Coreius guichenoti. The sequence goes on from CM077190.1 coordinate 7,047,261, forward strand.
CCTGATGAATCTTGACATTGTCATCGTGGCCATGGCCATGTCTTCCATTGTTTTTATAGTGAGCTTAAACTGTGTTTTATTTCCATCAGATTCACAAGAGCTCTCAATGGATTCAAACACAATGAATGAAATACTCCTACTTTTTTGGGGGGGGAACAGAGCAGCTACTAACACTGGCACAGTCCAGCCATGTCCCAATCATCCAGAGAGATTGGATTGTTGGCCTCAGGTGTTGTGTAGACGTGCCTACTTGGGAGGTTGAGTGGAGTGGGAGTGCTGGTGTGGGTATATCGTTGTCCTATAGGAGCATCTGCGAGAAGGGAAGGGGTGATAAGTGTAAATTTGGATGCAATGATCAGTCTATGAAGTTATACTGCTCTCCTTCCAAATACATATTCTGGATGCATTGGCTGTATGCATAATGCCGGTGTATCCTGCCATATCCTGATCTCCAAGCACAAGGAGCTGAATGAAAAATTTTGAATGATATTATCAATCTACAATCTGACTTGTGTTGCAGCCTGGAGTCATAAATAACACCATGCACATTCAATATCCCCCTGAATAAGCCTGGTCTCTCTCTCTCCAAAAAAAATTCTCCATTTCTGTCACCTGATTGAGTTTGGGTTCCTTGTCATTGTCACCTTTGGCTTACTTAGTTGGGCTTTAAAAGACACTTAATATTCAGTAATATTATTGCACTTACACTATTGGGTGAGAACAAAATTTGAACTGATTTGAGCTGGGCTGTGTTTCTCAAAAGCATTGTGAGCCTATTTGATTTGTGGTAATGATGGTTCTACAATCTACTTGGGCTTACAATGCTTTTGGGAAACGTAGCCCTGGATGATGACACCACTGTTTTCTGCAGAGTTGCTTTATAGGTGATTGGACTTTGTTTGGACTTTGTGAAGAATTTTGCAACATCGAAACTTTACTGAATGAAATCAACATTGAACTGACTCGAGCTGAATAATAACCACACTAATTGTCTTCTGTAGAGCTGCTTATAGCTGAATTGAACTCATTTCATAACTGATGAACTTTACACAGTTATTGAATAGAACTGAATCAACACTGAACTGACTTGAGCTGAACCATTTGAATTTGTCTCATATACTGTATGTGATGTTTGCATCATTCATTGTTATTTTCCTGTTTATTACTGTGAAGCTGCTTTGAAACAATCTACTATAAAGCACTATATAATAATAACGGTAACTTGTGTGATTTGTGTGATTGACTGCCTGCTAGTGTGTTCCAAATCGGTTATAATGTTTCATTTCAGTCATGATGCTAAACATATCCTATCTGTTAGCCTACACCCAGGGCTGGACTGGGGCAAAATTTGAGAAAGTTTAATGTATCTCAAAAGAGGAATAAATTACATTACATTAAGTTCTGGCCATACCATTGTTCCTTTTGTGAGTTTTTCTATAGGCTAACTAAATGTATCCCCTCTCTATCTGGTTCAATAACAATAACATCTATAACATGTATAGAAAATTCTGTGGTACAAAATTACAAAATAGGTGCACATAGTTACGATAATAATATCAGAGCAAATAACCAAGGATACTCACAGCGAAAATCTTTTTTCGTTTTCGAAGTGACTAGAAGCTGGTCCTTATGAGTCACTAAATCATACACTGAACCGATTCTTTTAGAAAAGATGATTCAGTAACAATCATCTTGTGCTGTGTGCGTTGCGTGTTGCAAATCCTGCTGTGTGTGGCTTAGTTTGGAACTAACTGGAAAATGGTAACAAGCCATATACATTTCTAAAACATTAACATTAAACTTCTTGTTTATTAAACTGTTGTGTAAAAGCCTGTGGGTGTGTGGCTACGGCCGAATCACAGCGTGTTTATAGGAACGACACTCACTCGTGTGATATTACATACATTGAGCTAGTGTTAGGTATTTTAATTCAAGTTACATATTTGATACAATAATTAAATGGTCTAATTAAGTGACTACCCTTAATCATGTTTATCATTATGAAAATATGTTCTTGGCTACTGCCCTGTTACTTTTGTCAGCCTCTTCTTATTACAGGACGCTGATCTGCAGCAAAAGGTAATTTATTGTTATAATTTGTGTACTGCTATGACTCCACCACTAGAGGTAGATGCACACATAAAATATAAATTAATGACCATATCGCTAAAACCTGTGTTTTCTGATACTAGTTCAAATCCCATCCCATCCCACTATTATTATTCCCATCCTCGGTTCACTTTTTCCCCCACTCACCTTTCCATGCCAGACAGCATGAGATAAATGCAGATGAGATTCTTGGGAGCTTTTAAAAAGTTCCCATCTGGATTTAACTTGTCCAAAGGACTCCCTGAGGCCTAAACCATGAGTTCCAGCTTAAAACTGTCAGAATCCAGGTATGGACAGCAGCCCGGTGATGAAGAAATTGGCTGGAGATTGAACAGTTACAGTACGATTAGACATTGTCCTTTCATCTGATTCCCTCAGCAGCGTTTTGATGATAATGAACATCCTGTTTCTGAGGACAAGCCTGCAGAGTAAGTGATTGTGTAAATGAATAAAGTTTTTTTTCTATCACTTGTAAGATTAATATTGAGCTATAGTGATAAAAAAAAAAAGGTGTAATGCTTGCAGAATATGTTTTTGAATGAACAATACGCATATAATGTAGATATTTTATATGTAATGCACCTAAACATTTCCAGATGGTCATACCATTGTAAGACCCTCTGACTCTCTTCTTTCTGTCTCTGTAAATATGGAAGGTCCTTAGGCGTGCAGGGTTCTCATGGAGGGGGCGGATCCATAGGAAGCAGGTTGATTCTCTCTCTGTATTAATCTCTGTCATTGTGTGTGTTTGAGACAGAAAGAGAAGGGGAGGGGTGATATAAAGGCTGGTTCCCTGTTGCTCGCTCCCATTCCTTCTGTTTTTTGAGTGGGTTTGGTCTGCAGGGGATATTCTTCAGTATGATATTCTTGTTCACGGCCACCTTCACCATCCTGGCACTTTCTTCCCTGGACCAGGTGGATTCTTCAGCCTATGACAAGATAGTCGCACACAGTCGCATCAGGGCTAAGAAGGAAGGGTAAGATTGTTTTAAAAGTTCACCTTTGCTGATTGGGAAAAGGTGGTTAATTTGGTTAATATTGTCAATGACTTCAAACATAAAACACACACTGAAATGCTGGGACTCAAAATGCTATTTAAACCATTACAAAACTAAAACAACAAGAAGCATTATGATCCATAAACATAAAATGATTTTGTACTGTTTCTTGGTTACTAATATCATAATTTTTTATTTGTACCAAGCTATATACCTACCAAATCCAATCTTTTTTTGTTAGCTTTTCACTTAAATGATTCTGACATAATATTTGTAATGGGGAAAAAAATTAAAAGGAAATACAAAATAAGCATTTTATCTATTTTATCTCTCAGACTAGCATTGTATTCTTATATAAAGTTTTTTTTTTTTTTATCGTACATACAATATGAACCTAACATACAATCATATAATATATAAATAATATATCTTTATAAATAAAAGTATTTTTATTGTGATTTAAAAAACATTAATGTGCATTTAATTAGAACTGAATCTAAAAATATTACATTTTATAAATATATGATATAATATTTCTGTTTTAAAGGGACAAACAGTCAAATGTTTTTGTTTTTATTTAGCTAAACTTCACAATTACAGAAATCTGTATCTCATGTCATTTAAAAATGCAGAATATTTTAATCTATTTTTATTCATTAACCAGAAATGTATTTCTAAAACATAAATAGACTAAAAGGCGATTTGTTCAGTCAGCTCTTTAAAGCAATTTGTCAGGACTTATATATAATCACCTGCCTAATTGAACACCCCTGTGGCCTGTAAGTCTGTCATGTCTGCAGTTATCAACCGTCCCCAGAGGGTTATTTTTTAACACACGTGCTCCCACCACTCTTTTTTTTCCAGGCCCAATGTGTGCGCTTTACAGCAGGTCATGGGGACGAAGAAAAAGTACTTCAGCACATGCAGGAACTGGTACAAGAAATCCATCTGTGGCAAGACGGCGTAAGTCATCCATCGCTTTTCACTCTGACACTCTCCGTTTTAGCCAGGTTTCTGCCCGTGATCTCATCAGAGGTCAGAGGTCGCTGTGAAACAGTGCCTGTGGTTCTCAGGGTGAAGGTGGGTCACGATGGTGATGGATTACATTGATTACGCTTGTTCTGTGCCGTAGGGTGTGTTCAAGCCCAGACAGCAAATAGTGTCGGACCAGATCCGGCCCACATCTGGTATGCGTGTAATCCACATGTACCAGATGTGGCCCGGATCTGGGCCGACACTATGTTGCTGTGTGGGAGGATAGTGAATGAAACAGAAGCATTTGAAACTGTTGTGTACACTTCATACAGATCAGGTTTTTGTTGTTTTGTATTAGTAATGATTCAAGAACTTTGCCAAAACAAGCTGGTCCAGAGTGTAAATGCTCCCTAGAGTGAGATGATTTATGATACAAAAACATATTACACTTTGGAGGCTTTCTCCAAGCTCGCAGCAAGATGAATGAACAGTTGTCAGCTCAGTGCATCTAACTGTACTTGTTTATGGCAGATAAACCGCAGCTCATGTGCGCTGACTATGACATATTTATTGTTGCTCCAGTGGCTTCTCTCTTTGTTTTCTCCTCAAATGCCACACTAATTTACTGCATCTTCGCTGAGAGGATGATGTAAGCTTGTTTCTGGGCTCTACAAGACTGTGATGGAAGCCTTAGGGACTGGTGACTAGTAATTGGCAGGCTAAACTTTGCAGGCTCAACTCAGCCTTTCCACTGGCAGAGATCTGCAATATGTGTAAGAACAGAGAAAAACATTTGGCCTCAGGAAATATCTGTTTGATTGTACTTTTTTTGTTTTTTTTTTTTACTTTTGATCCTATGTATCTGCATATATCTTTGTTGATATAAATGGTAATTTGTGTTTATTGTTCATATTGTTTGTTTTTATAGTGCTATTTGTGTGTGTGTGTGTGTGTGTGTGAAACCTAAAGGACTGATTTTTCTTCATGCCTGCCCTTATGAAAAAGAAGTATACTTCAAGTTCATTTTATGAAGTATACTTAAGTAATGTTCAAGTATATTTTAAGTATTTTTTTATGTAGTAAGTATACTAATATCAGTGTACTAGTAGTAAACTTGTAAGTGTACTATTTCAATACTGCTTGGGACTAAATTGGCCCACTTTTAGTATATAAAAAAGTATATGTTTAAGTGTACTATAAGTGTAACAGTAGTGTACTATAAGTGTAAACTTTAAGATCACAACTATGTTTCTCATTTGTACTGCATCTGTAGTACAAGTGAACTTATAAGTATACTAGTAGTTTACTATTTTAATACTTGCAGCAAATTTTTTAGTTGAAAGTACAATTTGAAGTGTACTCTCAGTAAACTACCATTTTAGTAGTTTTATACTGCAAGAATACTTGTAAGTTTCTTTAAGTTAACATAACATAATACTTCACTATTTATATATTATTTTTGCACTTTAAGTATACTACTATGTTCCTGTTTAGGCATTATTTTTTATACTTGAAATATACCTTTAACTGTACTTTAACTCTTTCCATTTTTAAAACATTCTATTCTAGCTCCATGCATTCTTTTTTATCAACACTTGAATGTTTCATAAAAAATAAAATATTTTGAGCAAAAAGCTGAGAAAATCGTATTTTTGTCAAAAGACTACGTCCGGATGGATCAGATTCAGAACGATGATCAAAACACAGATGGAGTAGATTGAGTCCATCAACACCCCCAAAGCTTCAGAGTCGTTTCCTCTTCATGAGTTCGTTAGACAGTATGTAAAACTATGTGAAAAAAGTATTTAATTTAGTCCAAATATACTTAGGGCCCTATCATACACCCGGCGCAATGCGATGTCAGCCGCGACGCAAGTGTTTTTTGCTAGTTTCAACCAGACGCAGTTATCATTTTCACGTCCAGCTCCACGTTGTTTAAATAGTAAATGTACTCGCACCCATCTGTTCGCCCATGGGCGTGCTGGTCTGAAAATGAGGTGTGTTCAGGCGCATTGTTGGCGTGTTGCTATTTTGAGGCAACTGAAAACGACTGCGCAATTGACCAACAAAAACGTTGTCTGAAGTCAATAGCGCCGTATTTTTTGTGTTATTTAAAGGGCGCGTTATTAATATGTGCCTATAGGCAGGTGCACAACGCACGTACACTCTGCTTTTTACACACACAGGGCAGCAGCACACAAACATGCCAAATATTAAAAATAAAAGGATTCCTCTCTGGAGAAGCGTTCAGTCTTTCCGCTCGCAAATTCCGCCATGTAAATAGCGAATCCGCCATGGTGCGAGCGCAACTGGCTTTTAAAGGGAATGGGAGATGAGACTCTGATTGGTTTAATGCACGTTATGCCCAAAAACACACCCATGACTCATTAAGAGACTAGGTACAACGCTTTTGGACCGTTTTTTAAACCGTTTCATATTTAAACTAGCAAAAGTGAATTCGGACACCTAAGTGCACCTGCGCCATGCGTTTCAGACCATGCGCTCAGATCGTTAAAATAGGGCCCTTCGACTTTTTGGTCAGTATAAGTCAATATAAGTGCAATTTCAAGTATATATCTGAGAAGTACATTAAAAGTAGACTGAAAATATACTTTCTTATTTTTAGTTTAAAAGAAGTATACTAATAGCACACTTGAATAAACTTCTTTTTGGGTGTAGTCATCAGACATACATTGATTTTGGAAGAGAGAAAGCAAATAAAATGTTCTCAGCCCCTTTTTAAGCTTTGAGTTATATCATAACCATTGTCCTCTGTTCAACATTCTCAAGAGAGACTTACATAGAATTATAAATAATTACAAAGAGTCTCCTGCATACGTTAATCAATGTCCTGTGAGATTTGATACAACTCAGTTGTCATCCTTTTTTTTTAGCTGCAGTGATGTTACTCTTGGATTTCCTCCAGCATTAACAGTATGGCTGCAGCCTCTCTGGTCACTGTAGAAAACATATGAAAGCAATTTTGACTGTGTCTACTGGGAGGTAAATAATAATAAAAGCACAAAAAATCACCCCTGACTGGCATCTCCCCCCAGTTCCCCCTGACTAAAATCTGGGCAGCAGTAGGTCCGGAGCTGCCGAGCTTGCTGTCTCTCTCTGGCCGCCTAGGGGAAAGTTTGAGTCAGGCCTCTCTCTGGAGTCCCGCTGGCTTCCTTTTTCCTTCCTTCATCGACACTGGGAACATTGTTCCGTGTCAGTAGATGAACTCCACAACAGCTGCAACGTCTCCGCCTCTAGACGCTATCGTGATGGTAAAAAAGAGAAAAAGAGCAATTTAATCTGTGCAGTGTCAGGTGCGTGCTTCCCACCATATCTGACAAACAGCAGGGCTACATGGCACGATAATTCTCAAAAACACATCTCTCGCTAAGACCTACGAGGAATGACATTAGTCATGGGAGAATTATATGCACGCCATCTGCAGACAGCTGTTCGAAAGCCTCTTTTTTAAATACAAGGTTAGAACTTTAGCTTTTAGGCAAGTGGCCAAGATTCAAATTATTGTTTACTCTTAAAGGGTTAGTTCACCCAAAAATGAAAATTCTGTCATTAATTACTCACCCTCTTGTCGTTCCAAACACATAAGACCTTTACAAATTAAGATATTTTTGATGAAATCCGAGAGCTTTCTGACCTCCCTATAGACAGCAACATTATTACCAATTTCAAGGTCCAGAAAGGTAGTAAAGACATCATTAAAATAGTCCATGTGACTCCAGTGGTTAAACCTTAATGTTATGAAGCAATGAGAATACTTTTCATGCGCAAAAAACACTAGGAAGAAACTAGGAAGTGCTTCACTATGTGAATAGCCCAACAACGTGAAGAGCGTAAGAGAGTGACGGGGAAGAAAAGACGTTGTTGAATAAAGTCGTTATTTTTGTTAGTTTTTTTGCGCACGAAAAGTATTCTCGTCACTTCTTAACATTGAGATTGAACCACTGGAGTCACATGGACTATTTTAACGATGTCTTTACTACCTTTCTGGACCTTGAAAGTGTTTGTTGTGTTGCTGTCTATGGAGGGGTCAGAGAGCTCTTGGATTTCATCAAAAATATCTTCATTTGTGTTCCGAAAAATGAACGAAGGTCTTACGGGTTTGGAAAGATGTAACAGAATTTTCAGTTTTGGGTGAGCTAACCATTTAATAAACATCTAAAAATATTTTCATTTAAATATAAATAATAAAAAAAAAAACTTTTATACAAATTAAGATATTTAACATGGGAAGGAGATTTTGCCTTCTTCAGCTTTTTCCCACATACTATATTTTTTGTAATTTTTCAAAGTTCATGTTAATATTGCAGTTTAGACATTGAGAGTGAACAAAAAGCAAATTGAGAATTTTTTTTAATCTGTTTTTAATCTTTTTTTTCATGAGGAAAAGGCTTTTTCCAAATGTGTTTCCTCTTGAGTTTCAAAGGAGATCTGTACTGTCCTCAGATTTGCCAAATAAAAAGTCTGGCATTAAAAGATTTCAATTTAAAATCAGGAATTTGTACTTAAAAAAAAAAAATGCATTATCTGGTCTATCACATACATCCCAGCTAACAGGGAACATTCTCAGAAAGTTTTTAAATGTTACTAGTTTCAGAGACCATTCAAAAGTAACATTCCCATAATGTTTGCAAAATGAAACAATTGAATGTTCCGTTAAAAATCGCCTTAAGGCCCATTCACACCAAGAACGATAACTATAAAGATAACTATATTAGCATCCACACCAGAAAACAATATTGTTCTGTTTATTCTAAGCGCGTGCTTGTCTGTCACTTTAAATGCTCGCGCTCATTACAGCAGGATGGATTTTGATTGGCTGACAATGTTTTTATCGTTCATCAGCTGGATAAAATCGTTCTGAAATTGTGATTCCAACGATAACGTTTCTCTATATCGTTATCGTTACAGCTGTTGTGTAAACTCTGCTATTCTTTAATATTGAGAACAATATTCATGACTATATCTTTATCATTATCATTATAGTTATCGTCCTTGGTGTGAACGGGCCTTTAAAGGTGCACTGTATAAATTTTAGCGGCACCTAGCGGTGAGGTTGCGAATTGCAACCACCCACTGCTTACCCCTCCCTTTCAAAGCACATAGAGAATCTACGGTGGCCGACACAGGACAAAGATGTCGTCGTCTGAGACAGCAGAGAGTAGCTAGTAGCTGCAGTGACAGAATTGCAATATAATATACATAACTATGTTTTCAGTGGTGTATAAACACCTTACATAGTTAGGATGGTAATTTTATATGTCTGCTACTGTCTAAATTTGTATCAAATTTTAAATTCCCATAGGAATATATTGAACAGCATCTAAAACAAAGCTGATACTTAAATGAAATCCAACCTGAGCCACCCCTAAGCAATAAAATTTCCTCTGAGAGCACATATCAACCTGTGCGCTCTTGATGTGTTCAATAAACCACTGGAATGCTTCACATTTTTCCACACTGCATGCCAGATATACAATAGAGATACCAGTTGAAGTTACTGTCAAAAATAAACATCAATCATGATGCTGTCAAAACAGCCCAGAGGCAATGACCTCACACGTTTCAGACAGTATCTACAGACTTTCTCTGACAGGCCTGGCTCAGATTTGATTCGTTGCCCTCTTATGTTGTCAAATACTTGAGGATTTGCAGATGAGGTAATACTGTGGAACCTACTGTCATAAAACATACCCAGCAAGCAATTTTGCATTTAAAAGATGTCTAATAGCCATCCAAACACAGCCCTGACGTCTAGGCTAAAATAAGGCAAAATTTGGGCTGTCAGTGAAAATTTAATATACGTCTAACCATAGTCCAAAAATAGACTAGTCATCTAGAACATGAACATGTCAAATAAATGAAACCAAACACCTTGTAATCACATCTCGCAAGTTATTTTGGCAAAAACGACATGTAACCAAATTCAAGGTGTTTTGGCTAGAAGTGGGTTACTCATAGCTGGGTATATCGGGTTTATAGTTAACCAAGATGGTGAAATGATGGCTATTGCTTGCTGGGTATAAGTACTCTGAGGAGAAGTTATAGTTGTCTTGCTGTAATATATTGGATTTTCTTTTCTTTTTTAGTGTCTTTTCATTGGTCTTTTCTAAGTATTGATAGATAATGATGGTGGCTCATGGCTTGCTACAAATAAGATACACATTTACATCATATGTGTATCTTATTTGTAGCCATGAATATTCGGTCCAGCATGCAGTTTGTGTCACATTTTGATTTACAACTGCAAAAATGTGGAGAAAAAGGCAACACTAAATTCAAAACAAATTCAGATTAAAGTCCAGATGGTTGAACAAACATGTTTTATATGAAAAAGACACATCTGTGTACATTTTAAAATTAACAAGACATGCTAAAATATTTTTATCATATGAGTTTTCTGGACCGAATACGAACTAAATGTCAATTCTTCCATTTTATAACAAAGTAACAAATTAGGTAGAGAATAAAATATTTTAAATGCTAACCAAAAACGATGATCTCAACAACATCATTTGAATATGACGTTTATGATACTGTTTCAATAATTTTACTCTTTTTTTTTTTCTTCTTCTCTTTATTCTATGCAGGATGATATTATATGAGTGTTGCCCAGGTTATATGAAGTTAGACGGGAAGCATGGGTGCCCTGCAGGTCTGTATTCATTCATTCCATCAATAGGCATTTTACATAGTATTATATATTTTCTTATGAGTTTGCTGAGTGATTGTTAGTAAGTTGCTATATGATTGCTAAGCCCAAGCAGCACGATTTGAGGTGTCAATTATGTCTGTAGCGCAAATAACTTAATATTCACTGTTGACATGTCAAAGGTTAATACATATGGTTATTTTTGTTGGTATACTGGATTGCGCCAACAATTACAATACATTTGACTTCAGTTTAACGTCATGCTTAGATTAAATGTGAGGTTATTCATTGGCTATAAGTTCAGTGGAAGAGAACATTAGTTTTTGTTCTCTAAACAAAACCCAGACCCAGCTGGCTGTACTTATACATGAGGTTAATGAGCCACAGCTTGTCTTGAACGTGGACCTGAGGTTCACATCATCTGACTTTGGATTATGTGCTGTATTGTAACTCTATACTGAATCTATTTATTTGATAGAAACTGTGCATGAGACTGTTTGTGCTTATTTCCTGTAAATTTTGCTCCACCACCCAGTGGCCCCTATTGACAGTGTTTATGGCACCCTGGATCTGGTGAAAGCCAAGATCACCCAGCAATACGCGGACCAATCCAAACTGAGGGAAGAAATCGAGGGAGCAGGATCTTACACAATGTTTGCGCCCAGTGATGATGCCTGGGAAGAGTTAGATCCTGTGAGTCGTATTCCAGGCCATGTTCTACTTCATTCGAGCCGCAGTATTTGCATGCTTTGTTTAAATCAGTTATCAAATGTATGCGTTATTAATAGGCATACTTGGAGCACTGAATGGAACTTATTCCTCAATTTACTTCTTTTTAATATGTCGTCATGCTGTCATTTTCTGCTAACTTTTTTCCTAGAGCAAAGCTCTTACATTTTAACGCCATTTCTGTATATTTGCAGGCATCGAAAACTGCCATGGTCAGCAGTGGAAACACTGAGCTTTACAATGCACTCCACTATCACATGGTCAACAAACGTCTTCTCACTAAAGACCTGAAGAATGATATGACCCTGGTGTCCATGAATAAACAAGGCCTCTATATCAATCACTATTCGAATGGAGTATGTTTCTCTTTTCTTCAAATGTACTGTGTATATGCTTTTTTAGTATTATTTATATACTATTATTTAATATTTTGAATGAACTTCTATTTGTATATTTTTAGTTTTCATTTTAATTTTAGTATACGTTTTAGTAATTTTGTTTTGTGATTATTTTTTTTCTATTTAGCTTATCTAATTTATTTCCGTTTTAGATTTTTTTGTAATTCAATTAGTTGAACAACATTTCTAATTTTGTTTCTTTTTTTTAAGCTTAAAGCAGAAATAAAATATTACACAAACTTATTTCAGTTAACGAAAATTATTTTTAAAATGTTTTTAGTTTTAGTTAACAATTGCAAAACTGTGTCCCTGGACCAGTCATAAGTCGCACGGGTATATTTGTGGCAATAGCCAACAATACATTGTATGGGTCAAAATGATCAATTTTTCTTTTATGCCAAAAATCATTAGGATATTAAGTAAAGATCATGTTCCATAAAGATATTTTGTAAATTTCCTACCGTAAATATATCCAAAAATTATTATTAGTAGTAATATGCGTTGCTAAGGACTTCATTTGGACAACTTTAAAGGTGATTTTCTCAATATTTAGATTTTTTTGCACCCTCAGATTCCAGATTTTCAAATAGTTGTATCTCGGCCAAATATTGTCCTATCCTAACAAACATCAAACATACATCAATGGAAAGCTTATTTATTCAGCTTTCAGATGATGTATCAATTTAAAAAAAAATACCCTTTTGACTGGTTTTGTGGTCCAGGGTCACAACTGTTATGAAATGCACTTTGAAGATCCTGCCATTATATAGTCATCCGTTTCATGTCGTCATGTCGTTTCAAACCTGTATAACTTTCTTTCTGCTGTGAAACAAAATAAGATATTTTAAAGAAGGTTTCAGCAATTCATTGGGGTCCAAAACAACATTGATTGGACCCCATTGACTTTCACTGAGTGGACAAAAAAAATGATGAGAAATAAAGTTGCACAGGTTTGGAATGACATTAGGATGAGTAAATGACGACATAATTTTCATTTTTGGTTGAACTATCCCTTTCATTTCAGTTTAAAGTCACTAAACTGATCTGTTTCAATGGTTTACAGGTTGTCACTGTGAACTGTGCCCGGATCATTCACGGCAACCAGGTGGCCACTAATGGAGTTGTGCATGTCATTGATCGCGTCATCAGCGCCATAAGCCAAACGATAAAGGATGTGATCGAAAACAATGATGAGCTGTCTACACTGAACGTATGTGTTGTTGTGACTGTGGTTTTGTAAATTAATATGATAAAAACTCTTTGGAGGCTTGCTGAACTTCTGATAGGACCCCATTACAGATGAAAAATTATTCCTGAGTAAGGGCATATGATTTCTGAGAGTCAAGTTTAGACAAACATTTTATTTAACATCTTTTATAGATGGTTGCTGTGAATTCAGGTCTCCAGGATCAACTGGGCGAGCCCGGACACTACACACTTTTTGCTCCAACCAACGAGGCCTTTGATAAACTAAACAGCGACACCCTGGAGAGACTTATGAGTGACAAAACTGTACTTGAAGGTAAACATATTACTTATTGTCTAGTAGACCACAACCACAGAACATTATTTAGACAGTATAAATGTAAGGATTCCTGTTTTCAAGTGGTTTCAGGTTGCAGTCTTGATGCATTACAAAGCTAGTATTAATACTAGCAGAAATGCTGCTACTGTGGTTTTAAAGTCTTCATCACAAATTGCACTTCCTTTTAAATGTCTGTGGTCTTTTGAAAGGATTCTTTTATTCAGCAAGGATGCATTCAATTGATCAAAAGTCACAGTAAAGACTTTTACAAATAGTAAATGCTGTTCTTTCTAACTTTCTATTCATCAAAGAATCCTCAAAAAAGTATCATGGTTTCCACAACCATATTAAGCAGCACAACTGTCTCGATAATAAGAAATTCTTCTTCAAATTAGCATATTAGAATGATTTCTGAAGGATCATGTGACACTGAAGACTGGAGTAATGATGCTGAAAATTCAGCTTGCCTTCACAAGAATAAATTACATTTAACAATACATTAAAATAGAAAACGCTTATTTTAAATTGTAATAATATTTCAGAGTATTACTATTTTTACTGTATTTTGTGACACTGAATACTGGCTGCTGACATAGGCATTTTAAAACATTTAATAAAAGTTATTTTAAATTGTAATTATTATAATATTACAGTTTTTACTGTATTACTGTAATCAAATAAATGCAGCCTTGGTGAGCAATAGAGACTTCTTTCAAAAACATTTAAAAAATCTTACCGACCCCAAACTTTTGAAAGGCGGTGTATGTGCACACAAAACATGCACAGGATGAAATAATCACCCTCAAAGTTTTGAAAGACTAGCAGCCTCATGTTTTAAGTAAACTCCACAAATGCAGTCCAATCCAAGCAGTGCTACATTCTCAGACGGCGGGCAAACAGCAGATCTGACCGCAGCAAAACACGGGGATCCAAAATCAAGTCTGGTCAAGATGTCTATCAGGATGGCAAATGCTTAAATGTTGAATAATACTTCATCGGATTCTGGTGAAAAGGTTTAGGTATTTTGTGGCCAGACAATTATAAGTGTTGTAACAGACAATAGTATGTCTGTTTTCCCATGGCACAGTTTCACAAAGAAAAGACAGCAAATATTGGCTAAAAAGAGGGTCTCTTTACAACTAATCTAATCTGTGTGACCTTTTAGATTAGATTATCATTAAAGGAAAAGTGTTATAAGAAAATAACCCTTATTCAAAGCAAAGTCTAGCTTTGATGTTAACATGAATTTCTTCTGAGGATAATTATCTGAAGAACCTACTGATGTAAATGCAGTATGCAAAAACACAAATCATTAGAGCAGACATCAGGGTTCTGGTTATAGGCCAATAGCATATAGAAAAAAACAGATTGCTTGTGTATTTTGTCTACTTAAATTATAATTTTTTTTAGCTCATTCAGACTCATTTTAGGCTAGTAGGACCACACAGATGTACAGTATAATGTCAGAATTACATCACTTTTGGCTCTTACAGGATCTTTGGCCCTGTCTCATAGACTGTAAAAAAGATGGACGATGCCCCTTCACTATCTTCCATTGTAGAAAAGTGAAGCTGCCGCTGATTTGGGACTTGCATCTGCGCAGTAGTGACCTCGGGACCTGAGTCTGCGCAGTAGAGAGCAGGAAGTAGAGCCGCGATATCAAAACCCCGCCCACACTCCCCCAGTATCTGTTAGTACAGTTTACTGCAGAATAACTCATTAAATCGGTGTGAAATATACAGTTGTGGAATGGCGAAATTAAGGCTAAGTAGAAAAAAAGCTTAAATGTAGAACTTAAAGCTAAAGCTCCAGTCTCCTCCAGGAAAACCCGAAAAAAGTCCGTTGGTGCCTCAGTGACAACTTCGCTCAGAGAAGCTGTCAATCACAGCTGTGTGAAAAACCCCGTTTTTATAGCATCAAATAACTAACTAAAAAAAAATTTTACATTTAAAATTTTAAAAAACGAACACTTGAACTTACATCAGCGTGATAAAAACTACCTAAAATGACAGAAACCATCTTTGGAAAAAATTTATTTGAAGTGTAATTTGATTGTTTAGTTTGTCTCGCATCCCATTAGAATACATGGAGGGGGCAGGGTTTATGAGCTATACTGGGACCAACCACTATCGAGATGCTTTGGCTTCATTTTTCAGGACGTGTGCGGCACGCTTGCCCTGGCCAAATGGCTCACTTGATGTGAACCTGCGGTCTCGTGTCCACAAGACCCTAATGTCACACTTAGGATGTAGGACGAACAGGAAGATGAAGATCAGGTTCAAAAAAGGCTTTAATAAATCCATACGAGCAAACAATCCAAAAGGCAGGCAAGCAAACACAACTTAACATTTACATGACCAGACAAATGTGAACTGAAAACACAGCAACTTAAATAGTAAGGCAAACAAGGTGATTAAATGACGAACAGCTGAACAGAATGTCTAATCATGATCTGTAACCATAGTAACTAAAGAGTGGCGGGAACAAAGCTAGAACAAAGGAAACGTGACTGACGATAAACAAACTAAACGTCCATAAAAATGAATTTAACAGAACATAACTGTGACACCCAAAGCATTGGTTCTCATCCTTTTTGACTCCAAGGCACCAGTCGTCCAAGACTATATTTAAAGGCCCCCCATGTAGGCCAGAATATTTCTGGTACTTCTGCTGCAAAATGACAGTTTATTTTCAAACCTTTTTGACTAGTGGCAATAGGCTATATTAAAGTATATGAAAAATTCCCAAAGTTTAATGTACTGAACGTAAATGGTTAACGCATTTTATGACCAGTGAATTTACATGATTTTTCCAGTTGTTCATGATTGAGATTTTTTTTTTTTAATTATTATTATTTACTCACAAGTAGCTATTTCTACCCAATAAAACATTTTAGAGTTTGACATATAATCCATTAAAAATGATATATCCATTAAAGAAATCCCAATAGCTTTTTAAGATTTTATTAATTTCCTTGACCTTTTAGGTCTAGAAATCACACTTTTAAAAATCCCTCATATGGTTTTAATAAAGGTGACAGTTGTTGAGGAAATAAATTAAAATATAAAATATAATGTAAAAATAAAATATAAATATAAAGCCAGTTAAAGGCACAATATGTAAGATTTTTGGATTCAAATATCCAAAAACCACTAGAACAATGTTATATATTTTGTTGACTTGTGTACTTACATCATCCCAAATGTTTCCAAGAATGTTTAAATCCAGAGAAATAAGCAATTTTAACCAGGACACGGACCGTGTCCGTGCGCTGCCTATCAATGACATCATACCCACGTTACCCTCGATTTCCGGTTTTATTTTGTAGAAACCATGGAAACACCAAAGACGCTTTAATATATTATGTGTTTTATTAGACAGGTGAGCAACTGTTTGGACACATTCATCCACAGAAAACTAATCATTGTTATACAGCTCAACACAGTTAGTATTATTGTTCAAATCTCGTTTTCTTGATTTACCGCGAGTACCATGTTTTACCATGCCTAATATGGATCTAGCTTACTGCAGTGTGCAACAAGTGTCTCGTAGTAGCCGCGAGTGAACGCACAGAGTAGCATTAAAACATAACTTTCAACACACTCAGATGTATCTAATATGATAAAACAGCGCTGCGTTACCACACATACACATGAGCGGAAGAAGCGGAAGCGGTCGTCTGAGGCATAATAAAATTTCTGCAAAATCCTGGCGTCATCAACCTTTGTTTTGAATAAGTGATCTCTAGTGGCGAAAATTACATATTGTGGCTTTAAGATCTTTATTTTTTAGCTGTTTTAGCTTATTGGCCACCCTTGCGCATTGATGTTGACCCCACAGCAGACTGTTACACAGTAGCCCATATTGCAAAGTGTAGATTCAAAGAAGGCCATTTTGAAAAGGGCCTAAGTGTCTTAGGAAGGTGGTTTTGGTTTAGCGAGGCACTTGTCAGAATGCACATACATGTACTGTTTAAACAGATGCAGGAAATAAGCTCAGTTGCTGGGAAAGTGATATCACAGATCACAGTTGATGTAAGAGCCTCAACTCTCCACCAGATTGCCCCCGCACAGGAAGAACTGGGCGGATGTCCCAGTGGTCAACATGAGCTTCTGTGTTTTTAATTGTCTTTGGAGGTCTATAGCCTGAAGATTACTGGACTATGACGATGAAGACAATTCAACAGTTTAGGTCACCACACTGTTTATCTTTCACTTATCTGTCACTTACCCTTTCTTTATCTCTCTCATTCTGGTTATTTTTCCAAGCCCTTTTAAAGTACCACCTCCTGAACTCAGTGCAGTGCTCTGAGGCCATTATGGCAGGCTCCATCTACGGGACACTTGAGGGCAGTAATATTGAGATTGGATGTGATGGTGAGAGCCTTACAGTCAATGGTATCAAGATGGTGCTGAAGAAGGACATTGTCACCAGAAATGGGGTCATTCATTTGATCGACCAGGTGCTCATGCCTGACTCGGGTGAGACTCTATACATGCTTTCTGGGTTCAACCTGACATTATTTGATCTTAAAAGGATAGCTCACCCAAAACAATCACACTAACATGTCATAAAATAGCAGATATTAAAATATACAACTTTATTGGCACTAATATAACATCTAAATCTCAATCTGAAGTTATGAATAGTGTGTATCTTTTGCATGTTTTGCAGCCAAGCAGGTGATGGAGCTTGTGGACAAATCTGAGAGCGTCTTCGGTGACATGGTGTCTGAGCTCGGCCTCTCTGCTGCCATGCAGCCTGACACTGAGTATACTCTTCTCGCCCCACTAAATGGAGCCTTCTCTGGTGAGTTGGCCTCATGACTCTGTAAGCAAAATACAGGACGTTTCTGTAGAGATAACTGTATAATGTTATCAGGCATAACATTATGACCACTGACAGGTGAAGTGAATAACACTGATTATCTCTTCATCACGGCACCTGTTAGTGGGTGGGATATATTAGGCAGCAAGTGAACATTTCGTCCTCAAAGTTGATGTGTTGATGGGCCAAATTGTGATGGCTAGACGACTGGGTCAGAGCATCTCCAAAACTGCAGCTCTTGTGGGGTGTTCCCGGTCTGCAGTGGTCAGTATCTATCAAAAGTGTTCAAAGGAAGAAACAGTGGCGACAGGGTCATGGGCGGCCAAGGCTCATTGATGCACGTGGGGAGCGAAGGCTGCCCCTGACACATACATACATAGGCCTATATATTTTTTATCTTCACTTTGGATTTAATATAGTTACACTTCTGAATACCACTCAGTCCTGGTTAAAATGTCAAAATAACTTCAAATGTCTCCTCATCACATGTCATGCAGATGAGGTAATGTCCATGGATCAGCGTCTCCTGAAGATTATTCTGGAAAACCACATCCTGAAATTCAAGATCTCTCTGAATGAACTCTACAACGGCCAGCTGCTTGAGACCCTTGGAGGAAAACTGCTCCGAGTCTTTATTTATCGCACGGTGAGAAACAAAGACTCATATTGTTTTTGTCTAAGAGAAAGAGACTTAGAGAAAGATTGAGTACCTGCAAACAATTACTGTGTAAACAACCATTTGTTATACTCTTTATTGCACTGTTAACTTTTATACACTTGCATATTTGCTTCAGGTAATTTCTCCTTGTCTGACTATATTGTTTCTCAATACTCTGTAAAAGCACAAAGCACAACTATCATTTCATTCTCCTCATGTGTGTGTATTAGGCTGTGTGTATTGAGAATGCATGTATGGTCAGAGGCAGCAGAGAAGGCAGTAACGGAGTCCTTCATCTCATGAGGTCCCTGATCCAGCCGCCCCAGACGACCATCTATGAGCTGCTCTTGAAAGAAGGACGATTCAAGTAAGATTATCATGATGTGAAAATGATTACTATTTTATTAATATATACACATTTATTAAAGTTCAAATGATTTATCAACTGGCTGAACTGTTCCAGAATCTTCCTGTCTCTGATGGAGAGTGCTGGACTGACAGACCTCCTGAAGCAGGAGGGATCGTACACACTCTTTGCCCCTATCGATGCTGCCTTTGGCACTCTGACAGAGGAAGACATCGCTCTTTTGAAAAGTAAACCATTTTCCCCTCTAACATGTCCAACATTTGCTTGGTCTGTTACCAGGTGACCAGTGACTATTCTCTTATCCAGGTGACATCAATGCCCTCAGGGCAATCCTGCTCTACCATTTTAGCAATGGCGTCTTTATTAATGGAGGACTGGAGGGTGGAGTGACTAATCTTCTCAAGACCATAGAGGGCAACAACCTTCAAGTGCTGTCTGTAAGTACATTGATAGGATCTCTATCGGTCATCAAGCCAAATCTATCTGATTAAACACCATAATCAGTGAAAACACAGAGATTTCCTCAAATGTCAGCCTTTTCCCAACAGTGATTGTTAAAAAATGTCTGATAATTAGCTTTTCCAGTTACATGATTAATGTTTAAAGGCCTTTAAAGGCCACACTCCATAACAAAACTGTTAGACTCTGAAAGAGTGAGTTTTAAATTTGGTCCAATACTAATGTTTTTGTAGCACAAGAGAGGAAGGACCTGACATGTGATTATCGTCAGACAATGCAATTAGACGCAGGGCAAGTTTCCTGTGTCTGTTCTCAAAAATTCCATGACCAAATCCAGACTATTCACGTAAATCCTTTACAGGAAACCGCACCGGCAGGTTAACATTGAGAATGAAACTGACTTGATTATAAAAAACATACATCATCATTTCATCCTAATTAGGACAAATTTTGTATGTTTGTGTATGACAGAGGGTCTATGGCATAGGGCTTTTTGTGTGTGAATTTAGAGCATTGCTAAGTGATAAGGTCATAACTTGCCATCAATCAAAATCAACATAGATCAAATCTCAGAACTCCCTCTAAAAGCTGGAACAATAGGTCTCCTAATGTCCAGACACTTCCTTTGCTGAAAACAGAAATCAGCACTGTAAATGTACATTTACTTGTCAAGAGATATCTCACAAACAGAGCCAAAGCTAGGAAGTGACTTCTTAATATGATGTCCAGCTGTTGTATTTGTCTACATGTGCTGAAGTGTTTCAAAGGGTTTTGTAAGATCATCCCATTTAGGCTCACATAAATCTTGGAGTACAACATTGTTATTGTTTATTTTTATTTATTTTGTATTTATCAATATTATTTTATGCATTTTAAATATATTGTTGTATATGTATATAATATTATACAGTCAAACCAAAATTTATTCAGAATCCTTCAACATTTTCTCACATTATCACAGTTTATTCGCTATAGTTTAGTAAATGGTAATAAAATATGACAAGAACTCAGAGATAAACTGTGTCAGAACAAATTCATCTTGATAATGTCAGATAACTTTGATAGAAAGGTATGTAATGGATTACAATCAATCAATCAGCTGTCAGCTGTTAAAGGGATAGTTCTCCAAAAATGAAAATAAGCCAATGATTTACTCACCCTCAAATCATCCTAGGTGTATGTGACTTGCTTCTTTCAGACGAATACAATCGGAGTTATATTAAAAAATGTCCTGGCTCTTCCAAGCTTTATAATGGCAGTGAATGGCTGTTTCTGTGTAATTCTGAATAATTTTTCAAAAAGCCAGTTAATGATTAACACCACCTTGTACTCAGGTTAACAACTCCATCCATGTAAATTCAGTGGAGGTTCCAGATTTTGATCTTATGGCATCCAATGGAGTGGTCCATGTAGTGAAGACTATATTATACCCTCAAGGTATAGTATTAAAAGCAATGAATATGCATTTATATGCAAATATCGGTTACACTTTATTTTAAGGTGTCATTGTTACAGTGTAGTTATATATTTAAGTACTGAGTAATAATAATGTACTTACTATAGGTTAGGGTAGGATTAGGGTTTGGTTTAGGGTTAGTTACTTGTAATTACGTGTAATTTACTGTTATTACTATGGTAAGTACATGTAACATATGTAACAAGGACACTGTAAAATAAAGTGTTACCCAAATATCTTTAAGATGTTTAAGATGTAATATTTTGGTGGGACTCTTTCATGCATTGTCAAAATCAGTTGCATCGACTATATCTTCAATGTACCTGTTTTTTTCCACTCTTATATAACTACAATTCCTGAGACATAAGACACAGCTTAATAGAGGATTTTCGTGCATTTCAGATCTGCCAGTTGGCAGTGAAGACATATTGATTCTGCTAAAGAGACTCATCAAATACATGCAGTTGAAGGTACAGCAGAACAAACATCATATTTGAACACTGACTCACATTATACAACAGATCCATCACAGTCCAGTACATCACCGTACAATCGCACATCCTGTTTTATCAGTTGGTTTTATTTTATTTTATTTATTTATTTTTGGTTTGGTTTGTGTATAGTTTGTATCTGGATTCACCTACCGTGAGATTCCACTTACATTCATCAGTAAGTTCAGTTTCATCCCTCTCAGTTTCAGTTCCACATAACATAACATCATCAAGGACTTATGGGTTATATTTGACATGCTTTTTATTAATGAATATTCTGTTTCCCCTTGCAGAGAGGACTATAACTACACATGTCATTGAGAAAGGTAAAACATATTACATCATATGTATTTTATTTTATTTTTGCCATCCACTCACCCCCTTTCTACGTCCATAAGTAATAATTTATTTTATATGTAATACTGAGCTCCTCAGGCAAGCCCTTCTCCGCCAGCCGATTATTCACAGAAGCTCTTTTATGTATTTGTACAATTACGTATTTACTCAATCATTATTCAATACAACAACAAGCCTGAACTTCGCCTCAGCTGCAACTCCAAGTAAACGATTCATCATAGAGCCCCAGAGGAGAGCGAGCACATGTTGTTTTGTTGGCTGGAACCAGCACTGGCATCTCCTCTGGCAGTCGCTGGACATATACAGCAGATAAAGAGCCATTAGAGACAGAGAGGGAGAGGGTTTCGCCTCAGACCATGGCAGGAGACCTACCTGTTGAGTAGGAGTGAGTGGCGAAGTTCAGAAAATTTGAAATGGAATTTATGTGAATTGAAGCTATTGGAAACTTGGCTTAAAATGTGTATTTGTGAAGGTAAAAACTGATTAAAGCTTAGGTACTGGCAGTGTTTGCGAGAGTTACGACCTAGAGCAGAGCTACCTTTCTTCTTGAAAAAAATAAAAATAAAGTCACACATTTTTGTACAACTAATGTGTGTGATTGTCAAAACAGCCCAAAATCAGCTCAACCAATATATACAGGCATCAGGCATAACATTATGATCTAATATTGTGTTGGTCCCACTTTTGATGCCAAAACAGCCCTGACCCGTCGAGGCATGGACTCCACTAGACCCCTGAAGGTGTGCTGTGGTATCTGGCACCAAGATGATAGCAGCAGATCCTTTAAGTCCTGTAAGTTGCGAGGTGGGGCCTCCATGGATCGGACTTGTTTGTTCAGCACATCCCACAGATGCTCGATTGGATTGAGATCTGGGGGATTTGGAGGCCAAGTCAACACCTCAAACTTGTTGTTGTGCTCCTCAAACCATTCCTGAACCATTTTTGCTTTGTGGCAGGGCGCATTATCCTGCTGAAAGAGGCCGCAGCCAACAGGGAATACCGTTTCCATGAAAGGGTGTACATGGTCTGCAACAATGCTTAGGTAGGTGGTACGTGTCAAAGTAACATCCACATGGATGGCAGTTTCCCAGCAGAACACTGCCCAAAGCATCACACGGCCTCCATCGGCTTGCCTTCTTCCCATAGTGCATCCTGGTGCCATGTGTTCCCCAGGTAAGCGATGCACACTCACCCGGCCATCCACGTAATGTAAAAGAAAACGTGATTCATCAGACCAGGCCACCTTCTTAGTGGTCCAGTTCTGATGCTCACGTGCCCACTGTTGGCGCTTTCGCCGGTGGACAGGGGTCAGCATGGGCACCCTGACTGGTCTGCAGATATGCAGCTCCATACACAACAAACTGCTTTTTTCAAATTTTTCCTGCTTCTAACACATCATCTTTGAGGACAAAATGTTCACTTTCTGCCTAATATATCCCACCCACTAACAGGTGCCGTAATGAAGAGATAATCAGTGTTATTTACTTCACCTGTCAGTGGTCATAATGTTATGCCTGATCTGTGTATATATACACTACAGTCAGCATCTAAAATTCTAAAGGCTTTAATGTATGTTATTTTACAATCACAAGTCTTGATGAATCCTCTGAGGCTGGTCAGATCTAGAATTGGCGGAACCTTTGTGAGGGTACCCCTGTAAGAGACCCAATCCCATAGCGGGACTCTTATTTATTTGTAAATGATGGAAAAACCTTTTCCATGAAAGATCTTTTAATGACAAAGTAAGTTATAAATGAAATACAGATGGGACTAATGAAAGTCGTGTCATTTGGAGTCTTTGTACGACTTAATTTAATAAGTCGATGTTAAAGTGAAACATTCACATGTGTCATTCGTTTATCGCGTTGTGCATCTTTCATGGTTCCAATCAGTCTTTAAAACCACACAGAGTACAATGAAACCATTATATGGTTTAATTGTTGATTAAATGTTGCGTGACCTGTAAGCCATAACAGTAAGATTTTATTTTTTGAAAGAAATGAATACTTTAAGCAAGGGCACATTCATCATGATAATTATAACAATAATGTTACAAAAGATTTAAATTTAAAATAAATGCTGTTTTTAACTTTCTGTTCATCAAGAATCCTAAACAAAAGTGCATCACATTTGTTGTTTTCCCACAAAAATATTAAGCAGCACAACTGTTTTCAACATTGATAAGAAATGCTAAATAGTAGAATGATTTCTGAAGGATCACTGAAGGATGCTGAAAATTCAGCTTTGCATCACAGGAATTTTTTTTTTTTTTTTTTTTTTTTAAATATACTAAAATAGAAAAATCCTGTAGACACTTCCTGACTAAACACAAAGTACCATTTATGCTGAGCCTGCAATCAAAATAAGTCACAATCCTGATCCACAGCCACTTGTACACAATGTCTTATCTCATCTTTGGCAGAATATCCAATATCCTAATTTATGTTTTATGAATCCAGCAGTAGCACGAAATGTGACCCCGTTGCAGTGTCTAGAGAGAAAGCCCAACCTGTTTTTTATTAAAAGCTCTGACACCGCCAGTGACTGTTAATGATTGGCTTTAACTCCCGTTCTCATTTACATGTGATTGATATCACTTCGGCACAATGCATTAATGTATTTCAGAAGTGAAATCAGTTTCTGCAACTGGAAGCCTAACTTTAACTTAAAAGTAATGTATAAGACAGTTGTACTTTATGCCAAGAAAGAAAAATGTCTCTGAATAATTTGTTTTTCACAAGTACCGAGAACATTGTTGAAAAGATCATGGCCACTATGATTTGACATGACATCTGACAAGATCTGTATCTTTCCCACAGTTCCCATCAAAGTTACAAGAGTAGTTGAAGGAGAACCAAGCATCACCAAAGTTACAAGAGTTATTGAAGGAGAACCGAGCATCACCAAAGTTACAAGAGTTATTGAAGGAGAGCCGAGTGTCACCAAAGTTACACGAGTGGTTGGAGAGCCAAGCATCACCAAAGTTACCAGAGTAGTTCAAGGAGAACCAAGCATCACAAAAGTTACAAGAGTAGTTGAAGGAGAACCGAGTGTCACCAAAGTTACAAGAGTTGTTGAAGGAAAGCCGTCTGGCACAAGGCTCATTGAAAGTATGTCCAAACTTCAAATTAGTTATCAAGGTTAATTTAATTTTTTTTTAAAAACACAGAACATTTATTTTGCCTTCATTGTTTTTGCTCAGCTCACAGTGCCTCGTCTGATGGTGAAATTGATTCTGAGGGAGAAATCAAGAGAATCGTGGGTGAAGGTCATTAATTTTAACAGCTTTATTTGGTTGTATAGTTCAACATTACTATTTGGCCAAGTTGTTAAGAGTTAATGGGATAGTTCACCCAAAAATGAAAATTCTGTCATCATTTACTTACCCTTAAGTTGTTTCAAACTTGTATGAATTTCTTTCTTCTGCTGAACACAAAAGATATTTTGAAGAATATAGGGAACTAAACCGTTGATGGACCCCATTGACTTCCATAGTAGGAAAAAATACTATGGAAGTCAATGGGGTCCATCAACTTTTTGGTTCTTGAAAATATCTTCTTTTGTGTTCAGCAGAACAAAGAAATTCATACAAGTTTGAAACAACTTAAGGGTAAGTAAATGATGACAGAATTTTCATTTTTGGGTGAACTATCCCTTTAAAATGTCCAGTTGGTTTAATTAAACATTTGAGAATTGATTCTAGTGCAGTAAGAACTGGATTAGAAAGAGATACTCAACATGTTCAAGTCTGTTCTCAAAAGAAAATAGACACGTTACCTGTACTTTACCAGTTCAGTTTGGTTTTAGTTCAGTCTGATACAACATTGGAAGGATTCTTGTGGCACAGCCATGTCAAATCTTATCACTTTATATGTTGTAGATGTGACCAAGGTGCAGACGTTTCACGGCGGTGACGTACACATCCTCCAGGAGGAAGACATCAGACAAATTACTGACGCAATCACTCAGGGAGGTTGGTCTAAGAGAATTTTGGTTAAGTTATGATATATATATATATATATATATATATATATATATATATATATATAAAAAAAGCATATCCAGGCCTCAATATTGCTAAAATGATAAAAGTAACCCTTTATATGATATTAACTGCATGATTGACTTTTTTTCATAAATATGACATCTTCATAGTGTTATATTAATATTATTTAACTTTATGTGTATGTGTAACTCTATGTGCCTTTGTCCTTGTTTTTTCAGTTTTAATTTTAGTAATTTATTTTATTTTAGATAATTGCCAAGTCAACATTTATAACATTTAAGTTTATTTTTTCATCTAATATTTATAGTATATTTTATTTCAGCTTTATTTCAATTAACGAAAATGATTTTTAATAGTTTTAGTTTTAGTCAACAGTAACATCACTGACCTGGATACAATTCGATAATTGTTTTTGAAGGTTAATGTTGTATTTTGAACAAATCAAACTCATTGACACTGAATCAGTGAGCCATTTACACTTGAACCAAGAGACCGTTCATGAGTCTTCCCCTTTAGCACACGTTTTCCAGATATATCTTTCTCTGCTGCCAAACACTATTACCCATAATCCTTGGCATATGTAATGATCATGTTCTTTCCCGTATTGTTTTTTTATGCCATTGATCCAAACATTAATTTGATTTATATCTGTAAGACTCTTTCGTAGCTTCCTGAAGAGCTTGGCATTTTTATTGAGAGCAGCTGTGAACTCGATGATTCATCCTTGTTTAGTAATGTTTAAGGTTTGTTTGTCTGCCTAATTTTATGCCCATGGATTACAATCCCTAGTTACGTAACAGAATAAAGCCCCATTGGTTTTCCCATGGCTCACACACATGGCTCTACTCCAGATGGTTTTGATTTAAGTTCCTACCCTATGGTTTTGATTCATTTTTGGCAAGATCGCACTGATGATTTAGCTAAAAGAAAGAATCGTTTTACTCCAGAACCTTGAAGCAGTACAGTAAAAATTAAGATTAAGGCTTTCATTATTGACTATTACTCACTGATTTGGCTCAGGGCTGCTTTCACTTTTGCCCAGAAGGTTGTTCATCCATTGTTCTCATGTCTCCTTGCTCTCAAAGGTGGACCAGGCATCACCACTATAACTAAAGTAATCAAACCAGAGCCCCAGGTTGTTGAAAGTAAGACCTAATAAAGCAAATGATGATATGATATAGGTTTTTTCCCAGATGTTTGTGCCATAGATTTCTCTTTTTGCTTAAAGGTGAACCAGGGATCACCGCCTTTACCAGAGTAATCAAGAAAGAGCATCAGATCACTGAAGGTGAGAAGTAATACATCAGTACATAGTGATATGGTGTGGTTTAAAATTTTTAACCATATCAAATGTTCATCTTTTTGTAGGTGCACCACGGGAAACCACTGTTACCAGAGTAATTCAACCAGAACCGCGGATCATTGAAGGTAAGATATGATTTTACACTTCTGATATTACAGATTTTTTTTGTTGTTGTTTTAATTAAATGGAAAGTTGATATTAAAAATATGAATCAACACTGTGAAATCTTTATCAAATCTCAAAATGTAACAAAAAAAAATGTTATGCTGTACATATAAATTCAACTGTGACGTTTAAAATGAAAGAATTTTATTATCAGTTATAACATGAAAAATTATTGGCTTATCACTATCAGCCATAATTTTAATATCAGTTTCAATTACTTTACACTCTTAGAAAAAAGGTTTAATTAGGTTTAATATAGAACCCTACAGTTCCTGACTCAATTTTAAAGAACACTTTATGCTAAAAAGGTTCTATATAAGGAGAAATACTTTAATGTTTAATATGGTATTTCAATTTTTCTAGTGATAAAGTATGTTTACAAGCTGTTTAATTCATAAAATGTAATTAAAATAAATAAAAAAATATAATGTCAAGCAGCAATTATCGGGGCCAAGCACAAAGAACACGATAAGTCATGACTGCATGGCTGGGAGCATCAGACCAACTGCAACAATAAGCAATTAAAAGCATATTAAGATGATTTTAGGCAAAATGCCTGAAAATTCAAATACAACCCCTAGTAAAGTGATTTAATGGTTTATCACTTTCGACGCTGTTCCGAAACTGATGTGGTGTTGTCAGAATAAGGTGACAATGACACATGCAACGTTTGGTGTCAGTATGCCAAAGCATTACAGAGATACAGCCTCAGAGTCATTTTGGCATCAGGCCTCAAATTTGTTGCGGTGCTATAAGAAAACGGTTTTGTCTATTGACACGAAATCCATAACTTTTTGTCAGCACAGTCTGAAGATGATACGATTCGATTTTGGTGAAATTGGACAAACGATGTAGGAGGAGGTCGAAAAAGTAGGTTTTTTAAAGAAAATCTAAATGGCGGACAGGAAGTTCTGCTGACTATGTCAAAATTGGTATTTATGTTCTCGGCATGACCCAAGGAATCTATCAAGAGCAGTTTCATTACAGTAGGCCAATTTAAACAAAAGTTATTCACATTTCTGGACATTTCATTATAACTTTTGACGACAAGGTGGCGCTGGCCAAAACTTTTTGTGTTCTGTCAGGGCATGGTGCCAAAGACACATGCCGAGTTTTGTAATGATACACTAATGCGTTTGTAAAATAGAGAATATTTTGAAAATTCAAAATTGCCAACACCTAAAATGGCAGACTGGGTATCGTAAAAAATTGGGTATTGTATGACTGACTAGTGATTTTTGGGCAAACCATTCAGAAGTTATAAGCAAAAAAGTAAATTTTTCATATCTCCTGACCACTAGGTGGCACTGCACTGAAGTTGTGCAGGTATCCTCAGGTCATGGTTGTCATAACACATACCAAGTTTGGTCAGAATACGCTAAAGCGTTGCAGAGATATAGTCGTACGTTCATTTTGGCGCACTCTTCGTCAAATTCGTGTTATTCAAGAACAGGTTGACAAATCAATTTGAATTCCATAACTTTTTGTCGGCATGGTCTGAAGATGACCTGGTTAAATTTTCATGAAAATTGGAGCAACGGCCTAGGAGAAGTTAGAAAAAGTAGGTTTTTCAGAAAATTCTAAATGGCGGGAAAAATGATCCCATATTGGGAGCACCCTAAAAGGTTCTATATATGAACATTTTCTTGTAGTGTGTAGTAGATAATGACTGAGTGTAATAATATTATATATTTGAATGTTTACTGAATTTAATTTTATGCCTCTTTTAGTACCAGATTTCTCAAAGATTGTATCTTTGAAGGACAATCCAGAACTCTTTGAATCAGAAACCGAGAGAATCACCAGAATCATCAAGGGTTAGTGGCTTCATAGCTCGATGTGAATGATATGAAGAAGGATCTGATGCCGAAAGTTTAATTGATTTTTTTTTTTTTTTTTCAGAGGGGCGTTCTCAAAAACGAGCTGCCATCAGACAACCACAAGGTATGCATTTCAGTTCATTAACATCTGATGTGTTTGAAGTCATTTTGTTGCTCTTTTTAGTTTTACCACCTTTTTATTTGCAAACCCAACTTTATCATAATCCATAGACAAAGAGGAAAATGAACCATAGATGTGTAGATCAGCTTTTTTATATATATATATATATGTGTGTGTGTGTGTTTGTGTTTGTGGACTAAAACACAGGATCAAGGCGAAGAGTGAGACTGGTCAGGCATCACTCCAAACCCAGACAATGAGATGAATGGCAGCTGTACGTGGAGATCCAGTTTAAGTGAAAGAGAATAGTGTGTTTGTCCTGAAAATAAACTTTTGCTACAAACCGCATTGAATGTTTACACATTACAAATCAGTGTATTAATATCTTGGATCTGGGTGGCAAACACCCCACTTCAAATCAGATAAGGGGTACTTGGAATGGTGGTGGTTGCAAAGAGAGACATTGGTCATTTTCTTTTCCCCCTAGCTGTTTATATTGTTTCTTTGAATATATACTGTATGAGCCTTGTCATTGAGCTTGTCGTGCACATGATATTTTGTGGTGCTTGCATTCTGACACATGAATGCGTTTTTATCTGATCAGGATCAGCACAGCTTTGGCTGTTGTGTTTACTTTAAATTATGCAGCTTGTAACTATCCATCATTCTGCTGAAGTTCATTTTTATGAATTTATTCACTTAAAACCTTGTATTATTATTTTTTTAAATAGAAAAGACTTTTCAATTGTACAAATTAAAATCATCACATTGAAATAAGCATTAATGGAGCTAAAAATGAATAAATAAATAAAACAATTTCTGCTTAAAAAACAACTCTACTTGTGATTTTACTGTTTACCTCCAAAACTGTAGCTTGTCTGTTCATTTTTTTTATCTGTGGTTCAACTATTGTTTTATGAATCATATTAAAATTCTGTCATTAATCACTCACCCTCATGTCGTTCCAAACCCCTAAGACCTTTGTTCATCTTTGGAACACAAATTAAGATATTTTTGATGAAATCCGAGAGCTCTCTGACCCCTCCATAGACTGCAACGTTATTACCACTTTCAAGGCCCCGAAAGGTAGTAAAGACATCATTAAAACCCCCCAAAAATAATGACTTTATTCAACAATTTCTTCCCTTCCATGTCAGTCTCCTACGCTGTTGACGTAGTAAACACAGTGCAGAGCTTCCTGGTTCTATGTCAGAACGCCGGCTCACTATTGGCCGACGCTGTTCATGTGAGCACAACGATGCATGCGTGACGCAGGAGCTGGCCAATCACTGGCCAATACTGAGCCGGCGTTCTGATGACCTGGAAGCGCTGCACTGTGTTTACTATGTGAACAGCCTCAGCAGCACAAAAAGTATTCTCGTCGCTTCATAACATTAAAGTTGAACCACTGTAGTCACATGGTCTATTTTAACGATATCTTTACTACCTTTATGGGCCTTGAAAGTGGTAATGGCGTTGCTGTCTATGGAGGTTCTCAGAAAGCACTTGAATTTCATAAAAAATATCTTAATTTGTGTTCTGAAGATGAACGAAGGTCTTACGGGTTTGGAACGACATGAGGGTGAGTAATTCATCACAGAATTTTCATTTTTGGGTGAGCTAACCCTTTAAATATTGAACAGCACCGTGAACTGTCCTGGGACATTGTGCTTTGACTCATCATATACTTAATGAATATGATGACAATTACTGCTAATGATGAGCCTAATGATAACAGGCATTACCAATCATTTGTATCCAATTACTGTTCAAAGCCACTTTTGAAATGACTGATTTTCTCCACACATTCTGATGATAAAGTCATAATTATTTGCTATCCACCTTGAGTTTACCGTGAGCCAAACACATTAATCCCTTTATGTTCTCATTTATAGATACATAGCATGTCAAAAATTACATGAAGTAAATGCAAAAACTAACACTGCAGAGTAAAAGAAACACATTTACATAAGGGATTATATAGCAGCATGCATATGCCTTTACACAAAGATATTTGGATGACTAAATATTTGAAAGAAGTAAAGCTTTGCTCCTGAACCTGAAACATGGAGGATGAACAAAAACAGGAGGATGAACATGTCTAGCAAGTTGTTTTAGATGTATACACCGATCAGGTATAACATTATGACCACCTTCCTAATATTGTGCTGGTCCCCCTTTTGCTGCCAAAACAGCCCCAGTTCTGATGCTCACGTACCCACTGTTGGCGATTTCGGCAGTGGACAGGGGCCAGCATGGGCACCCTGACTGGTCTGTGGCTATGCAGCCCCATACGCAACAAACTGCGATGCACTGTGTATTCTGACACCTTTCTATCAGAACTAGCATTAACTTCTTGAGCAATTTGAGCTACAGTAGCTCGTCTGTTTGATCGGACCACACGGGCCAGCCTTCGCTCCCCACGTGCATCAATGAGCCTTGGCCGCCCACTTCACCTGTCATAATGTTATGCCTGATCGGTGTATACCCTCCCTCTCACCAGTCACCACAAAGCTCTCCATTGTTTGCACTGGTCTAAAGTGAAAGCTGCTAAATTCACACCAAATATCCATCCACTAAAACTAAAACCAAAGAACATTTCCATTAAAATAAAATAAAATAAAATATAAAAACCTTTCAGCTAGTTGCAAAAACAATTGTGAGTAATCTGACTTTAATCTGCTTAATATGTAACATACATTGTTTTTGCCATTACTATTCATGTTATATAGTGATTGCTATGTAACTTTAGATTGCCAGCTTTCAGCACATCTCCTTTAACAGTTCTTTGTGTAAGTGTCATATATTTTGTCTTTAGCAAGCCAACAACAACTGAATTTAACTCAAGGACAATAGCAAAGGCCATTTCTTTCTCCACACATCTGCCGTAGAGAAAGTCTTGTGTATTGTGGCTGAACTTGCAGGTTCACATATGTGTTCTATTATTCTCCATATATGTGTGCTCTTGCATGGGGACATTTCTGCACAGGGAACAGGATTTCTCATGTTTGGAGAGATGAGGGGAAACTTGCTTGGATAACTAGACACTACTAGACGTTACAGCCCAGAATCAAATTTGATTTGGATAATCTCATAAATAAGAAATTCATTACCAATGGAAATGCAAAAAAATATAAATAAAAGCTACTACTGAAACAAAACACATCCATTATTATATTTTAAATTATAAAAAAATATATATTTATATTTTTAAGCAATTATGATTATTACTTTTCTATTTACTACAATATATAATATTATATTTAATATTATATTTAATTAGTAACCCTGTGGCAAGATTGGCAGTGAAGGGAATGATAGCGCTAAGAAGCACCTCCTTGTGTGTAACAAGATGCTGTCCCTGATATCAGTGTGTTGGTATGCCTGTGACTCCAGTCATATATCTGACAAAGTCGTCATGGCTGTAAGCGTGTAGTTTTACAGTGATTTATGTTGGGACTGAGGTGATGAGTGATATGCCTACAGGGTTCAAGAACTCCTTCATTAGGCTGGTTCAGTATTGAGAGATGGGCTCCAACTAAGAAAGTCAAAAGTACATCTGCTGTGCCATTGGCAAGAGAACTGAAGAAACACTCTTTTTACTGCGTTCATGTTGGAATATGGGAAATTATGTGATAAAACTAAATTAAAAAGTATTATTTTATTGGAATTTCTCATGGTCAGTTAAATCTAATGGACTCCTGTTTTATTTTTCAGTCTATCTATCTATCTATCTATCTATCTATCTATCTATCTATCTATCTATCCACCTATCTATCTATCTATGTCTGTCGGTTTATCTATCCATCCATCCGCCCGCCCGCCCACTCGTCCATCCGTCCGTCCGTCCGTCCGTCCGTCCATCCATCACCCATCCATCCATCTATCTATCCGCCCGCCCACTCGTCCATCCGTCTGTCCATCCATCCATCTATCTGTCCGCCCGCCCACTCGTCTATCCGTCCGTCCATCCATCATCCATCCATCCATCTATCTATCTAATGGTTTATCTATCTATCTATCTATCTATCTATCTATCTATCTATCTATGTCTGTCTGATGGTTTATCTATCCATCCATTTATCCACCTGCCCACTCGTCCGTCCGTCCGTCCGTCCGTCCGTCCGTCCGTCCGTCCGTCCGTCCGTCCGTCCATCTATCTATCTATCTATCTATCTATCTATCTATCTATCTATCTATCTATCTATCTATCTGTCTGTCTGTCTATCTATCTGATGGTTTATCCATCCATCGGTTTAAAATTTAAATGTTATATTTTCATTGTCAAAAAAATCTATCATTTGTGTGAGTTTTGGACTTGTATCAGTTGTGACAGATCATCTGTGGAAGAACAGACTGTGTGTGTCAAGTTGCAGAAAAGAGAAAAGGCTCTCAAAGCGGTGCACAAACGTCTCTGCCCAAACATCCCTGCACTTGGGGATGATTGCTGTGATTAGGAGTTTTTACGAGAGCAAACGAGTCATAAAACATACTGTGGTCTGTTTCATCATGGAGCTTCAGACTTTCAAACACAAGTAAATAACTGTACTTCTGCTCATTGCTGTCAATGAAAGTTATTAAGAAACTTTTTTCTAGCTTGCAAAAAAATGCACATTACAGCCATCACACAGTTAGCACATAGTGTAAAGGTGAATAAGGGTGATTTTATGGGCACTTTTATGGCCAAGGTGGTAAACATTACAGCTTTGTTTTTTAAATATGAAAATACATCATAAAAATATTTTAGCTTATATAAATTTTTACACAAATTATGATCATAACTGATATATCTCGTAAATGAATAATGGAAACAAACTCCTTAATGAGATTTTTCCAAATGAGACCACCAATTCACTAAAATGTAAACTAGTTGCAAATTGCAATGAGAATGTTGAAACACCCCTGTTTTCTCATACCAAAACATGTAATCATGTCTTATTTCTATCTAGCAGAGCACAGCAGAAAGTTTATCGTGTAGAATGTGGAGCGAATCAATGGCAGTGAGGTCAATAACACAAATCTGTAAGACTAATGGCTCTGCAGAGTCTTACACAAAGCTGTAAAAATGACGGATAGAGTGCAGCTTGCTGGCAACATGGTGACTTTGCTGTTTGTATGCAACACTGGAGGCCAAATTCAGAGTAAAATGTGTTCTCTTGTGACTTTCATGACAAGAACCATTCTCGTTGATTTGACAGCTAAGGAACACTCTTGATGGACACTGGCTTAGAGTCAAACTTCACTGGAAGCTCTGTGTCAGTTCTTAGAGATTGAATTTAACAAGAAAAGAGTTGTGAAGAGGGACGTAGCGCACAACAGTAGATCTATGACTTTCCATGATCCCCGTGATTTTGCCAAGTAAGACATGTTCCTGGATCAACATATTTTGTTGACCATGAAACAACATTCCTGTCCAAAAATTTAGTCCTAACCCTAACCCTATCCCTACCCCACCCATAACTTATCCTTAAAATCAGAGGGAAATGATGATGAATAACACTGATGTAGAAGCACCTAAGCCTGGTTATAAGCCTAAACTGATATAAACTGTAAACTTGGTTGATTGGAATGTTGTTTTTAGGATCAACAAAAATGTTGCACTGGTGAAATGACATTCACTGACTTTACATGTTGCTGGAGCCCTATACAACACTTGGTGGAACAGGGGCCTGTCTATCACACATTTTAAAGGAGTACATTCATAAAAATTATGATAAAATCTTATCATTTTAATCCTGTGTCTCTCACAGTCTCTGGAAGATGCATGGAAATCATTCCACTAATCCAATATGTCAATAGTTGTGGCGCACCCTATAGGCAAAGCTAGTAGTAGTTCTCGCACATTAAAGTCGGCATGAAAAGGAAGTTTCGATAGTCTTTGTTTTCTTCCCTATAGAGTGGTGCAGTTATGACGTCACTTTGTAGGCCAACCGGCAGTTAGCATCACACTGGTTCCCTTGAGAAAAACCCAATAGGATTTTCCCATAGGCTTTTGGATTATCGCTAAAAACAAGCCCTGTGATCAACAAAAGTTTATGATACTTGCACGTTTTGTCCATCAAGATAATTATCACAGTTGAACACAACTTTTATGAATTTTGAAGTCTAAATGCAGTCGCCAGAAGTAAAAAGCTAAAGGTAGGCTATAAACAAACTACACCACAGTCCCACAATTTCAATGTCACCATCACTAAGCTTCCGACAACTCTTTCAGTTTTTATCTAAAAACATTTTCCCAGAAAGTTTTAGTTAGAATAGTTTATAAGAGCACAATTATAAGCATAATGAGGCTGTAAAAGCGGACTGAGCTTACCTGCTCGGCGTGATGACATTTAATCTCCTCGACAGCCTCTGTAGTCCCATTTAGCCACTTGTTAGCAACCGCCTTTTTCAAGACACATAACAGCTTCAAAACGAACGATTGGGGTAATACTGATGTATTTTATGTCGTAGAATAAAACGTGAAAGTGTCTTGAGCTTCACCACAGTCTGTCTGTTCACCACAGACCTTATTTCAGCCATTTAACCAAAACCCCATTCAAAAAACCCATTGATTTCAGGACGAGGGAACTGGAAGTGCTAAAATGCTAACTCGCTTCTGCGTTTTGGCCTACATCATACCTGCCGTACCTGCACCACACTATTGTGATGTAGTAGCCTATATCTGAGCGGAATGGCTTCTCGAAAAAGAAAATTGATTTGTCTAGTTTTTAGTTTTGTTTAATAAATATATTGACACTGCTGCAAATAGATCTTTTTCCTTACATTTGTGCATCCGGTTGTGACAGTACACTCGTTATTGCGGTGCATTATGGGATTAAATGAGTGCACTCGATAATGTCCACTATGGTATGGATACATAATTTATAATTAATACTACAATATTCCATAAAAAATGGATTCCATTGTCAATTTTGATTTCAACGCGAGAGACAATGAGGTTTGTAAGCAATTTCTTCCGCCCGCTTTTTTTCTCCTAATATGGTGTAGAGATCGCGATCACAATTGCCACAGCGTATAAACAAACTGACGTTATCGCCAAATAAAAATTTTTGACTTCAATTTTCGTCTGTTTTTCACACAGTGCTATCGTATGACTTTTAAACGCTTGTTATAATGGACACGAATCATATGGATACTGTTTCAATCACAAACCTCTCTTCCCTCATCCTTGTGCTTCACGGATAAAATCATGTGGGTTTGGAGGGACATGAGGGTGAGTATTACAGGATTTTCAAAAAGTATTCCTTTCAAATTACTCCTCCTAACTTAAGAAGTATCAATTTTTATTTGTTCATTTTATATATATATATATATATATATATATATATATATAATATATATATATAGGGGAGAGTGGGGTAAAGTGAGACATGTTTTACATTTGCCCCCCTCTAAGCGAGCTAAAATTATATATCAGTAAAATTGACACATTTCCCATTAATTCAGGATGTTTCCTAGCAATGGAAATTATCAGAATGTATTCAGGACGAAGGTCAGTGAAAATATGATTGTTTTTAAAAAAGTCCTCTTGTGTCTCACTTTACCCCAGCTTAGGCGTAAACTGAGACAGACCAAAGAAATCAAGGGGGTAAAGTGAACCACTTACTTTTTCCACTCTGAAACTACCATAACAACACATGTAGTAACAGTTAGAATCGTGACAGCTAGCTTGACAACCACACATTCCAGAACTAATGTCGGACTAGTAACAGAATCATGGGGATTGGTCAGTTAAGCACATTTTTTTTCTAAACACTTGAAAGTAACTCTGAACAAAATCAAATACAACATAATATAATTCAAAATGTTTTAATTAACATTCAAATGACAGATAGAACCAGTTAGATTAGAACACAGTCTGGGGGTCAGAACACAGGACCCTTAGAGCCAGCTAGTGTCTGGGGGTCAGAGCAAAGGACAATCAGAACCAGCTAGAACAGCCTGGGACTCAGAACACAGGACTAGACCCACCTGGATTAGAACATCAGCCTACTGTCATACTCTACAACTAGGCCTACTCTACATTCCAGCCCTGAAGGTGACAGGGAAAGATGAGGAGTTGCTCTCTCTGTGTGGTTCCTCCAGGCCTTTTAGGTTGAGGCAGCTTCTTCACCACATCACTTTTAGGAACATGTGCCCCAGGTTGTCTTCCCGGTGTATTGCCCTGGCATGAT
The DNA here is from genome assembly GCA_039654105.1 of Coreius guichenoti. NCBI lineage: Eukaryota > Metazoa > Chordata > Actinopteri > Cypriniformes > Gobionidae > Coreius > Coreius guichenoti. The sequence goes on from CM077190.1 coordinate 7,084,872, forward strand.
AGCTTTTCTACAATGTTTATGACATTAAAAATAAAAAAATATTAAAATATGTTTAAGACTAAACTTAACTTGTGCCTCATGTCTCACTTTACCCCACAGCATTTGTCTCACTTTACCCCACCGCCACATTTTTTAGAAAAAACGATCTCTCTTAGCAATTCAGGCTAATCTTCAGCTAGCATCATCACATGGTTTTATATGTTGGTAGTTCATCAACATGTATAAGTTTTTCTACCTGAATTAATTTGCTTTTGCACAACAGTTGATTAAGTTGACAGCAAGAAAGTTTACTTTTACATGCAAAAAAAATATTTTTGTGGAAAAAAACATGCTTGCCACAGCACCATGAGGTCCTCTCCTTCATGGGCAAGGGGAAATTGGAGGGGCTTGAAAACATAATGGTCATATGACCACAAATGTGTTCTGTTGACTAGATACAGGGGGTGTCTCACATTACCCGATGTCTCACATTACCCCGTTCTCCCCTATGTATACATATATACAGGGCTTGACATTAACTTTTTTTGTTCACCAGCCACTGTGGCTAGTGGTTTTCCAAAGTTACTAGCCACTCAGCATTTTCACTGGCCAAAATATTGTTGTTGGGAAATTTGTTGTTGGCTATATGTAAATGAGCACTGTACACACCAACTCTACATGATCAAGTCTACATGAAATTTATAACATGACGTCATCAAATAGGTATATTTAGCTCTGATATGGTTGTGTGTAGCTCCTAGAGAAAACAGTTGCTTGTCTGAAAAATATAAGATTTTTTGGTGTAAATATAATTTATTATATTATATATTATATATAATATTTATTCTCATCAGTGTTCTATCAGCTATGACATATTTAAATCTAGCATATTTTGTGTATAAGCCCATACAGTAGCCTAGTGAAATACAATATCCATAATTTAATGTGATTTTATTTGATTAAATATCAAAAAATCTTAAAGGTGTGCATCATACCTGACACCTAGATGAACACTTTACAGTTGGTTTTATGACTGTAAGTCATTCTCTTCAAATGCTATTGAAGTTAGAAATGTGTATACCAATGTCGTATGTAACTTTAGACACGGTCCCTAAATTCGCGAATATCGAACGTCCAACGTCAAGCCAACGTTATGCCAGTCACATCAGATGTGCTATGGTTCGGCTGTGATCTTTGTTTGAAACTATTTTCGCTGCTGAACAAAACAGTCAATCACTGTATGATGAATGAATCTCCTACGTACATCGCACACATATCTCTGCTTTGTTGTTTATGATGAGAGTGCAGATTTCAGTGAGTGAGAGCGCGCTCTGAACAAAACTCCGGCGTTTCAGCAATGACTAATCTGAACGCCTCTGATTATTAGACATTGCATTCATTAGCTCAAAAGAATCGCGTGTAATTGGTTATAACGCGCAACGCGATTATAACAGATGCCTTTAGAGAAGACTACAATAAAATTCAACCCGCCAAAGTGGCTAGTGGGAGTGACTGTGTTACACGCCACAGCTGAAATCCACCCGCAAATGGCGGGTTGACGGGTGTTAATGTCAAGCCCTGTGTGTATATATATATATACATATCATCAAAATGTCATATAAAAATAAAAATGTATTTCTACCACAAAGTTTATATGGAAAATTAAGTCATTTAACAGAAACCGAAAGAACATTTTTCCTCAGAATTTCAGTTGTAATTCATTCAGTTAATTAATTAAATAAATAAATAAGCTAAAAGGAATCCATCAATTTAATCTTTTTGCCACAACAGTTTTCAATGTAAACTGTTAACATAAATGGTATTATTCCTGTTTTTATTTTCTCTAATATTTCTTTAGTCAGGTACACTTTTGCTATCATACAGGTTTAGTTTTAATTTTGTTGGGCTTTTAGGCTTTTATGGCTTCTGAGAACATTATGTTCATCAGTAATTTTACCCTGTAGCTCCTGTGGGATTGTGTTTTATTTGGAATTTTCTATAAAGCTCTTTAAGAGACATTTTAGATGTGAAGCAGAAATATTCCAATGGAGCTCAGTTTCACGGCTTTTAGCTCATTATTTTACAGGTCATATCTGGAATTCCTCAGCTGTGCACCATACTGAGAGAATAAATGAACTGATTTGAACTTCATTTATGACATTTCATATTCAAACACCACAGCTATAACATATTTGTTTGACATTCACTCCGAGTTCTGTGTCATTCCAATCAAATTGGCCAATAATTCATCGTTTTGTTTGATGAACTAAACAATGTTTGTGCCTGTAACAGGCTGCAGTTATTTTATGCGCTGAGTGAATGGATGATTTGCATTTTTCATTTCTGAAATGTATGAAATGCAAATTTCATTTAACAAATTCTAGTGATTTGTAAGCTGAATGTGTCTGTGGTGGATAACAAGCCGAAGACATGCATTCATTTGTCATCTGCCATACCTGGCTCTAGGGAAAATCTTATGAAATGTTATATGTGAGATATGAGACCATTTTAAAGTGTTTTATTTTACCCATAAGAACAGGAGTGACTCTGGTTTTGGAGCTGCAGTAGAACTCAGGCCTTTCTATACTTTCTTTTTTTTTCAAAAAGGGAGAGGGAAAAAAAGTGTAAAAGAAGCTTTACATTATTAGTCCCAGTGTCATCTGGAACATGTTTCCCTCTATAAAATAAATTTTATGAAACATTAATCACTCTATGTTGTTCCAAAGACTTTATTTCTTCTGTAGAACACAAAAGAAGATAAAAAAAAAAATTGCCTATATATTTCAGTGCTTTTCAGTCAGTAGGGTTCAGTGTTAATTTGAATCCCTCTGACTTTCTTCCCACAGAAATATTCTTCAAAATTTCAGTCATAATTATGGAAGCTTGTTTCCGCCACAGAATAAAAAAATAAATAAGGTAATTGCCACTTTTTATCTCACAATTCAGACTTTTTTTCTCGCAATTCTAACTTTTTGCGTGATATAAATTCTGATTCTGTCAAAATTGCATGATATAAAGTCGCAATTGCAAGTTATAAAGTCAGAATTGCGTGACATAAAGTCACAATTGCAAGTTATAAAGTCAGAATTGCAGGATATAAAGTCGCAAATGCGAGTTATAAAGTCAGAATTGCGTGATATAAAGTCGCAGTTGCGAGTTATAAAATCAGAATTGCGTGATATAAATTCGCAATTGTGAGTTATAAGGTCAGAAGTGCATGATATAAAGTCGCAATTGCAAGTTATAAAGTAAGAATTGCGTGATATAAAGTCGCAATTGCAGTTATAAAGTCAGAATTGCGTGATGTAAAGTCGCAATTGTGAGTTATAAAGTCAGAATTGCGTGATATAAAGTCGCAATTGCGAGTTATAAGGTCAGAATTGTGTGATATAAAGTCGCAATTGCGAGTTATAAAGTCAGAATTGCGGGATATAAAGTCGTAATTGCAAATTATAAAGTCAGAATTGCGTGATATAAAGTCGTAATTGTGAGTTATAAGGTCAGAATTGCGTGATGTAAAGTCGCAATTGCGAGTTATAAAGTAAGAATTGCGTGATATAAAGTCGCAATTGTGAGATAAGGTCAGAATTGCGTGATGTAAAGTCGCAATTGCGAGTTATAAAGTCAGAATTGCGTGATATAAAGTCGCAATTGCGAGATAAGGTCAGAATTGCGTGATATAAAGTCGCAATTGTGAGTTATAAAGTCAGAATTGCGTGATGTAAAGTCGCAATTGCGAGTTATAAAGTAAGAATTGCGTGATATAAAGTCGCAATTGTGAGATAAGGTCAGAATTGCGTGATATAAAGTCGCAATTGCGAGTTATAAAGTAAGAATTGCGTGATATAAAGTCGCAATTGTGAGATAAGGTCAGAATTGCGTGATGTAAAGTCGCAATTGCGAGTTATAAAGTCAGAATTGCGTGATGTAAAGTCGCAATTGTGAGATAAGGTCAGAATTGCGTGATGTAAAGTCGCAATTGCGAGTTATAAAGTCAGAATTGCGTGATGTAAAGTCGCAATTGTGAGTTATAAAGTCAGAATTGCGTGATGTAAAGTCGCAATTGCGAGTTATAAAGTCAGAACTGCGTGATGTAAAGTCGCAATTGCGAGTTATAAAGTAAGAATTGCGTGATATAAAGTCGCAATTGTGAGTTATAAGGTCAGAATTGCGTGATATAAAGTCGCAATTGCGAGTTATAAAGTCAGAATTGCGTGATGTAAAGTCGCAATTGTGAGTTATAAGGTCAGAATTGCGTGATATAAAGTCGCAATTGCGAGTTATAAAGTAAGAATTGCGTGATATAAAGTCGCAATTGTGAGATAAGGTCAGAATTGCGTGATGTAAAGTCGCAATTGCGAGTTATAAAGTCAGAATTGCGTGATGTAAAGTCGCAATTGCGAGTTATAAGGTCAGAATTGCATGATATAAAGTCGCAATTGCGAGATAAGGTCAGAATTGCGGAATATAAAGTCGCAGTTGCGAGTTATAAAGTCAGAATTGCGGGATATAAAGTCGCAGTTGCGAGTTATAAAGTCAGAATTGCGGGATGTAAAGTCGCAATTGCGAGTTATAAAGTCAGAATTGCGTGATATAAAGTCGCAATTGCGAGTTATAAAGTCAGAATTGAGTGATATAAAGTCGTAATTGCGAATTATAAAGTCAGAATTGCGTGATATAAAGTCATAATTGCGAGTTATAAGGTCAGAATTGCGTGATATAAAGTCGCAATTGCGAGTTATAGAGTCAGAATTGCAGGATATAAAGTCCCAATTGCGAGTTATAAAGTCAGAATTGCAGGATATAAAGTCGCAATTGCGAGTTATAAAGTCAGAATTGCAGGATATAAAGTCGTAATTGCGAGTTATAAGGTCAGAATTGCGTGATATAAAGTCCCAATTGCGAGTTATAAAGTCAGAATTGCAGGATATAAAGTCGCAATTGTGAGTTATAAAGTCAGAATTGCAGGATATAAAGTCGCAATTGCGAGTTATAAAGTCAGAATTGCAGGATATAAAGTCGCAATTGCGAGTTATAAAGTTAGAATTGCAGGATATAAAGTCCCAATTGCGATTTATAAAGTCAGAATTGCAGGATATAAAGTCGCAATTGCAAGTTATAAAGTCAGAATTGCAGGATATAAAGTCCCAATTGCGAGTTATAAAGTCAGAATTGCGTGATATAAAGTCCCAATTATTAGTTATAAAGTCAGAATTGCAGGATATAAAGTCCCAATTGCGAGTTATAAAGTCAGAATTGCGTGATATAAAGTCGGAATTGCAAATTATAAAGTCAGAATTGCGTGATATAAAGTCGTAATTGCGAGTTATAAAGTCAGAATTGCGGGATATGAAGTCGCAGTTGCGCGTTATAAAGTCAGAATTGCGGGATAAAAAGTCGCATTTGCGAGTTATAAAGTCAGAATTCCGGGATATAAAGTCGCAGTTGCGAGTTATAAAGTCAGAATTGCTTGATATAAAGTCAGAATTGCGAGTTATAAAGTCAGAATTGCGGGATATAAAGTCGCAATTGCAAGTTATAAAGTCAGAATTGCGTGATATAAAGTCCCAATTGCGAGTTTTAAAGTCAGAATTGCTTGATATAAAGTCAGAATTGCGAGTTATAAAGTCAGAATTGCGGGATATAAAGTCGCAATTGCAAGTTATAAAGTCAGAATTGCGTGATATAAAGTCCCAATTGCGAGTTTTAAAGTCAGAATTGCAGGATATAAAGTCCCAATTGCGATTTATAAAGTCAGAATTGCAGGATATAAAGTCGCAATTGCAAGTTATAAAGTCAGAATTGCAGGATATAAAGTCCCAATTGCGAGTTATAAAGTCAGAATTGCTTGATATAAAGTCGCAATTGCGAGTTATAAAGTCAGAATTGCTTGATATAAAGTCAGAATTGCGAGTTATAAAGTCAGAATTGCGGGATATAAAGTCGCAATTGCAAGTTATAAAGTCAGAATTGCGTGATATAAAGTCCCAATTGCGAGTTTTAAAGTCAGAATTTCAGGATATAAAGTCCCAATTGCGATTTATAAAGTCAGAATTGCAGGATATAAAGTCGCAATTGCAAGTTATAAAGTCAGAATTGCAGGATATAAAGTCCCAATTGCGAGTTATAAAGTCAGAATTGCTTGATATAAAGTCGCAATTGCGAGTTATAAAGTCAGAATTGCGGGATATAAAGTCGCAGTTGCGAGTTATAAAGTCAGAATTGCGGGATGTAAAGTCGCAATTGCGAGTTATAAAGTCAGAATTGCGTGATATAAAGTCGCAATTGCGAGTTATAGAGTCAGAATTGCAGGATATAAAGTCCCAATTGCGAGTTATAAAGTCAGAATTGCAGGATATAAAGTCCCAATTGCGAGATAAGGTCAGAATTGCGGAATATAAAGTCGCAATTGCGAGTTATAAAGTCAGAATTGCGGGATATAAAGTCGCAGTTGCGAGTTATAAAGTCAGAATTGCGGGATGTAAAGTCGCAATTGCGAGTTATAAAGTCAGAATTGCGTGATATAAAGTCGCAATTGCGAGTTATAGAGTCAGAATTGCAGGATATAAAGTCCCAATTGCGAGTTATAAAGTCAGAATTGCAGGATATAAAGTCGCAATTGCGAGTTATAAAGTCAGAATTGCGGGATATAAAGTCGTAATTGCGAGTTATAAGGTCAGAATTGCGTGATATAAAGTCCCAATTGCGAGTTATAAAGTCAGAATTGCAGGATATAAAGTCGCAATTGTGAGTTATAAAGTCAGAATTGCAGGATATAAAGTCGCAATTGCGAGTTATAAAGTCAGAATTGCAGGATATAAAGTCTCAATTGCGAGTTATAAAGTTAGAATTGCAGGATATAAAGTCCCAATTGCGATTTATAAAGTCAGAATTGCAGGATATAAAGTCCCAATTATTAGTTATAAAGTCAGAATTGCAGGATATAAAGTCCCAATTGCGAGTTATAAAGTCAGAATTGCGTGATATAAAGTCGGAATTGCAAATTATAAAGTCAGAATTGCGTGATATAAAGTCGTAATTGCGAGTTATAAAGTCAGAATTGCGGGATATGAAGTCGCAGTTGCGCGTTATAAAGTCAGAATTGCGGGATAAAAAGTCGCATTTGCGAGTTATAAAGTCAGAATTCCGGGATATAAAGTCGCAGTTGCGAGTTATAAAGTCAGAATTGCTTGATATAAAGTCAGAATTGCGAGTTATAAAGTCAGAATTGCGGGATATAAAGTCGCAATTGCAAGTTATAAAGTCAGAATTGCGTGATATAAAGTCCCAATTGCGAGTTTTAAAGTCAGAATTGCAGGATATAAAGTCCCAATTGCGATTTATAAAGTCAGAATTGCAGGATATAAAGTCGCAATTGCAAGTTATAAAGTCAGAATTGCAGGATATAAAGTCCCAATTGCGAGTTATAAAGTCAGAATTGCTTGATATAAAGTCGCAATTGCGAGTTATAAAGTCAGAATTGCTTGATATAAAGTCAGAATTGCGAGTTATAAAGTCAGAATTGCGGGATATAAAGTCGCAATTGCAAGTTATAAAGTCAGAATTGCGTGATATAAAGTCCCAATTGCGAGTTTTAAAGTCAGAATTTCAGGATATAAAGTCCCAATTGCGATTTATAAAGTCAGAATTGCAGGATATAAAGTCGCAATTGCAAGTTATAAAGTCAGAATTGCAGGATATAAAGTCCCAATTGCGAGTTATAAAGTCAGAATTGCTTGATATAAAGTCGCAATTGCGAGTTATAAAGTCAGAATTGCGTGATATAAAGTTGCAATTGCGAGTTATAAAGTTAGAATTGCGGGATATAAAGTCGTAATTGCGAGTTATAAGGTCAGAATTGCAGGATATAAAGTCCCAATTGCGAGTTATAAAGTCAGAATTGCAGGATATAAAGTCGCAATTGCGAGTTATAAAGTCAGAATTGCAGGATATAAAGTCGCAATTGCGAGTTATAAAGTCAGAATTGCAGGATGTAAAGTCGCAATTGCGAGTTATAGAGTCAGAATTGCAGGATATAAAGTCCCAATTGCGAGTTATAAAGCCAGAATTGCGGGATATAAAGTCGCAATTGCAAGTTATAAAGTCAGAATTGCAGGATATAAAGTCCCAATTGCGAGTAATAAAGTCAGAATTGCGGGATATAAAGTCCCAGTTATTAGTTATAAAGTCAGAATTGCAGGATGTAAAGTCGCAATTGCGAGTTATAGAGTCAGAATTGCAGGATATAAAGTCCCAATTGCGAGTTATAAAGTCAGAATTGCAGGATGTAAAGTCGCAATTGCAAGTTATAAAGTCAGAATTGCGTGATATAAAGTCCTAATTGCGAGTAATAAAGTCAGAATTGCGTGATATAAAGTCCCAATTATTAGTTATAAAGTCAGAATTGCAGGATATAAAGTCCCAATTGCGAGTTATAAAGTCAGAATTGCGTGATATAAAGTCGCAATTGCGAGTTAAAAAGTCAGAATTGCGTGATATAAAGTTGCAATTGTGAGATAAAAAGTCGCAATTATCTTTTAAAATGTTTTATTCTTTGGCGGAAACAAGCTTCCATACATAATTGATTTGATTAAATTAAATTAAATAATTCATAAAATTGACATGAGGGTGAGTAGATAACGACAGAATTTCTCATTTTTTTGCGAACTATCCCTTTAAAATGACTCACAATGATAGTAATCAAGTGCCATAATGATCTCATTCCTTTTCATGACATTTGTTAGATTGCCTTGATCTCTTTTACCTCAAATCACTTCAGCGCAGTTCTCCTAAAATTACAAACCTTCGAAAATGGAGCCATAAAGAAATGAGACCCTAAAATATAATGTCTAGGTTTGTCATTATTACCACTGGACATGTTCTGAAAGGCTGTATTAAGCAACAAAGTCAAATTTTATGGAGGTTCTGGAAAGCTTGCAGGGTTTCAACTGCAGTCTCACCCTTACATGTTGAAAGATTCTTTGTATAAACATGCTTGGCATGTTTTAAAGGCATACATCCATGCGCCTATGAACACACAAGCATGCATGACCTTGTCATGGCTAGTTAAAGAGAAAAAAGACCCGATGACATGCATGTATCTTCAGGCTGCTTTTTCAAAAGATGCAGGACACATGATAGACAAGAATGTCACACCCAGCAAATAAATCTTTTATGTAAGGACATGCTTTGATTTACAAAACTAGTAACAGCCCACTGTGTTTACAATGATTGCATCCTTCATAAGGTTACAGAATCAGACATAACAAATAAAAGGACATATAAACACGTACAGACGTATTTATTGCCTATTAACCACAGAATGCTTTGGCGTCAATGTTATTGTGCATTTAATAGTGTGAGGATAAGTAATCCTTGTTTTAAAATGTATCCATGTTGTGCATTATGTAGTACTTTTTGGGGATAAAACAGAATGTTCACTCAGTTCACAGTGTTTCTGAACAATCACAACACAAACTGTGATCAAACAAATGGATCTGTAATTTACCCTTGGCACAGTCCACATTTTGGCGACCATTTGGCTGCAAAACCATGTGTATTTAAGTGCAATTCACTAAAACTTCTGGGTACGAGGGCCGCCCATAATTACATTAAACAAAGGGCCAAAAATCACCCTTAGGACTGAGGATTTTTTTGTATGGCAGAAAACATGAATGTTGCCTCCACAAATGAAACAGCAGGAGACAGTGCACTTAGCTAACAAGCTAACACTGCCAAAAGGGTCCATTTCAATAAATGCCATGAATATGCAAGTCCTGGAAGTTTGACTAGATTATTATGTCTAAAGGGTTCGCCAAACCTCTGGGTATAGCACAATTTAAAGTGAACTGGAGAACAGATGTTTTCGTCTTCTGAAACACACTAGTGTTCGCGGATATATAATAGGACCTTAATTCGTTATTTGTCTTGTCTGAAGCCCAGCGTTTCAATGATTTCTGTTTAAAAGTCACGGTCATGTTGTGGTTTCTAATTAGTTACACACCAGGTTTCTTGTTCTGTTGATTATCATTCCATGTGTATTTAAGTCTTCAGTTTTCTTAGTTCTTTGTTCGGTGTTGTCTATGTTTGATGTGTAGTGGAATTAGTGAATCTCTGTGTTTATTAAAGTCCCTTTATATCTTGTTTATTCTGTCACACTCTTCATTGGATTATTACTATACAGCATACCGTGACTTTGTCTGTCTTGGAGCGTCATGGTCACGTCACATCTTGCAAGGGTCAGCTTTTAATGTCCCCTACTGTGGAACCATCTTTTTCCCATTAAGGATAAAGTGTTCTCTTGACAACTGCTTGCATAAAAGGGGATTTTGCACTGGTAGTTCTAGGAACTTAGTGATCGGACTCAGTGTGCAAGGTTTCTGTGCATGGCAAATTTTTAGGATGACAAATACGAAAAAATGCATATGAAAATTTTGGACTCAGTGTGCAAGGACCTTTACGCTAAAGAGAAAATCCAACGCAACTTTGAGGGCACCGAGCGAAACATGATTATGTATTTCTGCTTAGCTAGCGATATTGGACTTCAACCACACAGCAAACGCTAATACTTTTTCATATACCGTCTACTTTCTTTGTATAACAGTTCATAAACTAATAAAGACGGAGAATGTGAGAGCTGTGTGGTCAGGCTCTGGCGTTCTTAGCGCCGTCAAAATAAAGGTTCGCTGCGCCGTCAAAATAAAAGTCACAACAACAAGCGTGGCTTATGTCACTTCAGAGTTCCTACTGGCGGTGCGAATGCAACCAGGAAAATGTCCCAAAGGGAACTTTTAGTTCCCTGGTGGTTAGTTCCTAGAACTAAGTTTACTTCAGGATGTCAGTGGCTCAGTTTGATGCTTTGCTAGCGATACTGGAGCCACATATTTAAAAACTTTGTCATTCAGTGCTTTGTGCTGCGAGACAAAGTGGATCAACTTGTCAGACGACATTCTGGATTTTGGCATTCGCTTGTACGGTGGCTCTGAATTGTCAAAACACCTCTCAAAATGCTTGCTACGGATGCGAAAAAAAACGAAAGTTTCGGAGGCAGTGTGTAAACGTGATTGACACAACATGAGGTCGTATTTATTTTTTAACGTGCAAATTTGAGAGAGAATTTTGGTTGAGAGGTCCATCTATCACTGTTTTCAATGTTCGTAGAGTTAGTTTCTGGAGTAAATATATAGGCTATAATCTGTGCGTGTAGACGGCTTTTTTAAAAATGGCGGGTGCTGGTGTTTCGCGTGCGTTCGGCCAATCAGCATACACTTGCGTCACTGGTAGTTCCTATTGTGCTGGGTTAGACCCTACTCTGAAGTAGGAGCTAAATTAGTCACCCAAAAGGTGTTCCTAGTTCCTGCGGTGTGAACATGCCAAAATCCAGGTACTTCTACCAATAGTTCTAGGAACTATGAAAAGGTTCCTCTGATGCGAAAGCCCCTAAAGACTGTTTCATTGTGAAGATCAAAATGGTGCTATTTATTAAGTCACATTTTGCCAAGATTATCTACACTGGCAACAGACAACATTGCTTGTATAGACCTCATTCTCCAGAGGAACAAGCGCGCAGCCCTTTTTAGAATTTTGTCTTTGAACTTCTGTTTTTTGTGGTAGGTCTATATATTTCAATGGCATCGCTGTCGAAGAGTAATCAGCTGGTGAAGTGGATTTCTGTCATGACAACTCTCGGAGAGATTGGCATGGTAATGGATATGGCAATGTTAATATATTTAGTCTTGGCGGAATAGATCTGCTACGCTGCTGCTGGTGTTGATTATTGCTGCTGCAAAGCAAGTACAAAGACTTTCTACTACCAATACATTCACAGACATGCTGCTGCTGCTGCACATGTAACATACATGAAATACCCCGTAGCAGATCTATACAGGTGGAGCTGGGGAAGGTGGAGGGTTCCTGAAAGCATGCTGCAGACTTCAGCAAACAATGCCAAGTATTTGAATGTTGAGCAGCAAGCTCATTGGCCGCTGATGCCACAGCAGCCAATCAGCTGCGCTATGTAGATAACGATGTGATCGCGAACAAATTGAGTTAGGACCTATCAGCCTGCGCCATCTAGAGTTTCATGACAGAACTTTGTATTTACTTATTGTAGAGTTAACGAAAGCGGGAAGATTTTAAAACAAGAAGTTCATTCACAAATACGTAAGATCTTACCTTCATGCTATGGAAATACAAACCGGAAGACAGAACACAACAAGCGCAGCGCTGAAAAGGGACGGGAGCGAAAAGCTTAGATTTATCTCATTTATAATTTTGCCCAATATTTCTTATGATATGTGTTATCTTAGCACGAATCAACTCTTATTCAAGTCTCTTGCATGGTTGGGGTGGTATTCATATAAGTTGTTGTCTATGAAGATCATTTAAAATAAGTGAAAAAAGTAAACAATAGGATTTATTGTTTTTAAGTTCATGTCATCAAATTCTGTTACCTCACTTCTCCACAAATACTTAACAGCCACCAAAATATGAAGATAAAAACAACACAGATGGGGTGATGTTAACATTTGTTCTGTTATGTTTGGACTATATCTTGTCATCAGCCTCCAAAACAATATTAAACTTGTGCTTTAGAAGTGGTGGAAATGATTGTTGCTTTGGTTTGAATGTCTCTTTTAATTAGCGTATATGCACCTGATCCACCTAATCAATCCTTCCTTTTTTTTTATTTTGACTCGATATTGATTTTGTTGTCACTCTAATTGGAGTCAATGAGAACTTGATGGTGGCACCACAGGGTCCCGTTCACCTAAACTCACAGACAGAGATTATTCTCAGCCCCACTTCAGTCCACAGTGAGTCACCATCTGACAGCTGGCCCAAAGTGACTCAAGCCAGGGTGATCACACAAACGTTTACCTTGCCCACAGCGTTGCGTAACATCCTTGAGATATTGCAGGACTTATTTAATTGAAATGAAATGGAGAGTTTAGTAGACTTTTTGATGCTTGAAGACACAGTATACCTGCCACAGAAAATAATTTAAGCACACATGCATGATGATTTCTTGATTTATGCACTAAATACAGAGTTCAAAGAGTGTGTTCTTTATGACTGTTACTCTAAAGTGTCAAGATTAATGACTCAATTTCTGCATCTTGTCCCCTAAGGACATTTCTAAAGAATATATATATATATATAAATAAAAAAAAACTGGACTTCCTGGACTTTTTCAATGTGACCAAAGTTCATTGGCTAATCAGACAGATGGGATGCTCAGAGGCCTGGAACGTGTTTTATGCAGCTGTTTTAACTGAAGCCATTGCGGTTACAGTATCTCTTAAATTGGATTGACTAATCTGGATGGGACTCAAGTTGGATCCTTGTTCGCATACAGTTGCTTTCTCAAGAAAGATCATCATCTAAAAGTGAAAGAGTGCATGTTAGATGGGTTATATGAATGTGTGTTTGTACTGTACGTTCTTAGCTGTGGTTTAGGGACTAAATTGTCCCCAAAAGTTAGCTTAATCTGACAAAGTCTTTCTTTGGGGACATCTGAAATGAGAAGATGCAATTTGTATGATATGCTGAAATTGTGATCGTAATGGATTGTGCAAAAACATACGACCCAAAAAGTATTACCTTTTAGATATACGATGTACGAACGATTTTGCCATCTTGTACAAATTATGACAGTTTTCATGAGAATGTGTTTTTATTATTTTAAAGGGGGGGGGGGAGGGGGTACATTCTGATTTATTTACACTGTTAAAGAGTTGGATTCTCATGCTAAACATGGCCAAAATGGAGTATTTCTGTGCCAAATACACTCCTTCAGGATCTGAACAAGTTTTGGAAAGTTTTTTTCGAGTATGGCCCTGTATGACATCATAAAGGGCGGAATTCCTTGTATGGGCACTTCTCCCGGATGAGCACGCGCACATCAACTAGAGCGAGAGCAAGAGCGCGCCCATCAACGAGCTTCGTTCGGGTTACAGAAGCCGTTGGCACTGCTGTCATTTTGTTTTTAGACCACGAAATCAACAATGTCACTAAAGAAGTGTGTTTCTGGTTGTGAGGGAAAGATAACCTTGTTCAGCTTCCCAAATAACCCAGCGTTAAGGAAACAGTGGATGCAGTTTGTTTTTCCAGAGCAGCAACGGAGTTCTGCAAGTGTGTTTGTTCCCGGTCACAAGTCGAAACCACAGGTGGTGAGTGAAACTGCGTCTAATGTCTGTGTTTTGTTGGCAATCGGCACGAAAGTGCCTATAATGTAAACAACACGAATGTATAGTGAATCAAAAGTTGTCCAGGGATAATGCCATGATGTATTGTGTGTGTGTGTGTGTGTGTGTCATAGGTGTGTGTGTGCTCGTGACTCTTTAGATCCGCCCACTGCACGCCTCCACGTGTTCGGCTGTTTTCGGAAAGAATCGGTACAGCGTATCTGTCTTTTAGAAATCTGATCAAACTAAAGACTCTTCGGAGATATGAAGGATGCAATGCTACTCTATAGGTACTCAAGATTAACATGAGATTGCAAAAGATGGCAGAAACTGTGTGTTTAAAAACCCTTTAAAAATGCAAAACGTTATGGTGTGGGTATGTCTCCTTTTAGAATGTGTGTTAAACCTAGACTAATATTTTGTCTCATACACTGATAAAAATGATTTTGTGGTGAAGTACTACAGAAAAAACTAATGTAATTTCTATATGAAAAAGTTAGTTCAGGCAAGAATTCAAAAAAATGAAGTAAATTCTATATTAGTACTCAATTAGAAATTAAATATCAACGTTATAAAATTAAGTAAAACCTACTTAACTTTTCTGATACTGGTGTTCCCATCATGCATTGGGGCATGAATAATGAATAAGGTTGATTATTCACTGTTTTCCAGCTGTATTTATACTGTTTTATCTTTGCTTTTGTTGTTAGGTTTAGTAACTTGCATTTTGTGACATCTGGAGTTCATTTTCTACTCAAAATGACACATTCATAATCAAAAACGATCCATGACTCAAACGATCGAATGGCTCATTCTAAGGTAATAAAAACATAACAGTTCATTATGTAAGGTCTTTATACACCACTGAAAACATAGTTATGTATATTATATTGCATTTCTGTCAATAGATCCTCATAAATATTACACACTGCACCTTTAAAAGTGTGGTTTAATTCAGTGTTATATTGTTTGAGTAAAAAGTATTGCAAAGGAAACTTCAACTATACACACAAGAAAATGACTAGAGAAATGCTAAAATTAAGTTTACTTTATGTGCAAATTTTCTTTCAACAGACAGAAAAATTAAGTCGTTTGTACAAAGACTAGTCTTGTTTGATCTACGTAATAAAATCATCATATTTTTTAAGTAAATCAAGCTGAAAATTTTATCAGTGTATATGGGAACAATAATATTTCAAAAATAATATTAAATATTTAGGTTTCACACTGGTTTTCACACACTGAATGTGATGTTTTGATGTTGGACTGATTTGTGTTTTTCTTTTTTGGGTTTACATAATGTTGTTTTTACCAAAACATAAACTTACCTATGGAAATGTTTCTTCAGGAGGAAATGGAATTGTCTAAAAAAAGCTGCTATGATGACACCTTTATTCCACTGGAAAAGCTCCACTTCCATACCACCACATTACTGGCAAGTACAATGGAAGTGTCCAGATAAGGTGTTAAAGGGTTTCACATACGTATTTGGCTTTTGGGACCCTCCCTCTCCTAATTTCTGTGGTCATCATGGATCAGCACCATGCGTTTTTTTCCATTCTGTGACAGCTCTTATGGACGTGGCTGTAGAGAGTTATTAGTTTGATGTTCATGATGTACAAAATGAGTTGGAATACTAACAGACCTGCTTTTTCTCCATCATCTGCTGTGCACCTCATGAGAATCAGTCCAACTGGCCCGTGTCTTCAGATTAATTCTAAGAATAAACAAGTCTTCTCACTGTTATATTACTTTTTACCACTTCACTGACCTTGTGTTGTGTCGTCTTCACTTCAACCCCTCCTGAGGAAAGCCAGTTAAGGGATTGCTAAGTGTAATATCCCTTGTAACTGTCTAGTCAGGGTGTAAAATAAAACTTTTGTTGATGTGTCCTGTGAATGAAAACTCAAATCAACAACGTTGATGTTCCAGGCTGCCTAAATCTGGAGTGATGATTAATGTGAGTCTCATGTAGGAAAAAACTGAGAAGAGGTTAGAGAGGTTAAAACAGCAACACATCTTCATAAATCATATTGGAAACGCTATCGCGTCTATGAATCTGAGGGGTCAAAAAAATGAACAATGCATTATACAAACAATAACATCCTTTTGGCCAGTGGAGTCTTTCATATAAATGTATTTTATATCATATTGCCAGCTAGTTTGTTATTTGTTTGTTGATCAGTTGCCATAACTCTCTTTCATTAGCTGTAGAAGAACATCACAGAACATCTGCACTGCACCAGAAAATTCATTTCAGTTACCACAGCGAGCGTTTTGGAAGGTCTTATGAAAATGTGAATCACACTTGTATTGCTTTGTATTTCTGTGTTTGTATCAAGAAAACCTTTTCTGATTTATCACACAATTTGTGCGACCATGGCATAAATTGCTTTTATACACAATTTCTTTTTAAATTTTATATTTTATTTATTAACATATTACATTTTCTCTAAGTTTTATTTTGTATGTTGAGGGAAATAACACTGAAAATACTGTAGGCTATGAATTCACTCTAAGTCACACACTTTTGAGAGTCAACTTAAAATAAAAAAGCACATTTCACTAAAAATATTGAATTAATTGTGTCATAGACTAAATAATTTCATTAATGAAGTCAACCCTTAAAAACTACTCTATATGCAGAATCTCTATATAATGTGTAATATTGTCACCATAATTTTATTCTAAGTAGATAGCACATAACATTTTTTACAGTGAAGTTGTATATGAAAATGTATATTGCATGAAAACTCTTCATCACAGCACCTGTTAGTAGGTGGGATATATTAGGCAGCAAGTGAACATTACATTTTGTCCTCAAAGTTGATGTGTTAAGCAGGAAAAATTGGCAAGCGTAAGGATTTGAGCGAGTTTGACAAGGGCCAAATTGCGATGGCTAGATGACTGGGTCAGAGCATCTCCAAAACTGCAGCTCTTGTGGGATGTTCCCGGTCTGCAGTGGTCAGTATCTATCAAAAGTGGTCCAAGGAAGGAACAGTGGTGAACCAGCAACAGGGTCATGGGCGGCCAAGGCTCATTGATGCACGTGGAGAGCGAAAGCTGGCCCGTGTGGTCCGATCAAACAGACGAGCTACTGTAGCTCAGATTTCTCAAGAAGTTAATGCTGGTTCTGATAGAAAGGTGTCAGAATACACAGTGCATCGCAGTTTGTTGCGTATGGGGCTGCATAGCTGCAGACCAGTCAGGGTGCCCATGCTGACCCCTGTCCACCACCGAAAGCGCCAACAGTGGGCACGTGAGCATCAGAACTGGACCACGGAGCAATGGAAGAAGGTGGCCTGGTCTGATGAATCACTTTTTCTTTTACATCACGTGGATGGCCGGGTGCGTGTGCGTCGCTTACCTGGGGAACACATGGCACCAGGATGCACTATGGGAAGAAGGCAAGCCGGCGGAGGCAGTGTGATGCTTTGGGCAATGTTCTGCTGGGAAACCTTGGGTTCTGCCACTACTTTGACACGTACCACCTACCTAAGCATTGTTGCAGACCATGTACACCCTTTCTTGGAAACGATATTCCATGGTGGCTGTAGCCTCTTTCAGCAGGATAATGCGTCCTGCCACAAAGCAAAAATGGCTCAGGAATGATTTGAGGAGCACGACAATGAGTTTGAGGTGTTGACTTGGCCTCCAAATTCCCCAGATCTCAATCCAATAGAGCATCTGTGGGATGTGCTGAACAAACAAGTCCGATCCATGGAGGCCCCACCTTATAGGACTTAAAGGATCTGCTGCTAACATATTGGTGCCAGATACCACAGCACACCTTCAGGGGTCTAGTGGAGTCCATGCCTCGACGGGTCAGGGCTGTTTTGGCAGCAAAAGGGGGATCAACACAATATTAATAATGTTATAATGTTATGCCTGATCGGTGTATATTTCAAAGGCAATTACAACTGAAGCATGATGGTATGGCCTCAGAGAGAAATTTGGAAGAAAAAAAAACTTTTAAAACTTTTAATTTTCAAAGGACAAAAATTAACCAAATGAATCAATAAGGATATAAATCACATATTAAGAAAACTTCTAAGATGTCCAGGTCATAAATCTTTCAGTGCAGTTTATTTATTTTCTTTTATATGGATGATGGATACATCACATCTTCAAAGTGGGCATCGTTTCAGCTCAAACTTGTTGAGGCGTCTCATGTTGGACAGTGACATGAGAAGCTCAAGCTGATTCTTCAGTGTGATGCCTAGGCTTGTTTGAATACTAGTAGCCTGCATGTGCTTCCCTAGTGACTCAACGTTTCCATTTTCTAAAGGGTGTGAGAGCTGGATAAAAATGGCCACAGAATTGTCAGGAAATGTGATATTCATTTAGGAAATGAGCAAGGGCTAACATGTTTCAGTAGGATTTCTGTCATGAATCCAAAGAAGCTGCATGGGCAGCACAGCATCTTCCATCATTTGTAACACCTTGAATTTGCAATAGCAAATTGGCAAAGCAGTTGCGTGCTCAATTTTTCTTTCTTTTTTATTCCAAAGTATATGTTAATCTTGTCATGTATTGTGTTCTTTGACATTACAAATCTTTGACTCTTATAAATCAAAAACTGCTAAGCAAAATAAAAAAAATAGCTTGGAGCGATCTCCTTTATACTTCTCTGAACGGACTCCAGCACTATCCATCAAATAATCTCCCACAAATATGTTCTTTGCCATGTCTGCACACATCAGTGAATAAAATACAACACACCCTTCACTGTAAAAAAAGTCTTTGTCAGCTAACCTAAAATGTGGTCTGATGTAGCAGGATTGTTTTTGTCTGATGTTTGTACTTTTGGGTTTTGAAGTCTTTTATGTCAGTGTCTTTTATTTTGATATGGTTAATATTATAAAGGTCTCATTTCCTGTCTATAGTTTCCTGTTCCCTTTGTTTATTGTTTCCAGTTTATTCTTTTCTTGTCCTTGGGTGTGTCTCAGTCCACTCCCTTATCAGTTTCTGAAGCTGTCTCATCTGAAGATTCCTACTTCCCTATATTTAGTAAGCAAAAAACAGTATGTGACAGGAATAGTATTTCTGAATAGTTTCATAAAACATTAAGCAAAATTACCCTGATGACCTATTACTTCTGGTGAGATTCTGAAATGCACTTACAAAGCGTTACCACATGTTTTACGGCAGTGATATCAAACCCTCATTGGCTCTCGCCTGTTTCGTCACTGATTGCGATATGCCGTGTTTCAGTCTATGTACATTTGAAATTGGGAAATGCGCAACTTCACAGAGTGAACATTTTCATGGATTAATAACTTAAAGTGCCCCTGTTATGGCATTTGAAAGGTTCCTATTTTTGTTTTGCGAGTCCCCAACAACAGATTTACATGCATCCAAGGTCAAAAAACACTTTCATTGTCTTATAATATGCATTTATTTTTACCTTATTTGCTCAACGACTCCCAAAAGATTCGCTCAACGATTCATTTTTACAAACCCCTCCTTTGTGTGGCGCTAATCTGCTGTGATTGGTCAGATGACCGAGTCATTTGTGATTGGTATAGTTGTGATTGGCATGTCGGAAATGGAACGCCTATCACCATTACTGGATTACGGTTTGTCAAGTGTTTTATACAGTGTATCAGTTTTGCCTTACCAATTTGAGCCAGAGTCACAAACACGACTGGAGCAGGACCTTTCTCAATAGTAAGTGTCAATGTAGTTTATGGCACGTCAGGCCGATTAAACATGCAGAATCTGAGTAAGAATGTCTGAGAAGTGACATGCTATAATCTGATTAATCTTGCTTTCTGACGCCATTCGTTAGTTCAGTGTAACGCATCACAGATTAATTAATTGCCGAATTTATTTAGGTCCACGTGTGGTAACTGTATCAAAATGCCAAGCGAGGCTGAAAATGCGGACAATATGCTAATGTTTCCTCTTGACCTCACAACGAAACGGCTTGGGATTCGTTTAATTGACTCGGAGTCGACTCTTACTTTTGAGAGACAATAACTTTATATATACGGTGCACTTTCAGATTTAAAACTTTGCAGGATGTTTTCATTCACTTACAGCTATGTTACACACTACATGAAAGGTAATTTTCAAAAATCCATAATAGGGGCACTTTAAATTCTGCTCTGTACCTCATACAAAACTATTACACTGAACAAAATTATAAACGCAACACTTTTGTTTTTGCCCCCATTTTTCATGAGCTGAACTCAAAGATCTAAAACTTTTTCTATGTACACAAAAGGCCTATTTCTCTCAAATATTGTTCACAAATCTGTCTAAATCTGTGTTAGTGAGCACTTCTCCTTTGCCGAGATAATCCATCCACCTCACAGGTGTGGCTTATCAAGATGTTGATTAGACAGCATGATTATTGCACAGGTGTGCCTTAGGCTGGCCACAATAAAAGGCCACTCTAAAATGTGCAGTTTTACTGTATTGGGGGGGTCCCGGGGGTCAAAAAAAAAGTCAATATCTGGTGCGACCACCATTTGCCTCACGTAGTGCAACACATCTCCTTCGCATAGAGTTGATCAGGTTGTTGATTGTGGCCTGTGGAATGTTGGTCCACTCCTCTTCAATGGCTGTGCGAAGTTGCTGGATATTGGCAGGAACTGGAACACGCTGTTGTCAACCCGCCGATCCAGAGCATCCCAAACATGCTCAGTGGGTGACATGTCCGGTGAGTATGCTGGCCATGCAAGAACTGGGATGTTTTCAGCTTCCAGGAATTGTGTACAGATCCTTGCAACATGGGGCCGTGCATTATCATGCTGCAATTTATTTTCCTTTTTCATCCTCTCTATACGCATTTATAATGACATAATAAATGCAGAAGTGTTAAAATCATGATGCAAAAGAATATAATTAGGTTTTTTTTGCATTAGACTTTACAGATGTGACAGCTAAATAGATGTGTTCAGTATTTCCAACACTGAGAGTCTTATAGACATGGAAAAAAAGAAAAAGCTGCTAAGAATCAGGGTAACTGTCTCCTGTCTGTATGAAACCACATGTTTCACTCTCTAATGAAGGTCAAGCTCATCTGGGCTTTTTCCATTTGGGGTGTTGAGATTCCCTGAAGTTCAAAACAAAAGTGTTGCGTTTATAATTTTGTTCAGTGTATATACCGCCAGAGAGGGACACATCGTCATTTGAAGGACTTTTGGTACTGCTTTTGACATTTTCGCAATAAATAAATTATTGTGATTACACTTGTCTGTTATGTTATGTAATTGTACATAGTTTTAAGAAATGGTTATGGGTACGTTTAGAGGTAGGAGTAGGATTAGCGGCTCAAAATATCTTTTTAATGCTATATTGTTACTAAAATTGTCATTTCCCTACACATCTCTGTCCATTATGTTTTATTCTTTTTATATTCTGTATAAAATGGGTATGTTTAGGTTTGGGAGTAGGGTTAAGGGATCTTACATTTATCTATAAAATGGTAAAAGGGAAATTATACAGATATCTTTATGATATGAAAGATTCGTACATATTTAACGTTTCGTAGCTGTAAAAACGTAATAATACTACGTTGAAAAAAAATCTTGCCAATACGTCCATATTGTTCGTTTTAGCATCTAAACGTGTCTTTGAAAGTTACGTATTAATACCTATGTATTAACAATGAGACCAGGCTGATACTACACACATTTATAAATATGACATACTTTTTAATGGTCAGAAAGCAAAAGAAATACCTGAAAGAGTATGCTATTTTGGATAGAGTCAGCATCAAAATGGCTTCCTATAAAAATACCCACTGTAAAAAAATTAAAAAAAAACACCGGGTCAGTAAGATATGCTCAACTTGGCTGCATTTATTTGATCAAAAATTAACAGTAATATTGTGAAATATTATTGCAATTTAAAATAACTTTTCTATTTTAATATATTTTCAAATGTAATTTATTCGTGTGATCAAAGCTGAATTTTCAGCATCATTACTCCAGTCTTCAGTGTCACATGATCCTTCAGAAATCATTCTGATATGCTGATTTGGTGCTCAAGAAACATTTCTTATTATCATCAACACTGAAAAACAGTTGTGCTGCTTAATATTATTGTAAATATGTGATTTTTTTTTTCAGGATTTTTTATACATAGAAATTTTAAAAAACAGCATTTATTAAAAAATGTAAATATATTTTGTAGCAATATAAATGTCTTTACTGTCACTTGATCAATTTAATGCAACTTTCTTTCAAAACAAACAAACAAAATCTTATTAACCA
Source organism: Coreius guichenoti (assembly GCA_039654105.1). Taxonomy (NCBI): domain Eukaryota; kingdom Metazoa; phylum Chordata; class Actinopteri; order Cypriniformes; family Gobionidae; genus Coreius; species Coreius guichenoti. Next base: position 7,107,262 of record CM077190.1, read on the forward strand.
CAAACTTCTGAACAGTATTGAGTTCTGCAGTTTTATTTGTATTAGCCTATATTTGTTTAATATTTATGTACATTTTCTGTTTTTCTTTATGAAAATGGTGAATATGTGCAATTTTCTGAATATTTTAACAGCTACAACAAATGTTACTGATACCAGCTTTATTTGTGACCCTTATACAGGTGTTTGAATGATCATTGTCTCAATGTTTAGTGGATCAAGGTCCTTTCTAGAGTCCAAATTTGTGTTCATGATACACTGACTCACACCACAGGGAACTAGTGAGTTGGAGACATCATAATGTCATCCGGAGCCTTCATGAGATTAAAACCTGGATTTGAACAACCTTTACACAAAGAGGAAGCGAGACACACCGGGCACTGTGTCAGCTTTCCATCTAAATGTTCTCTATTGTGCGCTCTGTTGTGAGATGTATTATATCTGATCTGTAAAGATTCCTCTTGAGCACACAATAGGCCTGTGAGCACCTTCTTCCATTCTGTAATTCTCCTTTTTGAGCCATCTGTGCACTCGCTGTGCACCGTGAGATTGCCACTGCCAAACCTGTAATGGCTCGATTTGACATTAAAATAATATATATTTTCTAATGCAGCTGTTTGGGGAGCAAAGGTTGGCAGCTCAATTTACAGAGAACAGCTTTTCGGTAAGACTTACACTAAGTTTATCCTCCTGTCACCCCATTACTCCATGGAAAATAAATAGGGTAAGGTAATCGTATGACTGTCTTAAAATGACAAAAGTGTCTCTGGGTTGCAGAAAATTGCAAATTTTGTTGGGGAAGGAACTTCAGGGAATCTCAAAGCCCAGATGAGCTTGACCTTCATTAGAGAGTGAAACATGTGGTTTCATACAGACAGGAGACAGTTACCCTGATTCTTAGCAGCTTTTTCTTTTTTTCCATGTCTATAAGACTCCCAGTGTTGGAAATACTGAACACATCTATTTAGCTGTCACATCTGTAAAGTCTAATGCAAAAAAAACCTAATTATATTCTTTTGCATCATGATTTTAACACTTCTGCATTTATTATGTCATTATAAATGCATATGGAGAGGATGAAAAAAGGAAAATCTTGGACAAGTCCCCTGAATAGGAAAGTATTAGAGTTTGCTTTTTAATAAATATCAAAACAAAATGGCAAAATCCATCCCAGGATGAATTATAAGAAATATTTAATATAATATCTAATGATTTTAGTTTAATTTTAGTTTTTAGAGGAATACTTATTTAAATTTTAATATATAAAATATTTATAAATATTTAATAGATTTTCAATAATGATCCCATACTTTTGAACCCCATTTAAATTCAGCCTGAAATGCCGAAAACCAATGTAATATATACATATTTACAAATATTTTTACAATTGTCGTCACCTTAGTGTTCAGTAGGAACTACAGGCTTAAAAAGAAAGGGTTAAGAAGACAGACTCCAGTCTGTAAAATGCATGAAACATGACTTAATAAGAGAGTGTCTGGCCAGGTTTTAGTGGTCTGCGTGGATCCAAGGCTGGGCCTTAACAGCATTAAATAACATCTGTCAGTCAAATTACTTCCACTTCCAGAAACATCCATTGTTAGAGGCCTTCAGAGGGTGTTAGATCTGTTGTGCCCTGCTCTAGATTCACTGAAGCCCACAACTTTAAGGGTTAGTTCACCCAAAAATGAAAATTCTGTCATACTCACCCTACTCATTGGACAACGCTGTTCACATGAGCACAACGACGCATGTGTATGATGTTGACGCAGGAGCTAGCCAATACTGGACTAAATCAGCTAAATCCTTGCTAAATCCTACGTATCTGACGAGTTGCCAAATTCATATGAATTCGTACGAATGACCTCCCACTAACCCCGCCCCTAAACCTACCCGTCACTGGGGTTTAGCGCCGCAGCTGAATCAATCAACCATCCATTTTCCAAACCATGCTGGTCCAGCGTATATCATACAGGTAAAAATTCCTTTTTAATTGATTATTAAATTGTTTCATTACGGTTTACAGGGGGAGACTTGGCCACGAACCCCCATGGTCATCCCTGTGCCCCCCTCCGGACTGAGGGAGACGGACTTGATAATAGTGTGTAATTTTCTCACTCAAACCACTGCCACCTGCTGCTTCTGCTACTGATTGCTTTTAGAGGGAAAAGCTGCTCAAAACTGCTGGTCTAGGGTCTGTTTTCTTCGTGATAATCGCATATTATTAGTGAAAAAGAGTAGGCAAAAGATACAGTGCGTATCTGTCTTTGCGCTCGTCAAATGATTCAATTTCCAACATGTTTTCGCTTCGGTGAGTAATGTAGCCAATCACAGACATGTTTGTTGATTTCTAAAACGCAATGGCCAATCACAGGTGTTGAAGTTAGAATCCACTCACCGCTCGAGCTTTGTCCAGTGAGTTTTTGTTTCACGCGCGCAAATCCTCTCTAAGTGTAGACATTATAATAAGAGATTCATTGTGTCGTCAGCTTCACTGATTAATATAACAGAACTTTGTGAGATTGCGTTCATTGAATGAGTGACAGCTTTTAGTGATTATAAAGGGAGCGCTCTTTGCGCGCTGTCTAGGCGATATAAAAAATAATGAATAGGCCTATAATATATTCAGAATTTGAATAAAACTTTTGTTTTCCATTCTTGACAAGCGGCCACATACATGCTTTCAGTACATAGACCCATCCACATATACATGCGGGATTCACTCTCGAAACTGATGACTGACAGTGATAAATATTTATGTATCAAAATCAGACTCATGTAAATGTCAGGAAAACACGATTCCTGGCTGCATGTCAATATCCATGGATCACTGGATCTTTGGTAAGTTGTAAGGAACACTATATCGAGTCTAGCCTTTAGTTTAAACTGATAACCGTTTGTTTTACTCGCATTTTCCCCTATTAAATCCAGTCACGCAGCAGCTCTTCTGCCACTCAGTCCCGGCTGAGGGGGCGTGTTCCGGCGGGAAAGTGGCTTCAATGCATACCCTCTATTGGTTTAAATTGCTTTTAGGTACTCTCTTTTGCACCTGATTACAATTCCTACAAAATCATGTTATGATAAATAATCCGAGGGAGGACCCGATTTGTCATGACACCGGCGTTCTGAGGTAGAACCCTGAAGTGCTGCACTGTGTTTACTATGTGAACAGCGTCAGAGACTGACATGGATGAGAACAAAAAAGTTGAATAAAGTCTATTTTTTTTTTTTTTTGCGCACGAAAATATTAGTGTCGCTTCATAACATTAAGTTTGAACCACTGTAGTCACATTGACTATTTTAATGATGTCTTTACTACCTTTCTGGGCCTTGAAAGTGGTAAACGTTGCAGTCTATGGAGGGGTCAGGGAGCTGTCAGATTTCATTAAAAAAATCTTAATTTGTGTTCTGAAGATGAATGAAGGTTTTATGGGTTAGGAACGACATGAGAGTGAGTAATTAATGACATCATTTTAATTTTGGGGTGAACTAACCTTTTAATATGCTCACACCTGCCATGATAGAAAATATAGTTTTAACTTTAAAACGGTACACCAGATAAAGATTTATATAGGCTACAAAATAACTGTATTTAGCACTGTAAAACAGGAGTGAAGATTCACAGAAGATTCATTCCTCTCTGTCCTTATTATGTGTGTCGCCTCGGGTATGTAATTTTATTTCTTCATGTCAAGCTCCAGATGGTCCCCTGAAACCATATTGAAAATATTCAACATGATCATACGGGAAATCGGCGTGTTTTAGTTCTGAATGTTGTTCCACCTGAAGTGGAAGTATCTAATCTGTGTGTCGGACAAACGCCAACTTGTAGTGCTCGCATTGTGCCTTTGATGACACGAGGGAGATAGGCCTAATATATGATTTGCACACACGTAGCAGTGAAATAACAATCTCTGTGCTGTTAAGGGTTTGGTTTATGAATATATTAAATTAAAATTAAAGATTTTAGCTGCAAAAACAAAGAATCCAAAGAATTTTGATGGACAGACCTAGATGCAGAACTGAAATACTTGTAACTGACAAAAGGAAAATAAAAGCCCTTTATTATGAGTTATAATTTATAAGGCCTGTAAATGCCCAGTTCCCTAATGGGAAATTATGCAATGGTAGTGAAAACCTATATACACAGTGTCCAGTACATGTCTGATAGACATAAATAAGCTCATATTTCATCTCAGCTAAAAACAAAGTAGGTTTAGTTCAACACTACATAGAGAAATGTCAAATTTGTATGTGTGCATCACTTACAACATGTGGCATAAAAATAACACATGCAATACAATTAATCAACCTCGTCGTTAAATCATATGACCTCATTTTCAGTCAGGGCTCTCATTTATATTACAATAAAGCTATAAACATTTTGATCAAGAAAAAAATTTACATATTTATTTTTAGTTGTCTTTTGTGACAAATGATTTCCTCTCATCAGATGCTGAGCTGTGTGAAGCCTCAGTTCAAACAGTACTGCGAACAAAGATGATTGCTGCAAGACTTGTTTAAATTCTTCCTGCTGGCTGGCCATTTTCTCAAACACAAGGTTGAAGGCGCTCCAGAGCAACCATGTAAAGGTAAATAGACTGTTGCTGTGAACACTTCTTGTTGAGCTCATTACAATTCCCTTTGGTGCTTTGTTCTTTTTAGCCATTGTTTGTTTGCATTACCTGAAACCAATTAGTGGATTTTCTTGGTATTTAAAAGGTCTGCGTTTTGTCAAAAAAAAGCTTGTGCTGGAACAATCACAGCAAACATGATCAGTATGAGTGTTTGTATCAAATTGATCCTTAAAGGGATAGTTCACCCAAAAATGAAAATTACCCCATGATTTACTCACCCTCAAGCCATCCTAGGTGTATGTGACTTTCTTCTTTCAGACGAATACAATCGGAGTTATATTAAAAATGTCCTGGCTCTTCCAAGCTTTATAATGGCAGTGAATAGAGGATGATATTTTGAAGCCCAAAAAAGTGCATCCATCCATCATAAAAGTGCTCCACACGGCTCCGGGGGGTTAATAAAGGCCTTCTGAAGTGAAGCGATAAATATCCATATTTAAAACTTTATAAACTAAAATATCTAGCTTCCGGCAGACGGTCTACGCAAGTCAACTTGCACCAAAAGAGTAACCCCTGACGCGATGTAGGAGTAGCGTAAGCTTTGACGCCTCTCGTGCTTCAAACAAACAGGGCTGGGCAACAAACTCAAGCGCCTCTTCTCTTATATCCAAATCCTCCGACAGTGCTCTTTAAAAATCCTCGTTTTAGACTTCTAATTCTTGACTGGTGTTTTGTTTTGCTCTATCCTCTGCATGTTCGTCAATACGTCATGCGTCAGGTCAGGGGTTACTCTTTCTCTGTAAATCGATGTGCACGGCCGTCTGTCGGAAGCCAGTTATTTTAGTTTATAAAGTTTTAAATGTTTTTTTTCTTACACAAACGCATCGCTTCGCTTCAGAAGGCCTTTATTAATCCCCCGGAGCTGTGTGGAGTACTTTTATGATGGATGGATGCACTTTTTTGGGCTTCAAAATATCATCCTCCACTGCCATTATAAAGCTTGGAAGAGCCAGGACATTTTTAATATATCTCCGATTGTGTTCGTCTGAAAGAAGAATGTCATATACACCTGGCTTGAGGGTGAGTAAATCATGGGGTAATTTTCATTTTTGGGTGAACTATCCATACAACCCTTTAAAAGGTCGTACAAACTAAAATGGCAATATGTGAATCTTTCAGTGAGATAAAAAAGTACAACAATCAGCATCTCTAAATAACACTGTAATGCTTTTTTTTAAGTCCAATAAGTAATTATCCTCAATCATCATGGAGCTTGTTTGAGTAAATACTGGTAAATTTGTTTATAGCGCCTGTGGTTTAAATGGCAGTGATTTACACTTTTATTGCAGCACTTCTGTAATAGATTGAGGGGTCACCCTCTGACCCACGGCCACAGAAAAACATGGTCAGTAAAACAGCTGCTCTTATGCACAAAAACCTAGGTTGGAATGCTGCATGCACTGTCAACATCTTGATTCATTGGTATGAATTTAAAACCACTGTAAATTTTCATAAACCCACATCACACAACTACAAAGTAATTTGTATAAATTTCCAACAATAATACAGTATGAAGCACTGGTCTAGTAGTCTAGTAGTTCTTGAATTATGATTCCCTCAACATTCCTCTCTGATCCAGTAATCTTTAACTTTCAGCCACTCTAGAGTATCATTAGAAGTGTTAGATGACAACATGTGTGGCATACGTACTTGAAAAATAAAAACGAGCTTAATTAAAATGAAGAAAACTTGTACATATTATTCTTTCAGACATAATCTAGATCTGGAGGATCAGATTCTGGAGGATCATTTGCTTGAATGGTTCAAACATCGGACACGGGTGCCGTGTATTAGCATGATAATGCACCAATACACCCAGCAAGACTTGTGACAGAATGGGTTTGATGAACATGCAAGTGAAGTTGAACATCTCTCATGGCCTGCACAGTCACCTGATCTAAATATTTACGAGCCACTTTGGGGTATTTTTGAGAAGCAAGTCAGAAAACATTTTCCTCCACCTGCATCACAAAGTGGCCTGGCCTCTGTTCTGGAAGCGGGACGGCTCAAAATTCCTCTGGCCACTACGAAGGACTTGTATCTGTCATTCCCAAGACAAATTGATGCTGTATTGACCTGAGTCTGATTACATCCAGCTGTGGTCTATTAGTTTTTTTTATTTATTTATTTATTTATTTATTTTTTACATGCCATGACTAGAAAAAAAAAAAAAAAAACTATATAGGCCTATATATAGATTTTCTAGGCATGGCATGTAAAAAAAAAAAAAAAACCTAATAGACCACAGCTGGATGTAATCAGTGTCACAACTGTGCTGAAGGTTCACTGAAGGTTGCAAATGAGGTGTACTTCACATCGTTATGCCTATTAGCAAGTCTCTCTATATAAAGTGAGCATGTTAGCAGATGTGGCACATTAAATTACCTTCTGCGATGACCTCCATGAGCTCAAATTGCTCAAAGCATCAGAGAGAATGCTAACAATGACACATTTTGAAGTTTGAAAAAGCACTCTAAAGTCAACCAGGATTGTAGATAGCCTCAAACAGCAAACCCAGGGATTTTTTTTTCCAAGCATGCCATTCTTTTATGCACTATGATTTGACTCTTTTTATGTAACACTATACTATGTAGCTTATAATGAAGCATTTTATTTATTATTTTAGGGTTGGAAACTGAGAATCGATTCTTATTCAAGCCAGTTCCATTTTTTTTAGTTTGTGCATGGAATATCTGCTATATTCATCAACACAATGGCTTTGTCCGAAATCGCCCCCATACCCTTAAATAGGGCACTATTTGAGGGAACGTCGTTGTAGTGGTGTCCGAAACCATAGTGCACTCATTCAATCCCACAATGCACCGCAATAACAAGTGTACAACTGATGTACGGCTAGAGAATACCCATAATGCATTGTGAGAGTCACGCTGAATGAATTCCCGCGCCTCGCCAGGAGATTGCGTCTGCAGCTGAACCGTGCTGGTCCAGTGTAATATTATACAGGTATAAATTCCTTTTAATTGATTATTAAATTGTTTAATTACAGTTAATACATGCTAGTTTCCAGTTTTAAGGCCGCATAGATGTACTGTATCCTTCACCGCTTATGATATCCCATATCTAAGATGCAGTCATAATATCACAGGGAATCAGATTTTGATACCACACTCTGACAGTTAAGCTAAAAAAAAAATGCCATCTGAAAGTTGCAGTTGGTTCTTAGTTTGTGTGTAAATGTAAATTTTTGACCAACTTTTTCCACTTTTGATGTCATTTCTATACCAGCACTGTTCCAGCTCATAAACCAGCCTGGACCAACATGGAATTTATGCTGGTTCAATATTTATGCTGGTTCAATAGCATAAATATGGTGTGTTTATGCTGTATTTTTCAGCAAGATTGTAGGTAAAGATAAACATTATATATACAGATATATATATATATATATAAATTTGCATTTGTCACCTCTAAAAACACTTTTAAAACTTTTGCAACAAAACAAAAACTTTTGCCACATTTAAAAAAAAAAAAAAATTTGACGTGATTTAATAATTTGGCAATATCAGTAAATCGTTTAATGATTGCAATATATAAAAATCATCTAGATAGCATCATTCATTTTTAATTTTTCGTTTACAGCATGTTTTATAACACACATATCTGATTATTGCAACTACAAAAAGCACAAACACAGCAACAACAGTGAAAAGAACCAAAAACACATCTACAGAATGGTACGAGTACCATGGCATCTTGTAGAACTCGGAGCGCAGGTGAGTCGCACCTTTATTTCTGATCACATACTCGATCCAGAAGATGGCTGAGTCTAAAGGCCTCATCGGCTGGTCCCTGTGGAGACCTGAGAGTCTCTGCATGTTCCTCCTGTAGGAGGCATCACCGAGCAATTCCCGTAGGGCTTGTCCAAGGCCACTGAGCTCTGACCACTTAAGTACCTTACCCGCTCCTTTCTCCTGAACACGTAATAAGTTGTCAAACTGGTCAAAGAACAAAGGGATACCCAGGACTGGTACCCCATGGTATATGGCTTCCTGCACTCCATTGGTTCCTCCGTGGGCTACAAAGGCTTTGATCTTGGAATGTCCCAGGAGGTCATTCTGCGGCATCCAGTCCACGATTAAAGTGTTGTTGCCCACGGCGGATGGGCGATCTCCAAGATGTCTCCAGATCACTTTCTGAGGTAAACTAGCAAAAGCGGCCGCAATTTCGTTCGCCATGTCGGCTGGGAGACTTTTAACAAGTGTTCCCAAAGACATAATAATAAAACCGTGGTCTCCTGAGCTCTGCACAAACGCTTCCAGATCTACAGGAAGAGGCTTGGAAGGTTTGCATTGAAATCCACCCATGTAAACAACATTTGGCATGGTTGGTCTCGGAAACTCAAAGACAAAATCAGCCCTCATCAGCCAGATATCAGCAGCTTGAATGAGGCTAACAATGTCCGTTTTGTAATCAAAATACTTCTCTATTAGTGCATCATAATGTGGACCCACCACAAATCTCTCCTGGAAGAAAACAAAGCTTTGAAATAAAACATTTTTAACCCTTTGAGTGAAACTCATTTTATCTGTATGACCAGTGCCTGGTAAAGGTACATAAGACATGGGAGATGGTGCTATAGCAAAATGTCCTTCACCACTGGTGATCCATCGTACATTGAGAACAAGAGGGAGTTTTAGATAGTGAGCTAAAAACACCCCGCCTGCTATGGCAGGATCGGTGAGCACCAGGTCGTACCGTTCATTCTGAAGTCTTTTTACGAGTGTCTTATCTTCTAAAATGTCCGACACCATTTTACATGAAATATAATGTGCTTTTGACAGCATTGTGAACAAATCGACCTGGAGCTGCAAGAATGACAGTCCAGAAGCTTCACCTCTCTCTATCTCCATCACTTTCCATAAATACTCTTCAAAAAAGTTCTCAAACGCATTCGTTTCATCTGGGATTGTGATGGAAGTGTAGAGAGGGGACTTTTCCGTGATGTACCAGCTGGATTTGGGTCGGATCACGGTGATGTTGTGGCCCCTGGAGTGCATCTCTTCTATCAGGACTTTCATATTGACCCAGTGGCTTCCATCGACAGGATACAGTAGAACTTTACCTCCGCTGCAGCTCAGGGTGATAAGAGACAAAGCCAAAAATAATCCAATAATGAAATGCGACTGGTTTGAAAGTGACTTCATTGTACCTGACCAAAAAGTAAAATAAAACAAAACAAACATTAATATATATTTTTTGTTATACCCCATTTGCACACAGAAACAAAGAAATTATTAATGTGCAGAACTAACACAACTAAATTGTTACTAACTGACAAGACTCTTACCTTAATTGTTCATGCATGAGTGAAAGCTCCATTCATCTGAGGTACTAAATTCAAATTCTGCCCTTTGCTAAGACTTTACAAAGTCCATTTAAATGATTAACATTAAAATTAATAATTAACAAGTAGACACTGCACATGGTTTAGGGTGCACTCAAGACCCTAAATTTTTTTTTCTATAACACTTTTGGACTGTTGCAGTAATATTGATACAGTTCAAAAGTTTTGAGTGTATCAGCATACTAAACTAAATTGTCACCTAATGTCAATCATCTTTCTGTAACCCAAGCTATTGGGAAACGCATGCAGGCATGCAGAAAAACACACACACTTACACATGATTTCACACACACATTACCTGCACACCAAATGCTTACTTTAAGAGAAAGCTGTACAAGTGGAGACAGGACTGATACTCCACTTGATGGATGGAAATATCTACTAGCCCTCAGGATAAAGCGTGAATCAAAGTTGAAAGAATGAAAGGATGAAAAGGGGTGACAAAATGAATAATAGTAAAAAAATAACACTAGCTTGTTAGAGAAGTGGTCTAGCAATTGCACGTGCTCAGGCACGTTAAGCTGTGCTGCTCATGTGGTGATGGACACTCAAGTCTAGCTCATATAATTTAGGGTCATCCTCTGTCTCTGTCACTAAAACTGCCAAAAGAAAGCAATGTACATGTCTTTTTTATCATTCTAAAAACACCTCCCCTCAGGTCATGGGACACATGCTTTTGTGCTGTAAAATCTTTACCTATTTGATCATAAAACTAAACATTTAAATATCTTACTGATAAATATTATCAGAAGATATAGTGACAACTGATATTTATGCATTTTATAGTCTGCTATACTGTGATAAAGATCACAATGATTTATATTACAAGCTATCAGAATTTAATCTTACTTTTTGGCCATACAAGTACTCTGTAACCCTAACGCTCAAAATAATTAATTGGTTTGAGTAGGGCAAACTCAAATTAAAGCTGCAGTCCGTAAGTTTTGCCTCTTTGTCACCATCTCTGTTTGAAACCTGCAATTGCAGTTATTTGCGGAGTTATCATCTTTACGTGCATCGTGCATCGGCTGCTCGGCACGGATGAATCTAATGTTTTGAGGAGTATGTGTGGCTGTCATTCATTCACCGCACCGATGTGGATACTGTACTTCGGAATAACAGATTCTACGTCTTGGAAGTATGACCAAAATAAGAATTTTACATGTTTACATACAGTAACGTGTGCCACTTGTTCTGACCAAATGAGAAAAAAGCATTACAATACATCGCGCTACCAACGGTGATTAAATCTAACGATCATTTAGCTCATATCACATCAAACAAATTATTGTTGTTATACTTTGTTCTCAAATTGTTAATGTTAACAGCATTGCGTGACTATGTGTATTTAGTGTGTATTAGTGTTAGCTGTAGATTTCAATTTCTGTACAGTCTAATCTTTTGCTTTTGACTACGGATGAATCTCCAGTTGTCACTGATGATTGTCGTTTGGACCTTTCTGGATTACAATCTGCCATCAAAATGATACGTTTAATTATTCCAGCTGATGTGAGAAAAGGCTATAAATGATCCGCCACCTGCAGCATCCTCACATGCGATACTAATACTAGCCGGACTCCTCCTTTATGTATACAGACATGACGTAATGACGCAAAGACGAACGGCGCCATGCTCGAATCTCCCGCGGAAAGCTACACATCATTACAATCTTACCGTTGTGAATCGGGCTAAGGTTAGGAGATAGTTTTGAACACTGGCTAGTTATGTACTTGCTCAAATTTATTTTGGATTATTTTTAACCAAAAAAAGTTACAGACTGCAGCTTTAAACAAATTAATTCAATGAAATTAACTATTATAAGTATTTAGAACTTTCTTTTTATTTTGAGTTCACGAAACTGAGACATTAAGCAGTGCTGGCAAATCGATTAATTGCAATTAATCGCATCCAAAATAAAAGTTTGTGTTTACATAATATATGTGCGTGTACTGTGTATAATAATTATGTATATATAAATACACACACATGCATGTATATATTTAAGAAAAATTTGTTATATTTATATATAAAATATTTATATACAATATAAATATATATACAGTATATACATGCAAATATTTCTTATATATATATATACACATGAAGGAGTGTGTATTTATATATACATAATTATTATACACAGTACACGCACATATATTATGTAAACACAAACTTTTATTTTGGATGCGATTCATCACGATTAATCGATTTGACAGCACAAATTTTAAGTAATCTGAATTGTTTCATTGTTTTGAGTTCTATGAACTTGTTTCTTTTAATTTAGACAAACTTAAATTTACCTGAAACTGGGATATTTCCCAGCATGCCTTGCCATGCATGGCACTAGAAAGGGAGAGTAAATAATTACATACTGTGTTACATAATGTTTTTGTGTGCAAGATTAATGCAAAGCATTGTGTTACCAATTGGAATTTGCTGAACTGTTAAGAGCAAAAATGTATGAGTACAAAACTGAAATCTGCCAGTTCTGCTTACTTAAACTTTGAATTTCTTAACTTAAAAAATGTGATGTAACTGATTACCTTAATTTTTTGGAGTTTTGCCAACTTATTCAGGTTTACAGTGTATTCTCCCATATCATACTATTTTTAATATTTTGTCTAAAGTTTCAATAAACGGCTCTATTTAAAGAAAATCTGATTTTACTATTCCATATGTCAGGCTTTACAGGGTTAAGCTGTAGTGAACTATTAATTTAGGTCTAGACTATTTTATGAAGGTCATGAACTCTATTTCTGAAGGATAGGTAAACACAAAGCCCCTAAACCCAAGAAAATAAAAGAAATCCCTCACAAAGGAACGGCGAAATCTAAGAGTCTCTAAATCTAAGAATTGGTCACAGAGGAGAATCATTTCACAAAGAAGGGATGCAGACTATAACGAGGCTGTTTTAGCAGCCTCTTCACATCCCTACCTGGAAATTGTGTTTGCACCCATTCCCAGAGCTGTCAGCACAATTAGACATTTAAGGTTATATTATATAAACCGAATCAAGGTAGTGCAACAAGATAGCAATCTTACTCAGATATGCCATGGCAACATAGAGATTCATAAGCAGTGTTTTGTCCCTCAAGGATTGTATTCACTCACATTGAGTGTATTTTTGGTTTTAAAACCCCTTTTTTTCCAATTTAATGTCAACTTTAAAATGTTTGGAGCAAAACACAATGCCAAGAGCGTGATACCAAGCTTTATGGTTTAAATTTCACGGTCTTACACAATACCTCAGTGTTCGCTGGTCACTTAAGCATGCAAAATAAACCATATAAAGCTGGACACTTTCTCTGGATCTCACTATTTCCTTCTTCCTACATTAAGACAATGACAGTGAGCAATCCAAGCAGCCAGAGGCAGTAATCTGTTTTAGCTGCATGATTTCACTCTTGGATTGAAGCCATTAGTTTTAGAGGACCACGGCATGACCATCAAACTCACGTCATTAATACTATGCTTAACATTAATAAGGGTGTTTGAATACTTAAATGAAGGGAGGGGCATCGTAATCTCCTCATAATTTACAAACTTATCATTGGGAAAAGTTAAAATGTTTGTGACAATTCACTTAAACAAACCATTTGGACAAAATTTGAAAAGATTAATGAGTTGTCTTTAACAAAATGATGCCCTCTGTTGGAGTTACATTACAGTTTTGTGGAGATGTACATACAGTTACACTGAACATGTTTGGGGTCAGTAATAATTTTTCTAAAAATTATTACTTTTATTCAGTAAGGATGCATTCAGTTCAAAAGTGTCAGTAAAGACTTCTATAATGTAACAAAGGATTTCTATTTCAAACACATGCTTTTGAACTTTTTTTCATCAAAGAATCCTGAAAAAAAATGTATCACGATTTTCCACAAAATATAATAACAACTGTTTTCAACCTTTGAAGAAATGTTTCTTAAGCAGCAAATCAGCATATTAGAATGATTTCTGAAGGATCATGTGACACTGAAGACTGGAGTAAGGAATAAATAACATTTTAAAATATATTAAAATAGAAAACAGTTATTTTAAATTGTAATAATATTTCACAATATTACTGTTTTTAGTGTATTTTTAATCAAATAAATGCAGCCTTGGTGAGCATAGGAGGCTTCTTTCAAAAACACAAAGAAAAAAAATCTTCCCAACCGTAAACTTTTGAATGGTAGTGTACTTTCCTTTGTTTTATTTTTGAGGTGAATTTCAATAAACAAAGGACTTTGGTGGAACATTTTAACACAAGGTGGTCAGGGAAGGCCTCTAAGCAGACGTAATGTTTTGTCATAAACGCATGCAAAGCTTCTTAATCTTTTTTTGTCTTTTCAAATTTGAAAGGACCTTCATCATAGAAACTCAGCTGTTTCCTATTACAAGACCTCTAGCAAGTTTTAAGTGAATGCAGTTGCTCACAAAAGAGGGACTGAATCATCAGTTTTATTCAAACTGTCAAGGGTGGTGGGTGAACATCAGGCAGCCTCCAGAATTTGGAATAATAATCTGCAGCATTTAACCACAAAGGATTTGATAAACCAGTGTAGTCAAACAATCTTTTCATGGTTGTTATTATAATAATAATAATAATATAGGAACGCAGAGTTTACATGAGCAATAAGGTACTCAAGGCGTGCGCCTTATAAAACGGTTACCACACAATACAAATATTAAAGTCGAAAATTGCCTATATGTATTAAAATGTTACTTTTTTTAACTTTTTTTTTTTTTTTTACCATACCTGAAACTGAAAACTTTTATCAATAAATGCCTGAAATAGAAAACTTTTAATAATAATCCCTCTGTACTTCCTGAACTGTGGCCTTCGACGTGCACATACGTACAACGTATCTTCCGCATAAGAAGACTTTCTTCGACCTGGGAAAGTTGTGGCCTCAAAATTAAAAGGGAATGATGCTAGCAGGAGTCACAAATACTTCGTTAAATAAATAATAAATTGCTGTTTTTGCTGAAATGCATAATACATAGGACCGTTTTATTGATCAAAGGGTGTTGCGGAGTGATACTTATACACAGAGGCCTTTTATGCTATCATGCTGATTGATCAATCGACTATGTGTGCATATTTTATTGTAGGTCATGTAGGGTAATTTAAGCTAATTTTCTTCTTTAAAGGGATAGTTCACCCAAAAATTATTTACTCACCCTCAAGTTGTTCCAAATTTGTTCTGCTGAACTCAAAAGAAGATATTTGGAAGAATGTTTGTAACCAAGCAGATCTCGCCCCCCATTGACTACCATAGTAGAGAAAAAATAGATCTGCTTGATTACAAATATTCTTCCAAATATCTTCCTTTGTGTACAGTAGAACAAAGAAATTTATACAGGTTTGGAACAACTTGTGGGTGAGTAAATGATGGCAGATTTTTCATTTTTGGGCGAACTATTCCAACATGTCTTTTGTAACACTGGTACAATTAAAATGTTGACAAAATATATTATTGTCGAATGCACAATAGTTTACATAAGAATTACCAGTGTCGACTACATTTAATAAGAATTTAATCTACATCAGTAGATCTCACCCAGTGGATTTAACTTCAACTGGTATAATAAATGTGCTGAAAATTATGCATATATGTTGCTTGCATACTAACATATGAATTAGCAGTGTCTGCATTTACCATGTCAATATAATTTAAGTGTTTGGTTTAAATGATATTTATTTATATTTATTTTCGTTATTAATAAAATGTTAACTACTGCTTGTACATCTATGATAAGATATTTGTATTATAAAATCAATCGGTACGAAATTAAAGCGATTTGACCTCTAGATTTTTCATGCGTGCTTTCAGCGCCATCTAGTGGCCGTTCTTCGCAACGATAGTTTTCCAATCCCATCCTGCACCGCGAGCACCGCGCCGACTCCGAGTCCGAGCTGTCTGCTGCCAGGGGCGGACATGTTGGGGCGGCCTGCTGGAGGACAGTACCACACATATTTCTGATTTTACCGGATAAAGTGACTGCAAAGCAGAGACGGGACACCATGGATGCCGTCAACGCTTTTAATCATGAGGTGTGTGTGTGTTCAATAAGATGAAATGGCACTAAAATGGCGGTTTGTTGAGCACAAGCGTTCAATGTGTTGAAACGGCCCAAGCCAGATGAAGGCCTCAGTGTTTAAAATGCGCAGTTGCATGCTTCCAGGTTGGATCTAGCATATCATACGAAACTGCCCTTTCGTAAATGTTAGTGTAAATGCTTAGATCTGTGTATTACGGTACTTTGAACGCCATAATAACAGTCCTAATAATCATAATAGACAGCGTGATCTGCAGTTGGCCACTGTGCATGTTAAGTTTCTGCTTTTTGTACGCCGGATCTAACATGTATGAATACACATCTGTGCTAAAGTTATGAGACGTCACACAAACTAGTGCTCATGTTGTTTACAGTCTGCGCAGTGTCTGTGTAGCTCCTCTGACATGAATTCATTCAGGGAAGATCCATAACCTGTCACAGTTATCTCTTTTTATAACTTTACATTGCCCGCTGGTGGTCGAGGTAAACAATTGTGGGCGGAAATAGTTAAGTTGTACAAAATTGTGTCCCACCAAAGACAGAACAATTGTTCATGGTCCATAATCGACAATTAGCAGCATTTTCTTAATGCCCATGAAGTTTTTGCACCAAAAATATAATTGTAAATGACAATTTTCTATCTTTTCTTTAGCACTTTGAAACAACGTTACTGTACCTTTAAGAAGTCAGACCTCCGCCTACTGTAGCTCAACAGGGTTGTTTATGTAAATATGGGCGGTTATTTATATGCACATTTTTAAAGTTAACAGTGTTTATTTTTTTATAAGTGAGGTGTGTAATTTTTGCACCAAACACGTAAAACTGAACTGCAAAAACAATGATTGTTTTCAAGCACGTTTTCCCTCACACTTTCTCGTGTGTTATTGGTCAGCCAAATTGTTAGTCCCGCCCCAAAACTCGCGTTATTGGTTGAACCAGTGTTGCTATGCTGGTCAGGATGCTTAAATAGAGCAACACCTTTTAAAGGGATAGTTCGCCCAAAAATAAAATTATCCCATGATTTACTCACCCTCAAGCCATCCTAGGTGTATATGACATTCTACTTTCAGACGAATACAATCGGAGATATATAAAAAAAAAAGTCCTGGCTCTTCCAAGCATTGAATGGCAGCCCAAAAAGGTGCATCCATCCATTATAAACGTACTCCACACGGCTCCAGGAGGTTAAAGGCCTTCTGAGTGAATCGATGGGTTTGCGTAAGAAAAATATCCATATTTAAACCTTTATAAAGTAAAATATCTAGCTTCTGCATACCACCTTCCGTATTCAACTTACGAAGAAAGTGTAACACCTCTCGCAGTTCAAAACGCTTACGCTACATCTGACCTCATACGTTGCGCGAGTTATGCTTTTTTCGTAAATTGAATACGTAAGACGGTCTGGTCAGAAGCTAGATATTTTACTTCATAAAGGTTTAATAAGTAGTTTTCACTAGGAATTATGCCGTTCAACCTGGTTATCTAAAAAATACGTTGAAATAATGCAGGCTGATGGCTTTTTTTTTTTTTACTTTCGGAACCAGACTGTTGCACTTTATAAACAACGTTGTGAACGTGACCAAGTCATATGGCCGGTTTCACAGAAAAGGCTTAAGCTAGTCCCAGACTAAAATGCATGTTTGAGCTGTTTTAACTGAAAGTAACTTAAAATATGTCAGTGGCATTGTTTTGTCTCAAGATAACCAGTAATGTCTTTTTCTAAGGCACGTTTTAAAAAAAGCCACTTAAATGTCCTAATTTTTAGGCCTAATCCTGGCTTAATCTAAGCCCCTTCTCTGAAACTGGGCCACAGTTTTACGTTTTTCAGGGAAATCATCAGCATACAAATGACTTATTACAGTAGTCTCTGCATAGTAAGATGAAATACAGAGAAGTATTTTAACCTTGATCAAAGTACAAGCTTTAAAAACTTCTTCCTTTCAGTTTAGCAAGTCTGAATGTGCCGTTAAATTACGCTCATCCACGCGATGGTGCTGTTTTTGTAAAAAGTGTCATGCATTATGGAAAGGCCTTCTGTTCTGTTAATCTATAATAAAGCTGTTCATCTTAACAAGAAATGAAACTTGTTTTATTTTTAGAATATAGTTTATAATTGAAGTATCATTTTGCAGTATGTCCCTTACAAAAACTTAGATTGGATCAGTTGGTAATAGCATGCTACTTTGATATATACTGCGTTACTGAATCATTACCATAGTCGTGGTAATTACATGGCACACTTGTCATGGTATAACTATGCTTTATGTCTGAGAATAGCATAAAAAACAGCAATATCATTGTACTTTTCATGTTCAGTGTAAAAATGATAGTATAGTGCAGGTTGCTTCCACTCATCGACTCCAATGTTAAGCTTTCAGTGTTATATTACCCAATAATAATGTTTCCATGCTCCATACTTTATTTCAGCCCTTAATTAGCATCGTATGCATTAACATTACTTCATGGATTCATTGCAGTTGTTCTCATTGATGGACACCAAGCCTCCCATCTCAAGGGCCAAGATGATCTCTATCACCAAATCTGCCATAAAAGCCATTAAAGTAAGTTGATCATGCAGTTCAGTGATCACACCCGATACCTAATGCCCGTTGGGTATTAATATGATAAAGTGTGTGTTTGTGCAGTTACCGCAGAGAGTTCTCATCCTAATCAAAGACACTTTGACATGTATTTGAAAACCTTCCCTTTAATCCTTTCTCAATTGTTTGTGTCTTCCAGTTATACAAGCATGTTGTTCAAATTGTCGAAAAATTCATAAAGAAGGTAGGTGCCCATCTGAACGGAATTCGAATTGGATGGTTGTTGGTTGTATTCATTTACTAAATTATATTTTGTGCACAGTGCAAACCTGAGTACAAGGTTCCAGGGCTCTACGTGGTGGATTCCATCGTGAGGCAGTCACGGCATCAGTTTGGTGCAGAAAAAGATGTGTTTGGACCCAGGTTCACCAAAAACATTGCAGGGACGTTTGAGAATTTATGCTTGTGTCCTACAGAAGATCGGGTGAGAATATTTTCCATGTTTTTATGTACAGCTCCTTGTTCAGTACCCTCATTGTATGGTTTAATTAATTTGAATCGAATGCTCGCTTTATGATATTTCTCGTCCTCCTTCAGAGTAAGATAGTGAGAGTGCTGAACCTGTGGCAGAAGAATGGAGTGTTTAAGATTGAAGTAATCCAGCCTCTTTTGGACATGGCTGCTGGATCCACTAGCTCAACAGGCTTCGACAGCGGCCCTGACGCGGGTAAGACACTGATGTGTAACATTAGCTGCATTTCCACTGTCGGGCCAAAAGCGAGCATGCTAGTGCGTGCCAGGGCCAGTCACGTTTCCACTGTCACTTCATGGGCTTGATCGGGCCTCGTCGGGGCTTCCTCTGGGCCAACGGCCAGGGTTTTTTGGCCCACCGAATACCTTGGTCCAAAGCGGGCCAGCTCTGGCTTGAGAAATGGTTACGAACAAAGGCGGAGTTTATCTGAGTCTGGAGACGACAGCGCCGCGGGTGTGGATGATTTCATATACCAGCTAACATCAGCATTTTAAAACCATTTTAGCTCAACTCACTTTCAGACAGCAGCAAATGTTTGAAATAACTTCTGTTTGTAATCTGATTCTGATCATCGTATAAGGCCGTATAAGACGTTGTTCCAGAGAGGCGGGTTTTAGTGCAGCACTGCAGAGCTTCTGGCCCGACGGTGGAAACGCAGCGTGATTTTGGGCTCGGTGCTACAGGTCCAAGGCTATTAGCCCAGCCCGGCCTGTTGAAAGCCCTGGCCCGACAGTGGAAAAGCGGCTATTGTGAATATCACCATGATTTTAATGGGCCTCTTGTTTGGTATGAGATTTGTTTTGCTATACAGCCTTGCCTTGCAGCTCACAAGTATGAGAGTGTTCACATACACTACGGTTATTTTATTGTGCCATGCATATATATCACAATTTTGGAGTGGTTTTTTAATTTTTATTTTTTTAAAGAAATTCAGCAAGGAAACATTAAATTGATCAAAAGTGACAGGGAAGACAATTATACTATTACGAAAGATTTCTATTTCAAATAAATGCTGTTCTTTTGAACTTTCTATTAATCAAAGAATTCTATAAAATGTATCACGATTTACACAAAATATTAAGCATCACTAATTTCAACATTTTCATGTATTAAAATGTTTTAGCTTGTTACATGTAATTTTATATTTTCTTACTAACATATAATAACTTCATTATCAATGTGTTTCTGCAGCATCTCCACAGTCTCCCGTGAGGGAACAGGAGGCTCATCCTGTGACGACGGCGAACACGGCCGCAGCAGCTGTGCCTCAGCTTCAGACCTCAGATGCCTTTGCGGCTGTTGCTCAACTAATTCAGTCTTCTCAAGGACAGCAGGTTAGTCGAACGAATGCACTGGAGTTCCTGCATATCGGTTGTTTGCATCTGAACACCTTGGAATGTTTTCAGCATAAAAAATTAGAAACAAAATCATGAAATCTTTTCAATCCTGTCGGGATATTCATATGTTCACTGTTTTGTGAAGCTTCAGCAGATTCTGCAGAACTTTCAGCCGCCGGGGAAACCTCAGTCTCCAGCTGTGGACAATAACAGGAGTCACCTCCACCTACAGGCCCAGGCTGTGACTGCCACATCCTCCGCCCTCACGCATCAGCACACCCATCCCGCACCACAGCCTGTGGAAAAGAAAGCCACCTTTGACAAGGTGAGATCAATTGTTTTTGAGCTTGCTCTTGGGTATTTAAAAAAAAAAAAAACAGACAGTACTGTTCATCTGAAAACACAGTGGTTTTGCATGTCATCCAACAACCAACCGATTATGACTCTCTCTAAATATATATAGGCAATTACATTTTTTTTTATTATTGTTTTATTCAGCATTAAATTGTTAAAAATTGACATTAAATACATTTATAAGGTACATTTTTTTGTTTCAAATAAATGCTGATCTTTTTACGTATCCCTCAAAGAATTCTGAACAAAATGTATCACAGTTTCTACAAAAATATTATGCTGCACAACTGTTTTAAACATTGATGTTTCTCGAGCACCAAATCAGCATATTAGAAAGATTTCTGAAAGATCGTGTGACACTGAATTCAGCTTTGCCATTACAGGAATAAATTCCATTTTAGTATATTTTAAAATGTGAAATGGGTATTTTAAATTGTAATAATACTTCATAATATTACAGTTTTTACTGTATTTTTAATCAAATAATTGTGAGCATAAGAGACTTCTAAATTCTCACCAGTCTACCAAACTTAGTGTTTATTAATTATATAAAAGTCTGTTTTCTTTTAATTTATTTATCTTATTATTTATTTTTTTCAAAAACTGTTTATAATTTTGTGTGTCATTTCTTTAATTACAATGGGCCCAAGAAATGTGACTGATCAGGGTGACCCCAAAACCTTCCTTATTTATATATTTTGGAAATATGTTGTTTTGTGCATCCCTAGTGGACCTAAAGACATAGATGTTTTCTTTCCTCCTTTTTTTTCAGACACTTCTGGACCGCTTTGACTATGATGATGAGCCAGAAGCTGGTGAGGAAGCCAAGAAGGATGAAACGGCGTCTGTCCAACCTACTATGTACGTAACATCTCCTTTACTATATGTTGAACTGTGATATACAGTATATCATCTGCTCAATTCTGTGCAGAATTTTCAGTTTCTTTCGTCTGTTTCTGCAGGGGATTTACTGAGCAAACTGTCCCAGGATTTCCTCCAGCCAATCAGATGCAGCACTTTCAACAACATATGATGACTGTATCACAGCGCCAGCAGGTAGGTTACTACAGCCTTCTTATAAGGCAACATTTTGGGCTGAAATCTCATTTTGATGACACTGATCTCATTTTAATTTAATAAATCCATGGTCATGTTTTGGTTTGTATTTGTTGCGTGCTCAGGTTGTTCTACCTTCAAATGGACAGGTCCAAGGCTTTGGTCTTATGACCTCTCAGCCCTACCCAGGAATGATGCCTCCGATGGGGCAGCCGCACGCAGCTTTCCCTCCTCAGAACGACACCTTCAATCAGCTCATGGCTGGACATCAGCATCAAGTAAAATGATTTTGAAAATTATTTCTTAACTGTTAAGCTGCTGTTGAATTTAATACTAATCCTTGATAATTTATGGCACAGGAAATGATGAATTCAGATGCATCTGCCAGGCCTTTCCCAGATGGCAAAAGATCAAGGTCACGCTCCGGGTCGAGGTGCGTACAACAAATTACGGTAACACTTTATTTTAAGGTGACGTAGTTACACGTTACTACATGTACTTAACATAGTAATAACAGTAAATTATGCATAATTACAAGTAAATAACTCTATACTAAGAACATGTAGTTAATTAATATTACTCAGTATGGATTTGAGTAATTACAGTGTAACTGTGTCACCTTAAAATAAAGTCTAACCCAAATCACTAAACTAATAAACAATACTGACATAGTGCTTCCATGAAAAACATTTTTTTTTTTTTTTTGAATTGTCGTGTCAACATTAAAGTTGGCTTGAAGTGGAATTTGCGCAGTGGAGTCTTTTCTTCCCTATTGTGACGTATATCAGAGTGAAACGGCTTCTCGATCAAGAAGAAATGTAGGGCAGGACTTTTATTCTAGGGCTGTCAAACGAAATGTGTGTACTGTGTATAATTATTATGTATATATAAATACACACACACATTTTTTATATATATATATATATATATATATATATATATACGTAATAATTGTACACAGTACACACACATGTATTATGTAAACACAAACTTTTGTTTTAGATGCGATTAATCGTTTGACCAGCCCTATTTTGTTCCATGGGGAATTGATTGGATGGTTGTGAATCTATTGCTATGATCTCATGCAAGTGATGTTGTCCCGCTCTAAACGTGCAATCAGAGAAGAGATATCGCTGCAAGAGGGAGGGAACGTTATTTTGATTGAAGATTATGAGGCCACAAAAAAATGAAAATGTGCACTGATTAGTCATGTATAATACTGCAATATTC
Source organism: Coreius guichenoti (assembly GCA_039654105.1). Classification (NCBI taxonomy): domain Eukaryota; kingdom Metazoa; phylum Chordata; class Actinopteri; order Cypriniformes; family Gobionidae; genus Coreius; species Coreius guichenoti. The sequence continues at coordinate 7,130,352 of CM077190.1, forward strand.
AAAAAAAAAAACAAGAAATGTCAATTTTGATTTTATGGTGACTTTAAATGTTGTTTTGTTTCAGGTCTCCTAAAAGAAGAAGGTCTCGTTCCAATTCCCGCACCAGACGAATGCGGCATCGGCGATCTCGCTCCCGTTCTCGAGAACGGCGGCGTCAATCACCTCGCTCACGGTCTCAGGAAAGGAGAGACAGAGAAAAGGAACGAGAACGAAGACAGAAAGGCCTTCCTCCTATAAAGAATAACACACTCAGTGGTAAGCAAGGCCAATTTCAAGGCTATAGCCTCCAGTCCAGTCCCGATTATGGGTACTTGCCTACTATAAAGTATGCAAAACAGTACTGAACCCTCTTTTGTAAGATTTTGTATCTCTTTTTCAGTGTGCAGTACAACTCTATGGGTGGGTCAGCTGGATAAGAGGACGCAGCAGCAGGACGTGGCCTGTTTACTAGAGGAGTTTGGGCAGATAGATTCAATTAATGTACGTTCTTGAGTATTAGAGTTTTATGTTTAGCTTTTAGCATATTTAAGTTCTCCTTAACATGTTGGATTTCTGTGCTAAAGTCTCATTTTGTCTTGTCTGATTTTGATAGATGATTCCTCCTCGTGGTTGTGCCTACATTGTCATGATCCATCGTCAGGATGCCTATCGAGCCCTGCAGAAACTAAGCAGAGGTCCATACAAAGTCAACCAGAAAGCCATTAAGGTATCAGATGATTATTTTATAAAAGATTTGATTAAAAATAAAAATATATATACAATAAAAATATTTATATATTCATGTATATCGATAATATTTCTTATGTTTTGTTTAAGATTTATTATTGTTTTTGAAAGAAGTCTCTTATGGTCACCAGGGCTGCATTTATTTGATCGAAAATACAGTAAAAGCGTTTCGAAATATTATTACAATATAATGTATTGGAGGAATGGTCTCTGATCTCTTGTCAGGTGTTCTCCAAACTCATCAGGTGTTATAGGAGAAGACTCAGAGCTGTTATCTTGGCAAAAGGACGTTGAAAAAAGTATTGAATAAAAGGGTGCCATTAATTGTGGCCAACGTGTATAGAGAAAAACATTTATTTCATAATGAAATCCCCCCCCCCCCATTTTCAATTGTTTTACTTCGATGAAAGGTTAGATTTTTGTGAATTAATTTTTTTTTTTTTTTTTTTTTTTTTTTTTTTTTTTTTTTTTTTTAATAAAAGGTCAAAAGGATTAACAAAGCAGATGTATTTTCACAGGTTTCTTTGTTCATATTTACCAAGGGTGCCAATAATTCTGAACAGGGCTGTATTCTCCATCTTATAAGAGAGAAAGAAAGAGATTGACATTGACAATTTTAACCAAAACAATGCAAATTATAAATATCTTTCAATGTAGAACTTTGTTATAGTTGATCATTTAGAGAGAAATTCTAGAGCTTCTGAAGCATTGTCTCTTTCTAGTAACAGTGAATATTTTAAAGTACAATAAATATTTAAAATGTACAATATCGTTCAAAAGTTTGGGGTCAGTATGGATTAAAACATTTTTTTTTTAATGAATTTTAAATTTAAAACTTATACTCAGCAAGTCTGCATATATTTGATCAAAAATACAGTACAACGGTGAAATATTATTATTATTATTATTACACTTTATTTAAAGATGTCATTTATTCCTGTGATGGCAAAGCTGAATTTTCAGCATCATTACTCCAGTCTTCAGTGTCACATGATCCTTCAGAAATCATTCTATTATGATGATTTACTGCTCAAGAAACCTTTCTTATTGTTATAAATGTTGAACAGTTGTGCTGCTAAATATGTTTGTGGAAACTGTGATACTTTTTTTTTTTTCAGGATTCTTTGATTAAAAAAAAATGTATTTCTTTTTTACCCCAAACTTTTGAACGGTAGTGTGTGTATGTATGAAAATGTATAATATTCATATTTTCAAACTAATTGCGTCACTATATTTCTCCAGATTGCCTGGGCTCTGAATAAAGGCATTAAGGCTGAGTTCAAGCAGTATTGGGATGTGGAATTGGGTGTGACCTACGTACCATGGTCCAAGGTAAAGATGGAGGACCTGGATGTGTTCAGAGAAGGAGGGATGCTGGACCCTGACACTCTTGCACCAGGTAAATATTGGAACTAATTGGTAATGGTTCCTATAGGCATTGAGGATACACCATAACGTATGGTTTGTCCATTTACAGAGTGGAGAGGCTCTCAGAGTGATCTAGAGAAAGCTGAAGAGTCTCAGAATGGCAGACCTGAGGTGGGAAAAGTGGAGGAGACCCCAACTGTAGTACCTATGCAGGTAATTCATGCCTTGGTTCCTCATCCTAAAGGTTTGGGTTTGGTCCTATTTATTAATTTTTTCTTTTTTGTTCAACCTCAGGTTCCTCCTGTCCAGCCAATGGGGGCAGTTGGTGTCCCACCTCCAGGATTCTCAGGACCCATGAACATCCCACCCCCCTCATTCCCACCTGGGGTTCCCCCACCCCCGGGTCCCTTCATACGGCCAGGCTTTAACCCCATGCAGATGCCACCAGGTACAATACTAGTGACAGTGTTAATCAAAGTTTAATTAATGTTGTAAGGATAAGTGTTTTTATTTTGGAGAAGTATTGTGCCCTAACATGCGTTCTTTGTTTCAGGATTTCTCCCCCCAGGTGCCATGCCTCCTCTCGGCGCCACTGGGCCTCCTCCACATACAGCAGGGATCGGCATGCCTCCAGGTGGCCGGTCTTTATTGCATACACCCTACCTAATTTTATTTGTATAGTCTTCACCAGCAAACCTGTTTAGTTTCTTTGGATTTCCCATATTGACTGTAACACTGAGCAGATTTTTCCTCTTTAATTCCTGTAGTTGGCAGCTCAGTTGAAGACCTTTCGAATGATCCAGCAGGTATGGGCCCAAGAATCAACAGTGATGGAACAGATGGGTTCAACTCAGGTGGGTTTTAGCATCTACGTGTAGATTTATTCATCAAAAAATATTAGGAAATGTAATTTTGAAATTGTTAAAGCTGAATTTAATTAATTCATTACTCCAGTCTTCATTGTCATGTGATCCTTCAGAAATCATTCTAATATGCTGATTTGGTGCTCAAGAAACATTTCTTATTTTTATCAATGTTGAATATAGTTGTGCTGCTTAAATTTTTTGGAAACAGTGATACATATTTTTTCAGGATTCTTTGATGAAAAGAAAGTTCAGAAGATAAATGTCTTTACTATCACTTTTGAGCAATTTAGTGTGTTCTTGCTGAATAAATGCATTCATTTTTTTTTATTTTTTTTTTTATATATTACTAATCTCAAACTTTTGAACGATTGATTTTAGTTTTTAGTGTTTTATTTTCAATTTATTTAGACTAAATGGTATAGACTTTTAATACTGGCCATTTATCAACAACATCTGCACAGCAACCGCATAGCAGCACCCTGGCATCTCAGTCCTGAGCTTTTCATGTTTTCTGAATAAACTCTAAAAATGTATTTTATTATGATTGATGTATCTTTGTGAATTCATTTGATTGTTATTTCATTTGTTCCTCAGGAAACCAAGTGCCTCCTGGAGGTCCACCAGGGATGGGCATGCAGTCTCCACCGGGTCTTCTAGGTTCAAGGCCGGGTATGATGCCTCTCCAGCGGCCCCCAGGGATGCCGCCCCCACACATGCAGCGCTTCCCCATTCCACCTCCTCGGCCTGGTATGCCACCCATCCCACCACAGATGATGCCACCCAGGGGTCCACCTCAGATGATGCACCGCGAGCCACCACCTGGGGGCTTCAGCATGCCGCCCCCTCCTCATGGTATGAGGGGCCCCTTCCCCCCTCCCGGACCTCCCTTTATGAGACCGAGCGGACCCAGACCAGACGGGCCGAATGATCACGAGGCGAGGCCGTTCCGAGGCGAGCGCCCCGGGTTAGGGAGGGGCAGGGATCGAGAGCAGGACTGGTTCGGAGGGCGGCGCCCTTTCGGCGAGGGTCGTGGCGGAGAGAGGCCAGACGGGCGTGAAAGATTTGGAGGCTGGCACGAAGAGCCGGAAAAACCAGGCGGGTGGGACCGAGAGAGGGAACGCAGGGACTGGAGAAGTCCGGACGGAGAGAGGGATCGAGATCGAGGTCGGGATGGTGAAGAACGGACCAGGCGGTCCGCAGGAAGCAGAGAGAGAAGCACACGCTGGGACCGAGACGATAGACTCGATCGACTGGGTCTCGCCAATGAGGAACCCAATGAGAGACTTGCAGCGAATACCAACGAGCCCAGTGCAAACTCTACTAAAGAACTTCCTGAAGCCAAGCCAGATGTTCCAGCACCTTCCACTGCAGCCGCAGCAGACTCAAAAGCCTCAGAACCTATAGCAGAAAACAAATCTGCCGAACAAACACATAAAGAAGAGTCATAGAGGCCTCTTTTTAAACAAGACCATATGAGCTTCTCCCATGTCAGTGCTAATCTTGAATACTGCTGGCTAGAAAGCAAAGTCCAACTGTTGTGGGATGCATATGCATAGGATGCTTGGTTCTTCATCACAAATCAAGTTTTTCAGACTTTATAAAGCGTCATTTGGCAAACGTGGAGCGTTGCCTTGTGAATTTAATGTACCACCTCAGTGAAGCTTGAATGTTGTATTAAAACTGAAGATAAGGAAAAGAAACAATTAATGGTTTTGCTGTAAATATGCTAACATTACTCTAATAATATTTGTAGATTTTGACTGGCTGGTTTTTTTTTGTGTTTTGTTTTCATTTTCCAATGAGATCCAAGTTGTTTCAATGACGGAAACATTGACTAAAATAAGATATTAAGACCCTTTTGCTGTAATGTTTTTAACTTAATGTTTACAACATAAAAAACACAAGATGTTTTTATAATTAAGTTTTTGGAGATAGGAACTCCAAATATTTCAGCAGTAGGGAGGTGGTTTTAATAAAATATTTTCATACCAAATGAATGAACTGACTTATATGCAAGTTGTTTGTCTATTTTAACATTCACCCTAGTGATTTATAAATACTTCTGCCAACTAAGGTTATCAAGTTTAAATCATGAATAAACAGATCACTGTTTGCTGTGCTTTTTGCCCTATACAACCAGATTTCCTCTGAATTGTGTAGTTATGTGACCCTATTCCTGAACCATTGTTCATGGTTTGTACAGGACATCTGTATCTATATGAATGGGTCATGACTGTGGAATTAGAGGACTGCTTGTGACCGTATGTAAAGGTCAAATGACAGCCATGTGATTTGTCATCATTTGTAATATCTCTTCTATATGAGCATAATTCCTGGTATCTGGTATAATTGACAAAAATCACCATATGTAGTTTATGTAGGCTACTTGCTTTTATATATGTATGAGGCATTATAATACAGCTACCCCTGGTTTTACAGACAAGGTTTAAGCTAGTCCCAGACTAAAATGCATGTTTGAGCTGTTTTAACTGAAAGAATCTTGAACTGAAATATCTTAAAATATGTCCGTGCCATTGTTTTGTCAAGATGCACATCAGTAATGTTTTTTTTCTAGGATATGTTTATAAAAGTTACTTAAATGCCCTAATTGAACTAAGGTCTAATCCTAGTTTAGTCTAACTTGTAAAACTGGGCCCTAGAATAATTTTTTTTTTTTTTTTTTTTTTTTTTTTTTATTAAATTAATGGTAAAAAAAAATTATGGGAAGCAAAATAAAGCAGAAATGAGAAAGGTGGAAAGCAAATATATATATATAAAATTGAAATATTGACGACTTGAGAATTACAATATGTCACTAAAAATAGGAAATTAATTGCAAGCATAATGGTTTAAAGCTTTTTTGTTCTCAGGCGATTTAATTTATATGAAGTTTTGTTTAATTTCTTTCATTAAAACAAAATGAGTGGGGTTTAGGAGACATTTACGTCAGCATGACAAGCCAGTCTTTAACCGAATCAACGGCCACCAATGCGTTCAGCCTTCTGATTGGACAGCCGACTCACGCGCCTCCTCTCTTATCAAACACTCGGTTTCTTTCACTCTCGCAACTTCACATTTTGCGTAATTCAAAGGCAACATGGTGAAAAAGGCCGTTTGTGTGCTAAAAGGCACCGGGGAAGTGACCGGAACCGTTTATTTCGAGCAAGAGGTAAACAATTTTGTGTTTTTCGCTGTTTGTTATGGAGAGCAGCGAGCTAGCCCGCAACCACGCACATTGCATTTCATATATACACTCCACAAGTGCGATATAAGAGTCAACCGTTACTGAGATTAGCGTAGCAATGGCGTAATATGCGGTTTCACGGGATTTGCTGTGCTAATGCCATGCAAACATTGATGGCCAAACCTGATAATGGCCTGTTATACTTGATTAACTTTTTGACTTATGATTCTATTGCACAAATGCGTTACAACCGTTAAATGCAGCTCAGCAATGACCTCTGATGCGGTGGCAGGTCTGCGTTTCGTTTACGCCCCTGTGCACGTGCATACTAATAATTTGTCTTTATAAATGCATGCATGCAAACGATAAAACCTTATGCGTTTGCACCTGAAATTGGAACTCAGAATTGATTTCAATTGTCATTGAAATTCCTTGAAAGTTGCAATGAAATAATAACTAAGGGAAAAGTTTGCTGAGTCATGCTCCTCTTTGTTTGCTGTCAAAATTTAGCCAAATAGGACAGAGATCGCAGCACATTAAATACTGGTAGACTGCAAAACTTCAAACTCTACTGGTGTGGTGGTTGAAAAGCATATCATTGCTCTTTAAACAATATTTTAGAGATTTTATAGTCTAATCATAATCATTTATTATAATTTGACTTGCACTGTGATATTTACCATTCACACTATGAAATTTCATCTGCATTTGATCTAGCATTGTCAGGTATTTACCTTAATGCATTTGGCAGAGGCTTTGTTTAACTTGCATTCCAGGTATGCTTTTGATCAGTTCCTGTATTCCCTGGGAATCAAACCCATGACCTTGGAGTTGCTAGCATCATGTATCATCATCATGTCAGCTTCTGTTTTCTGATATGAAACTATCATTGGTCAGATGAGTGATCTGTGTGTTTTAGACTGACACGTCTCCAGTGAAGCTGTCAGGTGAAATCACTGGCCTTACTGCAGGAAAGCATGGTTTCCATGTCCATGCTTTTGGAGACAACACAAACGGTAAGCACCATTACTCCTTCCACTGACCTTTATATACCTGTTAATCCCATTAGGACTGAAGGCTTGACTAGTGGTTGATTGATTTAGATTTTTTTGATGGCCGATGCATTGCGCTCAATATTTTGGTAAGTGCTTCAAAATAAAAGTCCTGCTTCTGATACAGTGGCCAAACAGAAAAACATCGGACTTGACCTAGATGTCTTTATTTTTTATTAAGTGGGGTTTAGCAACCAGAAAATGATATTGTGGATTAAAGGGATAGTTCACCCAAAAATGAAAATTACCCCATGATTTACTCACCCTCAAGCCATCCTAGGTGTATATGACATTCTTCTTTCCGACGAATACAATTGGAGTTATATTAAAAATGTCCTGCCTAATCCAAGCATTATAATGGCAGCCCAAAAATTGAAGCCCAAAAAAAGTGTATCCATTCATTATAAAAGTAATCCACATGGCTCCGTGGGGTTAATAAAGGCCTTCTGAAGTGAATCGATGGGTTTTTGTAAGAAAAATATCCATATTTAACACGTTATAAAGTAAAATATCTAGCTTCCGGCAGACCGCCTTGCGTATTCAACTTACGAAAAAAAACGTAACTGACGCGATTATGACGTCAGACGTAGCGTAAGGGTTTTGAACTGCGAGATGCGCTACACTTTCTTCGGAAGTTGAACACGGAAGGCGGTCCGCCGGAAGAATGTCATATACGCCTAATTATGGGATAATTTTCATTTTTGGGTGAACTATCCCTTTAATTTGTCCCTGACATGAACACAGACTGCCTTTTGTTTCCTCTGTTGATTACAGGCTGCATCAGTGCAGGTCCGCACTTCAACCCTCACAATAAAACTCACGGTGGACCAACCGATGATGACAGGTGGGTTTATCAATGTTTTGTACGGCACGACTGCTTCTATCATGTTATCACTCACAGTACAAACTCTGTCTGCTCAGTGTTTTTGATTTGCTTGAATCCCATCCCATTGTAAATACATTCTGCATACATTTCAGTATAATTTCAAGCAGCCGTGTGCTAATGTACTGTGTCTCGCAGACACGTCGGAGACCTTGGTAATGTGACAGCTAGTGAAAGTGGGTTTGCAAAAATTGACATTGTGGACAAAATGCTGACCCTGTCAGGGCAACACTCCATCATTGGGAGGACCATGGTGGTAAGAAAACAACTCTGTGGTTTTATAATAAGCAGGACATCTAATGGCAATAACTGTCTGTTCATCTTTGGACCTTGTGTATATTCTGCTCTAGATCCATGAGAAGGAGGATGACTTGGGTAAGGGAGGCAATGACGAAAGTCTTAAAACTGGCAACGCTGGAGGTCGTCTGGCCTGTGGTGTTATAGGCATCACTGAGTAGAGTCCAGTTCTAATCGAAGAGCCAGCTTGGAAATATTAGTGACCAATGTGGATCCCCGTAAGCACTTAGTAAACTGACGACTACATCTCTATTTTTGGCAAGTTAATGCTTAAAGAATTGTAGCCATGTGAAGCCGTTTTTCCTGCACATTTCTATATGGGCACCTTCTGCCTTCTCACAACTACAAAGTGATGTTGATTTCCTCTGATTTCTGCTTTATTCAATAAACATTGATCAGGCTGGATATGTGCGTGTGTCTTTTATGAACTAGATATATGGACTGTATGATGGCAAAATAAATAGTGTGGGTGTAGTTTTAAACCTGATTCTGTTCTGTGTGAATGTTTTGGTAACAGAAATAAAGCTAAAAAAAATTTAAATTGAAGTGCTAAAATTACTAAAGCTGAAATTGAACTAAAAGGAGGAAAAAAAAAAAAAATATATATATATATATATATATATATATATATATATATATATATATATATACACACGCACACACACGCGCACACACACACACACACACATACATATATATATATATATATATATATATATATATTATACACACTGATCAGGCATAACATTATGACCTAATATTGTTTTGGTCCCCCTTTTGCTGGCAAAACAGCCCTGACCCGTCGAGGCATGGACTCCACTAGACCCCTGAAGGTGTGCTGTGGTATCTGGCACCAATATGTTAGCAGCAGATCCTTTAAGTTGCGAGGTGGGCCCTCCATGGATCGGACTTGTTTGTTCAGCACATCCCACAGATGCTCGATTGGATTGAGATCTGGGGAATTTGAAGGTCAAGTCAACACCTTAAACTCGTTGTTGTGCTCCTCAAACCATTTCTGAGCCATTTTTGCTTTGTGGCAGGGTGCATTTTCCTGCTGAAAGAGGCCACAGCCACCAGGGAATACCGTTTCTATGAAAGGGTGTACATGGTCTGCAACAATGCTTAGGTAGGTGGTATGTGTCAAAGTAACATCCACATGGATGGCAGGACCCAAGGTTTCCCAACAGAACATTGCCCAAAGCATCACACTGCCTCCATCGGCTTGCCTTCTTCCCATAGTGCATCCTGGTGCCATGTGTTCCCCAGGTAAGCGACGCACCTGGCCATCCACGTGATGTACAAGAAAACGTGATTCATCAGACAAGGCCACCTTCTTCCATTGCTCTGTGGTCCAGTTCTGATGCTTACATGCCCACTGTTGGCGCTTTCGGTGATGGACAGGGGTCAGCATGGGCACCCTGACTGGTCTGCGGCTATGCAGCCCCATACACAACAAACTGCGACGCACTGTATATTCTGACACCTTTCTATCAGAACCAGCATTAACTTGTGCAATTTGAGCTACAGTAGCTCGTCTGTTTGATCGGACCACACGGGCCAGCCTTCGCGCCCCACATGCATCAATGAGCCTTGGCCGCCCATGACCCTATCACTGGTTCACTACTGTTTCTTCCTTGGACCACTTTTGATAGATACTGACCACTGCAGACTGGGAACACCCCACAAGAGCTGCAGTACCTTGGAGATGCTCTGGCCCAGTTGTCTAGCCATCACAATTTGGCCCTTGTTAAACTCACTCAAATCCTTACGCTTGCCCATTTTTCCTGCTTCTAACACATCAACTTTTGAGGACAAAATGTTCACTTGCTGCCTAATATATCCCACCCACTAACTAATTCAAAATAAATACTATAATAGTATATAAATAAAGTGACACATTTGTGTGATGAAATATACAATTATTTTTGTTTCAGAAACTGAAATATTTTTTTTTACTATAAAAAAAATAAAAAAAGTTTGAAATCTGCTTACGTTGTTGGAAGGATATTCCCCTTTGTTATGTTTTACTGTAGTAGCTATGGTATTTTGGAAACCGTGGTTACCATGGTAAGTGTTTATTTGGGAAGTGTAGCTGGTTTGACTGGTCTGGAGTCAAGAAAAGTCATTGAATGCACCACTAGATGGCAGTGGCGCGTTACTGTGCGTGTGCGTCAGCCACCCAAAAGTGCCTTCAAGAAGGTAATTTCGGAAAGTTTGTAATGTTTTTACATTCATAATGAGTGTGTACTTTATTATGAAATTACTTACTTGAATTGAATTAGTAGGCTACTTGGAAATTATATCTTATGCATTTGCATTATACATTGAGAATTTTGAGGTTTTAGAGGGCACTTTTCAGATGGCCAGGCTCTGTGAACATCTGTAAACCAGCTTGGCCAGGCTGGAAGACCAGCCAACTTTAGATTTTAGTATATTTTTTCATTAGGAATATATTAGTATTATCCCTCGGAGTTGAGAGACACTTGAGATTGAAGTCGTTGTTATATGAAAATGATTTTAAAATGGGTGGTCGCGCCTTTGACATCTGACTCTATATTTGATACTGTTATTAAACAGCTGCGCCCGGTGCAGGCCAGCATTCGCAGATGGCCAGTGGACTGCTGCTGAAATTACATGCTCCAAAACCTCTTTCTCTTTTAATGGGGCATCCTCCCATGTGAAGAAACTTGGCATTTCCAGTTTCCTCCAGACGAAACGAGATTCCCCAGAGAACGAAGACCTGCTGCAACCCACAGATGAGTTTCACAGTTCAAATTTGTACTCAGAATGCTCATGTTTTTGATGATAAAAATTTAACATTTTGGCCTTTTTCATACTTTATTGTGCTTATTTTAGTGTCTACACAAAGTACATTTCACACTCTATGCATGTTTAATGGTTACACGTTTTTATGCCTTCTACTCTGATGCATTCTACCCAAATAGGAATAAAACTTGGGGAATTACTGTGATAAATTATTTCTGATGTATTTTATGTCTGGTGATGAGTTTTTCTGTCCTCTCTTATTACAGGTGCAAGACCTTAAAATGTATTGAGGAAGTACAATCATGGTCCTCACATGGACCTCACATGGACACATTTCCAGAAGCAGAAAGAATCACTGGAGCGTGATGTTTCAAAACGCTGGTATAAATAGCATCAGCAAGGCGGAGCATGAATAATGAAGAAGCTGCCAGTCCCACCAGAGCAAGAAAGCACAAGTCATAGGCCTCACATGATGTCAACACACACTAAAAAGGTCCTATGTCTTATACAAAGCATCCACACTCTAAATGAATGCTTCAAAACCTTTTATCTGAGTGGGCTAGTCAGACTTTACAGTGTCACCTACAAAGATTGACTTTGTATGTGAGATGGATTATATAGATGAATAGGCTACCGTGATTTTACAGTCTTATGTAATCAGCACATATGGCATGCATGCGTAAAAACCACATATATTTGCATGGTATCTGTTTGCCTCGCTCATGTATGTGCTTGCCTATAATTATTGTTTTCGTTCTATAAAAGCTTAGCTTGAGGATTTATTGGTAGAAATTCTGTCCAAACCAAAAAGTTCCCACTTTTTTAGTGCACTTGCTTCAAGAAAAATATATAAGCATTTATAAATTTGTCTTTGTGAGGCCCATATCGTTCAAAAGTTTAAGGTCCGTAAGATTTTTTAATGTAAGCTATTTGAAATTAGGCTATTTGTAAGCTGAATTTTCAGCATCATTACTCCAGTCTTCAGTGTCACATGACATGATACTTCAGAAATCATTCTAATATGCAGATTTGCTGCTCAAGAAACATTTTTTTATTATCGATGTTGAAAACAGTTGTGCTGCGTAATATTTTTGTGGAAACCGTGATAATTTTTTTTTAGGATTCTTTGATTAATAGAAAGTTCAAAAGAACAGCATTTATTAGAAACTTTTACATTTGTAGCAATGTAAAAGCATTTCTAGCGCTTTTGATGCATTTATTGCATCCTCGTAGAATCTGTGTGTTTTTAAAGTTTATCTGATGCTGTTTGGTCTTTTAATAATTTTTAAACTGATTATGTCTACCTGAGAGGTTGTTCGGACCCCTGTTTCCTAGCAACACAGCTAGATGTCCTGGATCACCGTGGGAGGCGAGTGCGAATCTGAGGGGATGTTTCGGTTCGATGCTGACGTTACATAAGGGCCCCTGCGCTTCAAAGAACATACAGTGATTTTATTGACTTTTTAGCCCTTGTTTTGGGGTTTTGGCTTTACTTTTTTCCACTTTTGATCTTGGCCCATCTCTTTGTTACTTCTTAGTTTGTAACAACTGAAATGGGATGATTTTTTTTTATTAAACCTGACTCAGGTTCTAATCCTAGGTTTTTTATTGCAGGTCTTGCTTTCAAGAGATTTTGAGGTACTTGATATACACTATACTACACTAGCTGCTCGGCCATGGAAACCCATTTTTAATGAAGCTCTCTACGCACTGTTCTTGAGTTTGGAGGTCTGTAGCTATTGACTCTGCAGAAAGTTGGCAACATCTGCGCACTGTGCGCCATTTTACGTGGCCTACCACTTTGTGGCTGAGTTGCTGTTGTTCCCAAATGCTTCCACTTTGTTATAATACCACTAACATTTGACCGTGGAATATTTAGTTGTGAGGAAATGGACTTATTGCACAGGTGGCAACCTATCACGGCACCACGCTTGAATTCACTGAGCTCTTGAGAGCGACCCATTCTTTCACAAATGTTTGTAGAAGCGTCTGCATGCCTAGGTGCTTGATTTTATAGACCTGTGGCCATGGAAGTGATTGGAACACCTGAATTCAATGATTTGGAGGGGTGTCCCAATACTTTTAGCAATATAGTGTATATATTGAAGTTCCTTGAGTATCAATAGGATATCCAAGGCACCTTCAAAATGTTGCCCAGAAGTTCTCCTGGAGAACTAAGCGTATCTTCTGATTTTACAGTATACTTGGGATATTTTTGGACTAATGCTAGATGTCTAGGCCATAGGTCAGAGGCCATACATGGCCTCTATACTATGGGCCAGGGGTCATTGAATGCTCACTTTTGACTGCAGAATCCTCCTGACCAGACCTTTGCCCCCCAGTTATGTGTGTTATTCAGCCAGAACCTCCAAATAACCTGCGCCTGTGATGTCTGAAGATGGAGGATCACTGTGTGGTCCACTTTCACTTGAGTTCTGTCACTTTTCACTGCCTGAAAAATGTTCCTCTCTGCTCAGCTTTCGGGTTATGGCAGAAGTAAAGTGAAGGACACATAAAACAGACTTCACCTCTGGGCTTTTATTGCACCCCTTTGAAGTTCAATGACTCTTCCTGACTATCATTTATTCCATCCCACATATGATATTCTTTCCTTTTGACTATTGAGTGTTTCTGAGCATTTAGGCCTGAAGAGTATTTGAGTCAACATGTCGTAACCCATATTTAAGTGTGTGTGTGTTTGACATATTTGCTGCACAGATCAAGTGGATTGACTAACATCTGCTCTTAATTTTATGACCTTGTTAGATCAATGTGCTTGAAGAACAGGAAAATATGATACAAAAAGAAGAAAGTTACAAGGGCAAATTAAATGGAAATAACTAAATAATTAATAAAATAAATGCTGTGTGGTCCAAATTTCAAAGACCTCTTTGAAAATCTAGAATTCTAAATTTGATTGAAATGTTTTAGAAATTTGAATAGATTAAAACAAATAAATATTGTGGTATAAAATGAAAAAGGAATGCCTGTTCGTATATACATGTACATTATATTTGCAGATGAGCCAAAACATTACCACCTGCTTAATATGCTGTTGGTCCTCCACGTGCTGCCAAAACAGCGCCGCCCCATCGAGGCATGGACTCTACAGGACCCCTTACAATATGTACGATTTTTGGATTAAAATATCCAAAAACCACTAGAACAATGTTATATATTTTGTTGACTTGTGTATTTACATTATCCCAAATGTTTCCAAGAATGTTTAAATCCAGAGAAATAAGCTATTTTAATCAGGACACGGACTGTGTTCGTGCGTCGCCTATCAATTCAATTATATCCGTGTTACCCTCGATTTCCAGTTTTATTTTGTAGAAACCATTGAAAAAAGATGCTTTAATATATTATGTGTTTTATTAGACAGATGAGCAACTGTTTGGACACATTCATTGACAGAAAACTAATCATTGTTATATAGCTCAACACAGTTAGTCTTATTGTTTATTGCTCGTTTTCTTGATTTACCACGAGTACCATGTTTTACCATGCCTAATATGGATCTAGCTTACTGCAGTGTGCAACAAGTGTCTCATAGTAGCCACCAAGTGAATGCACAGAGTAGCGTTATAACATAACTTTCAACACACTCAAATGTATCTAATATAATAAAACAGCGCTGCGTTTCCCCATATACACGAGCGGAAGAAGCGGAAGCGGTTGTCTGCGGCATAATAAAAGCTCTGTGAAATCAAGGCGTCATCAAGCTACGCCTTTGTTTTGAATAAGCGATCTCTAGAGGCGAAAAATTACATATTGTGGCTTTAAGGTGTCCTGTGGTATCTGGCACCAAGACATTAGCAAGTCATTTAGGTTGTGAGGTGGAGCCGCAGTGGTTCGAACTTATTCGTCCAGCACATTTGAATTTGGAGGCCAGGGCAACACCTCTACAAATTTTCAACGAACTCTTTATGTTCCTCAAACCATTCCTGAACAACGTGTGGCAGGGTGCATTATCCTGCTGAAAGAGGCCATTTACACCAGGGAACACCATTGTGTACCTGGTCTGCAACAATGTTTAGGGAGGTGGCACTTGTCAAATTTACGTCTACATGAATAGCCTGACCCAGGATTTCCCAGCAGATTGCATTCCCCACATTGCCCAGAGGAGAACACATACACGGCCATCCACTTGATGTAAAAGAAAACAGGACTCATCAAACAAGGCGACCGTCTTCTGTTCCAAGGTCCAGTTCTGACACTCACGTGCCCATTGTAGGCACTTTCGGCGGTGGACAGGGAGCCATCATAGGCACTCTGATTGGTCTGCGACTACGCAGCACCATATGCAGCAGAGTGCGATGCATTGTGTGTTGTGACACATTCCTCCCATAATCATCATTAAACATTTTTGTGACTTGTGCCACAGTAGACCTTCTGTTGGCTCGGACCAGACGGGACAGCCTTTGTTGATCTCGTGCATCAGTGAGCCTTGGGCGCCCAACACCCTGTCACCGGTTTGTGATTTGTCCCTTCACGGACCACTGTTTGTAAATTCTCACCACTGCTGACTGGAAGCAACCCACAAGCCACGTCGTTTCAGAGATACTCTGACCCAGTCGCCTTGCCATAACAAATTGGCCCTTGTCAAAGTCGATCAGATCTTTATTCCTTCCCATTTCTCCTGCATACAGCACATTGATTATGAGAACTGATTGTTTGCTTACCATCTAATCAACCCAGACCTTAATATATGGCCTTGTTAGGAGATGATCAACGATATTCGCTTCACCTGTGACTGGTCATAATGCTTTGGCTCATCAGTGCTGAAATATAGTTTGTTTGTGTCTATATGTATATGTTTGTATATATAGATTCATAATAAAAATGTAATAAAAAGTAGGCCTACACTGCAAAAAATGCTCTTCTTATTTAGTTTTTTTTTTTTTCTTGTTTCCAGTCCAAATATCTAAAAATTCTTAAATCAAGATGCATTTAATAGATAAGTAAAATGACATAAGATATTTTTTCTTGTTTTCTGGGGAAAAAAATCAAAATGAAGTGAGTTTTTGCTTAAAATAAGCAAAATTATCTGCCAATGGGGTAAGAAAAATAATCTTATTTCTGTTTGGGACAGAAACAAAATTTCAATCAGAAACAAGATTATTTTTCTTACCCCATTGGCAGATAATTTTGCTTGTTTTAAGCAAAAACTCACTTAATTTTGATTTTATTTTCAGGAAAAATTTTCAGAAAAAAATATCTTATGTCATTTTACTTATCTAGTAAATGCATCTTGATTTAAGAATTTTTAGATATTTAGACTAGAAGCAAGACAAAAATACTATATATATATATATATGTGTGTGTGTGTGTGTATATACATATATAATTATATATATATAATTTTGCAAGTCAATTTATAAAATATAATAAATGATAATGCACATTGCATCCCTAATAATGTTTATATAGCATTCAACTACTTTTCTGACATCAAACTTTAGTATGTTAAACTTGGCACACCATCAAAGGAATATGCTTATTTGTAGTTACTTATTACCATATCTAAGTCTTGGCCAGTTCTCACAGCGGAAACTACAAAGCTTGACCTTTGATCCTGTAGTCATGGGACAAATATGCAGACAGAAACTGATCGCTGGTGTAAACTGACCTTAGCCAATCAATCAATCAATACAATAGCCAAGCCAATCAATGCAGGGCTAGATGTATATGTTACAGACCCCTCCAGTGTCTCAAACAACAGTGGGGAACTGAGAATCAGACTAAATTACTTCAAAATTAAAATAATCAACTTTTTCCCCCCTCTCCGATAAAGAAACACAGTCTATACTGCTCAGGCATAAACCACAGCCACAATTCCACATGCCAGAGGATGCAACTGAAAGACTTTTGACTTTGTGAGACATTCCCACCATAGTGTAAACAGGAAGTGGAATAAAAAGCCCACTCAGAGTTATTACTCAAGATAATAATAAGTTCAGGATGTACTTGGCCAAGTCCTCAGCGTTATTACACAAGTCACTTTCACATTTACTTGTTTAGTATCCTGTGGGGTTTGAGGATTTGCTCCTTTAAATAGCAGTTATTTAAATGTCTAATTCAAATGCTAACGCACATGCAAATGACCGTTACAGGTGTGGCTGCACAGGGGATCAGACTGAGGAGGAAAGAAACATGTTTACACCTGGAAATGTGTTGAGGTGAGTTGAGCTCTTTCCGTTTTTATTATTTGTGTAGTAGTCACTTTTAAACAACATCAGTGAAAGTGGACAGATATAGGAAAACATGATTTATTTGGCCTGATTCATTTTATATTTTGAATTGAGATGTGATATCCTTTGCAGAAGGCTGTAATGTGGTACATGTGTTTTGTTTTTCTACTGTGTTGATGTGCAGACTTGGTTTATTGCACATATAACATGTTAAAATAATGTTTAAAATAAATTACATAAAATTAAATTAATGCTGAAAAAATAAATTAAATTGTTAACATTAGTTAATGCACTGTGAACTACCATGAACTAACAATGACAATTACTGTATTTTTATTAATTAACATTAACAAAGATGAATAAATACTGTACCAAATATATTGCTTATTGTTAGTTAATACATTAATTAATTTTAACAAATTAGATCTTATTGTAGTGTCACCATACACACTGAACAAAATTATAAACGCAACACTTTTGTTTTTGCCCCCATTTTTCATGAGCTGAACTCAAAGATCTAAGACTTTTTCTATGTACATAAAAGTCCTATTTCTTTCAAATATTGTTCACAAATCTGTCTAAATCTGTGTTAGTGAGCACTTCTCTTTTGCCGAGATAATCCATCCACCTCACAGGTGTGGCTTATCAAGATGCTGATTAGACAGCATGATTATTGCACAGGTGTGCCTTAGGCTGGCCACAATAAAAGGCCACTCTAAAATGTGCAGTTTTACTGTATTGGGGGGGTCCCAGGGGGTCCAAAAAAAAACATCTCCACATCTCCTTCGCATAGAGTTGATCAGGTTGTTGATTGTGGCCTGTGGAATGTTGGTCCACTCCTCTTCAATGGCTGTGCGAAGTTGCTGGATATTGGCAGGAACTGGAACACGCTGTTGTATACGCTGATCCAGAGCATCCCAAACATGCTCAATGGGTGACATGTCCGGTGAGTATGCTGGCCATGCAAGAACTGGGATGTTTTCAGCTTCCAGGAATTGTGTACAGATCCTTGCAACATGGGGCCGTGCATTATCATGCTGCAACATGAGGTGATGGTCATGGATGAATGGTACAACAATGGGCCTCAGGATCTCGTCACAGTATCTCTGTGCATTCAAACTGCCATCAATAAAATGCACCTGTGTTCGTTGTCCATAACATACGCCTGCCCATTCCATAACCCCACCGCCACCATGGGCCACTCGATCCACAACGTTGACATCAGCAAACCGCTCACCCACACGACGCCATACACGCTGTCTGCCATCTGCCCTGTACAGTGAAAGCCGGGATTCATCCGTGAAGAGAACACCTCTACAAAGTGCCAGACGCCATCGAATGTGAGCATTTGCCCACTCAAGTCGGTTACGACGACGAACTGCAGTCAGGTCGAGACCACGATGAGGATGACGAGCATGCAAATGAGCTTCCCTGAGACGGTTTCTGACAGTTTGTGCAGAAATTCTTTGGTTATGCAAACCGATAGTTGCAGCATGATAATGATAATATATATATATATACAGTATAATGATTTTTTTAATTTATGAAAATATATATGGCCTATAAAGTATTACAATTTGCATACATTAAATGCTGTACAAAAGAAACTACAATGATATATAAATACTTTATGCTAAAACAATGACGTACAACAACAGTTGTAGTGCAGTTGCTTTAGGGTTGCGTGTTTTTTATTATCAGGTTGGTGTTGTGGAGCATCATGTTGGATACCAGAGGCAGTTTTCATTCCTGACCTCTGCTTTTTGGTTAAGGTTATTTCAGAGCTGGTAAAACAGTCCTCTCCCATTCTCTGAGTTCATTAGACAAGGGATGCAATTAAAGTCATTAATTGGAATGGGGGGCGTACTGAGAAAGAAACGAACACCTGGAGGCAAACGGGAGAGTGGGTGGGATTTTCGAGAGTGCAGGGGTGATTGGACAAAGCCGTGTGTGTGTGGATGTCTGCATCTCTGATAACTCTCAGCATCCTAATGAAGCATGCAGACGCAGCTCTGTTTAACTGCATAATACCGCTGGTAGACTTTCTTTTTTGTTTTGTCAATATCACTTCATAATCTTCGGTTTATAAATATAGATTAACCCTTATTAAAGTTATTCAGTCAAGAGCCGTGAGTGATTTTTTTTTTCTGTCTTTTGTTATCTTGTCTTTTATGAGAAAACGCTACCCTGCCATTGACAAGATTTTTTAGTGTTTTCACTGTTATACGGTAGGGGGCGCTATTACACATCTCCTGAACGAGTACAGAATCTGATCAAAACACAGGCGAAGGAGAGGCAGGAACGAGCGATCTCTTATAAGCAGATGCATATGTAAAATAACGCGATTATCAACATTAAACAGCTTATAAATCAAAACTGCTTAAAGTTATTGAATGAAATGTCGACCCAGGACGAGCTATAGGACTGTGAAGCTTTGGGGGTGTTGATGGGCTCCATCTGTGTTTTGATCATTGTTCTGAATCCCATCTAGTTAGTAGCAATTTTCTCAGCTTTTTTCTCAAAATGTTGCTTTTTTCATGAAACTTACTCACATTCAAGCGTTGATAAAAAAAGAATGCATGAAGCTAGAATAAAGCAGAGGGTCTGTTCTTTCTTTTGATATATTACATGTTCAGATATTCATACAACAAGATATTCTGTGGGCCATGAAACTTGTGAAAATGACCAAAAACGCTGGCGGTGACTAGCAAATTTCATGTTTACGTTCACTTAAGACATAACCGACTATGTTTACGATGATACTTCACAAGACCGGCATTTTGACATAATTTTGTGTGAATATTCGCACGCTGTGAGACGCGTGGGCGCGGGTTCATATCGGTGCCGATATATCTGCGACAGGCTCATGTTGGCCGATAAAATCGGCAGACCGATAAATCGGTCGGGCTCTAGTTCATAGGGGACATACATACATAGCAGTTACAGCATGAAATAATATTTAAACCTATAACATTTTACATAGATAACTTTTAAACATAGCCTATAACATTTTTATCTCACAATTCTTGACTCTTTTTCTTGCATTTGCTTGTTTATATCTCCCAGTTCGATTGTGAGTTTATATCACAATTCTGAGGGGAAAAAAGTCAGAATAACGAGTATATCTCACAATTCTGTTTATAACAATTCTAAGAATTGTGAGATATAAACTCGAAATTAACTTTTTTTATTCTTTTATTCCATGGCTTCCACAGATTGCTACTGCAGAACTGTCATTTTCTGCCACCAGGTAGGCCCCGCCCACAAAAAACATAATCGCTGTTTGCAAACACAAAATAGGTCTATAGAATAATGCTGTGGTTGGACAGAATAAAATACAAAATATATATAACATATAAAATAAAAGACAGCACATAAAATAAAATATAATATAAAATAAATAACATATAATAAGATAGAACATTTAAAATATAATATATAAAATCAAACAAAATAGAGAAATATTCTGGTATAGGCTTAAAACATTATTAATAGCTCAATAAAAAATGATAGACGTGAAAGGAAAAAGTTCCTGCCATGATGTAAAAATAAACATTTGTGTTGGTAAAATCAGACCCCAGAATAATGTGGTCAAAAACTGTCAATCTGGCTTTATTTATTGAAGGCTGGGCCTAGATCAGCACCTTTAGGTATATCTTTAGGACAAACAAGCTGGTAAGAGTGTATACATATGCTTACTCAGCTACTGTGTGTCTCTGTGTGTGTGTGTGTGTGTGTGTGTGTGTGTGTGTGTGTGGCACTTAAGAACTCTGTGGGTGGTAAAAGTGCAGGCTATCCGTTTAAGGGAAGGATTATTCTTTTTTTTCCCCCCTTTGGGACAGGACATCAGTCTGGGAGGAATTTTTACTTTCTGATGTTTTAATCCCCCGTTTCTCTCCATCTCTCCCTTCTTATGTCCCTTTTCTGCTATCCTCATCAAAATGATGGTTGAGCATCTCTTCAACACTAAGTAGTTTTGATGGGATTTCAGCCGCCCTCTGTTATTTTGGTTTGGGTGCCTGTGAGAGTGTTTATCTGTGTTTGTTATTACAGATGTTCAGAACTCAGTTTGCAGCTCTCACATACAGTATTTAATGAGAATGTATCTTGTGCTTGTGTAAAAGTGTACAATTCAGAATATATATATAGATGACCATTTAAACTAAAAAAATCTGCATTTTAATTCTGCTTCCTTAAATTAAAATTACATCCTGTTTGCTTCTGCATTTCAAATCCAGTTCGAATTTTGAATTTCATTTAAAAGGCATTCATAATTTAAATATGTGCCTGAGTAAGAATTTCACACACATTTCATCCAGTTAGCTGATGTAACGAGACAAGCAGAACTATAAGAGAGGAGTTAGAGACAGATCACATCCTTTCTGCCTGACCTGGAAATAAAAGATTCACATTATGGAATGAAAGAGAGAGAGAGAGGACAGTAGAGAAAAAGGAAGTGAGAGAGATGCCAGGGGCGGATGCTCCAGCGCTGCCGCATCACTTTTGCTTTGCATGCTCTATATCTCCGAGCACTTGTATTTGTGTTTTGTGTTGTACGGGCATGAAACTAGAGCAGAGCTATTGTTCTAGTAACAGTGATGAAAGACGATGAGAAAGATGCTTGGATAAATGTACAATCTTGCCTAGACTCTCAGATAGATTCTACTTAAAGGGATAGTTCACCCAAAAATGAAAATTTTGTCATCATTTACTCACCCTCAAGTTGTTTCAAACCTGTACTTCGGAACTATAGAAGTCAATGGGGCCCATAAACTGTTTGGTTACCGACGTTCTTCAAAATATCTTCTTTTGTGTTCAGCAGAAGAAAGAAATTCATACAGGTTTGGTACAACTTGAGGGTGAGTAAATGATGACACAATTTTCATTTTTGGGTGAACTATCCCTTTAAGTTACAACTTAGTCCTCTGTTTGAACACCATTTCAAAGACAAATAATCTGCAAAAGAAAAACATACAAAGTTGGCTAAATCTAAAAAAAATAATTAAATAATAATAATCAAATGTAAAAAATGGTTCATATAGTAAAGAGGCTTGAAATGTCTGTTTACTTTTTAAAAACATTAAAGGTTCAGTGTTATAGTTTGCGATAAACTTAGTCTTGTAATACTAATTATTATAGCAAAAATGATATTACTTATATATTTTATTTATTAGAATTTTAAAATATTTTATATTTATCATAATATTTTATTATTTAATTATAATAAGATTTTTGTTTAATTTAAAGGTGCAGTGTGTAGTATTTATGAGGATCTATTGACAGAAATGTAATATAATATACATAATTATGTTTTCAGTGGTGTATGAAGACCTTACATAATGAACCGTTGTTACAATACAGAAGGGACAGAGACAAAGGGATGCAGGTAACGGATGTTTATTGAACAACCAGAAGAGTAAATAGCAGTGCAGGTGAGTGAACGTGGAATTGCCAGGTAACTGATATTTATGACTGAGTGATACTGTCCTTGTCCTTTGCAGGACAAGGACAGTATCACTATACATATAGTGATATAGCGGGCTGGAGACTGACTGGAACAGAGAAGACACAGGAGAACTCACACGAGACGAAGAACAATGAAGGAGACTTGGAGACACACTGGAGACAGGTAAGTAGCTTGAAGCAGTCCTAGAGGTGAGCATAAAGGTAAGTCTTGATGCTAACGAGACCGGACGATGACTGTGTGAGTGAGTGTGTCTTTTATGCTGCTGGTGATTGCTGTGCTGATGGGGTGCAGGTGTGCGTGATCAGTATTCGGGTGAAGGAGTGCACTGTGATTGGGTGATGGTGGAGCCTGGCATGTCTGTAACATTACCCCCCCCTCTACGGGCCGCTCCTGAGGGCTGAGGACCCCGACGTCGTGGTGGTCGGCCTCTCCCCCGAGGCGCAGGTCTATCTGGATGAGTGGCGTGGAAAGTGTCGAGCAGGTTTGGGTCGAGTATATCGTTTCTGGGTACCCATGAGCGTTACTTGGGACCGTAGCCCTCCCAGTCCAAGAGGTATTCCAGGAGACCACCACGGCGCAGGGAGTCCAAGATGTCATGTACTTGGTAGGCGGCACCGTCTTCTAGGATGAGAGGAAGGGGGGTTTCAGCGGCTGCGCCAGGCTCTGTGGAGACAGAAACAGAGGGGTGGTGAGGCTTCAACAATGAGACATGGAAGGTGGGATGAATTCTGTATTGAGGGGGTAACTGAAGTTGATAGGTGACAGGGTTGATCTGCTTGATGATGGGAAAGGGGCCAATGAATCTGGGACTTAGTTTTCGGCAAGGCAGTCGCAGCCTGATGTCCCTGGCTGTCATTCTGCGTCTGCGCAGGGCCCATTGAAGCTGGTGGTGTGCGGAGTCCCAGACCCTCTTGCTCTCTCTGAACCAGTAGTCGACCGCTGGCACATCCGACAGTTCCCCTGACCAGGGGAACAAAGGGGGTTGGTAACCGAGTACACACTGGAAGGGTGTGAGTCCGGTGGTGGGTTGCCGCAGGGAGTTCTGTGCGTACTCGGCCCAACCCAGGAACTGGTTCCAAGTGTCCTGGTGGCCGTGACAGAAGGTATGGAGGAAGCGACCAATCTCTTGGATCTTCCGCTCCGTCTGCCCGTTCGACTGTGGATGGTATCCAGAGGAGAGGCTGACGGTCACACCTAGGAGTGAGAAGAAGGCTTTCCATACCCTGGAGATGAATTGCGGCCCTCTATCCGACACGATGTCCTCGGGAATCCCGTAATATCTGAAGATATGGTTAAACGTAAGTTGCAATCCCTCCAAAGGAATCAGACGACATGACTTCGAGAATCTGTCAATTATCACTAAAATGCAGGTACGGTTATCAGAAGCAGGGAGGTCGGTGATGAAGTCTACTCCTAGGTGTGACCAGGGTCTGTTGGGAACGGGCAGATGATGGAGTTTTCCGGAGGGATGATGCTGAGGACTCTTAGAGATGGCGCATTCCTTACATCCTTGCACGTACCTTCTGACGTCAGCTGCCGTGTTCGGCCACCAGAAACGCTCCTTTAGCAGCGAGAGGGTTTCATTGACCCCAGGGTGGCCAGTGCCCAATGACGTGTGGGATGTGTGGATAAGAGGAGTGCGCCATGTCCAGGTGATGTAGAGCAAACCTGGCGGACAACCCGGCGGAGTGTTGGTGGAGGCATTGGAGGAGGGCATGGTTTCTTCGGACCAGACGATGGGATTCTTGAAGAGTTTTTCAGGCAAAATGGGCTCAGATTCTTCAGCTTTTTCTTCAGGACTGTAGAGATGGGATAAGGCGTCCGCCTTAATATTCTTTGATCCAGGACGGTAGGATATGGTGAAATTGAAGTGGGTAAAGAACAATGCCCAACGCGCCTGTCGTGGGTTTAGTCGCTTAGCGTCTCTGAGATACTCCAGATTCTTGTGGTCAGTTAAAACCAGGAACGGGTGTGGAGCACCCTCCAACCAATGCCTCCACTCCTCAAGGGCCAACTTGATGGCTAGAAGCTCCCTGTTGCCGATGTCGTAGTTGACCTCCGCCGGGTTGAGTTTGCGGGAGAAGAAGGCACATGGATGGAGTCTACTTGGGTTTCCCTGCTGCTGGGACAAAACCGCTCCCACTCCAGTGGTCGAAGCGTCGACCTCAACGATGAAGGGTTTCTCAGGATCTGGATGAACAAGGAGGGGAGCGGTGGTGAAGGCTTCTTTTAGGGTCTCGAAGGCTTGGGTGGCAGCTGGTGTCCAGGACAGAGACTTGGGCTTGTTACGCAGGAGGTGGGTAAGTGGACAGGAGATGATACTATAGTCTTGGATGAAACGGCGGTAGAAATTGGCAAATCCTAGGAATCTTTGGAGTTCTTTGATGGTTGTGGGTGTGGGCCAGTTCCTGATGGCATTCACCTTCCCCTCGTTCATCCGGATGCCACTGCTGTCGATGTTGTAACCAAGGAACTGCACTGAGGGTTGGTGGAACGAGCACTTCTCTGCTTTGAGGAATAGATGGAACTCTCTCAGGCGTTTCAGGACCTCCGCAACGTGGTGGCGATGTACGGCCATGCTCCCGGGAGCATATCAGGATGTCGTCGATATATACCAGCACGGACTTGTGGAGAAACTCCCGGAGCACCTCATGGATGAATGTCCACCGAACGCTTCTCTACTGGGCTTTCGATGGATGTGGCGCAGACTGACAGATCTTCGGAACGTGGAGAGGATGGACCAGGGAAAGCAGAGAAGCAGTTCGGAAAGCAGCTGTCGCCCCACTTCAGGATCTCGCCGGTCCTCCAGGAGATGACAGGGTTATGCTGCTCCAACCATGGGCGCCCTAGGATCACGTCAGCGGTGGATTCCTCCAGAACCAGCAGATGTTGTTGTTCCACGTGAAGGATGCCCACTTGAAGCTGTACTGGACCGACACTGAAATGCACTTGTCTTCGGCTGAGGGGTCTTCCAGTTATCGAGTGGACCTGGTGGATGGACGGCGTAACTGTTGTCCTGAGCTTGAGCTGACGGCAGAGGGCGCCAAAGATGAAGTTGCCGGCTGACCCAGAGTCGAGGAGGGCACTAACTGGAGTGGAAATACCGGCAGCAGTTAGGTTCACAATAGTAGTGAGTGGTTTCATCTTATTTATAGAAGGAAGAATGGCACTCACCATGTGGCGAGGAGGACGAACAGGGCATTCGGAGATGAAATGCCCAGATAAACCACAATATAAACATAGACTCTGGGTCAGCCGCCTCTGCCGTTCAGTAAGTGTCAGACGCGTGTTTTCCAGTTTCATAGGCTCGTAGGCTGGTTCTGGAGGGCTGACGGATTCTGGTCGGTGGAGGGATGGTGTAAATAGTGGCTGGCCCTGGTGCTCTTCGAGACACGATTGCATACGAGTGGCGAAGCAAATGGAGAGTTGTATGAAGCGTTTGAGCCCGATGGAATCCTCGTATGCAGCGAGATGCAACCGCACTCGTGGGTCCAATCCCTGTCGATAAGTGGTTAACAGGGACTGTTTGTTCCATCCACTGGCGGCAGCAAGTGTTCTGAATTGAAGAGCATATTCATTCACAGTCATAGAGCCTTGTTTTAAATGGTACAATTGCTCACCAATCGATGAATCCCAGGCAGGTTTCCCGAAAACCTCTTTGAAGTGGGAGACGAAACTGGAGAGTGACTGAGTAATGGGATTATTCTGGGACCAAAGAGTTTCAGCCCAGCGAAGCGCCTTGCCATTTAACTGAGAAATAATAAACGCGTGGTCAACGGGGTACAGGTGCGGTTGCATCTCCAGGACCAGCGAGCATTGCAGAATGAATCCGTTGCAATCCTCCGCCGAACCAGAGAAGGGCGCCGGTTTAGCCATGGGACTGGCGTACACAGGTGGTGAAGGAGAGACGGCGGTGTTGACGGAGGTGGTTGCTGGTGGAGGTGCTGGTGGATGTGCTGGTGGATTCGTGGTGAGTGCTCGGCGTACAGCGTCCACGAGCTCTTGAAATGGATCCGGGCTGCTCATTCTGGTGTTCAGCAGTTCGGGTCCGATCTTCTGTTACAATACAGAAGGGACAGAGACAAAGGGATGCAGGTAACGGATGTTTATTGAACAACCAGAAGAGTAAATAGCAGGGCAGGTGAGTGAACGTGGAATTGCCAGGTAACTGATATGGATGACTGAGTGATACTGTCCTTGTCCTTTGCAGATATAGCGGGCTGGAGACTGACTGGAGCAGAGAAGACACAGGAGAACTCACACGAGACGAAGAACAACGAAGGAGACTTGGAGACACACTGGAGACAGGTAAGTAGCTTGAAGCAGTCCTAGAGGTGAGCATAAAGGTAAGTCTTGATGCTAACGAGACCGGACGATGACTGTGTGAGTGAGTGTGTCTTTTATGCTGCTGGTGATTGCTGTGCTGATGGGGTGCAGGTGTGCGTGATCAGTATTCGGGTGAAGGAGTGCACTGTGATTGGGTGATGGTGGAGCCTGGCGTGTCTGTAACAACCGTTATGTTTTTATTACCTTAGAATGAGCCATTTCTATCTACATACACTGCGGGTCCCCTTACAGTGAAGTCACAATTTTGCGCCGTCATGTTTCTACAGTAGCCCTAAACGGACAAACTGCTCTACAGAGCGCTAGGTACTCTCTGCTGTCTCAGACGATGACATCTTTGTCTTGTGTCGGCCACCATAGCTTTCCTATGTGCTTCGAAAGGGAGGGGTGAGCAGTGGGCGGTTGCAATTTGCAACCTCACCGCTAGATGCCGCTAAAATTTACACAGTGCACCTTTAAGAATAGTAGAAGTCAATGTGAAGTTATCATTTAGACAGCTAGGAAAACATTCTACATTGTGATACACTATCCATATCATAACCCCAGGAGCTCCAGATTTACTGATTATTGTTGATAAACCACACTTTTTCTTTTTCTACCTTCTTCAGTCATGACTCTTCATTTTAATATAGAGTATCCGCTGTCTGACCCCCCAGTCACACTGAGCTATTGTCAGTGGAAGATCCAGTCTAGTCTCAAATGACTTTTTATTATCACATCACATTGCAGCATTTATATTGTACTGCTGGTCCAGATATGTGACTATTATTACAATATAAATTCTGAGCTCAGACTCTTATCGCTACTATTACATTTCACCAGGGTTTTCAGTTTGGTGATATTTTATGGCCAACAAGAAATGCCATTCTGAAGCTTTTCACATTTACAGTGTTGATTCAACGTTAATGAAACACAGGCCGGATTTACAAATTCATACATTTACGTATTCATTCAGAATAGCTTTATTCACAGGTTGGCCAGATTTTGGTCTGATACATTACTGTTAAAAAGTTTAGGGTTGAAGATTTTTTTTTAAATATTTAGTCTTTTATGTTCACCAAGACTACGTTTATTTGATCAAAATAATAGTAAAACGGTAATATTGTGAAATATTATTATGCTTACAAATAACTCCTTTCTCTTTAAATATATTTTAAAATGTAATTTATTCCTGTGTTGCAAAGCTGAATTTTTAGCATCATTACTCCAGTCTTCAGTCACATGATTCTTCAGAAATCATTCTGATATGCTGAAATGATGCTCAAGAAACATTTCTTATTATTATTAATGTTAAAAACTTAACTTAACTTATTATTAATGCTAAAAAAATGTTTTTTTTTGAGGAGACAGTGATACATTCTTTCAGCATTCTTTGATGAATAAGAAAGTTCAAAAGAACAGCATTTATTTGAGATTGAATAACATTATAAATATGTATCTGCCACTTTTGAAAAAAAAGAACCTACTGACCCCAAACTTTTGAACAGTAGTGTATCCACATTATTTTTCAACGGTGAAGTAAGGTGTTTTCTGTGAGTATGCAAGACTTCCGATTTATTAGCCACTATAGGGAAATAACGAGAAGAATATATCAAAGTGCAGTAAACTGTAAAACTGTTTGCGCTACAAACGAGCGTGTTTTCTAATTAAGACAATACATTAAAATAATATGGTAAGAAACACCAGTTTTCAATATCAAGCAGCATAACGCATTTAGCTGTTTTGTACAGCTAAAAATAACTGGAAGCGAATGACGCCGGAAGCCAGACACATTAAAATTACAAATCACCGCACTCGCGCTTACCTGAAAAATAAGGTGGATCTGTCATTCTATATGGAGTCCTCTCAGTTGTTTACGGTTTAGCCTGCATCTTGCCTTAGGCACTAAAATCATTCTAATGAACACTGCAGTCTCCCTTTGTGCATTTCCATGTGTTCAGTCACCTGCAGTCATCCTGCAGTGTTGACAACACAACCTTTGTGTGTAACAACTGAATCACATCTCATTATTTAAAACAGGATCATAAGACATGAAGTACTAGTGAATATGCATTCCTACACTCTAAGAAAAGTTCATAAAACGACACCCAATATACTAAGGGTTAGTTCACCCAAAAATGAAATTTCTGTCATTAATCGCTCACCCTCATGTCGTTCCAAACCCGTAAGACCTTCGTTCATCTTCAGAACACAAACTGAGATATTTTTGATGAAATCTGAGAGCTTTCTGAACCACCCATAGGCAGCAATGTTATTGCAACTTTAAAGGTCCAGAAAGGTAGTAAAGACATCATTAAAATAGTCCATGTGACTCCAGTGGTTCAACCTTAATGTTAAGAAGCGACAAGAATACTTTTTATGCGCAAATAACAAGCAAAAATAACGACTTTATTCAACAATTTATTCCCTTCCATGTCAGTCTCCTACGCTGTTCACATTGTAAACACAGTGCAGAGCTTCCGGGTTCTACGTCAGAACGCCGGCTCAGTATTTGCTGACGCTGTTCACGTGAGCACAACGACGCATGCGTGTGATGCTGACGCAGGTGCTGGCCAATCATTGGCCAGTAATGAGCCGGTATTCTGACGTAGAACCCGGAAGCTCTGCGCTGTGTTAATTTGATCAAAAATATCTTAATTTGTGTTCCGAAGATGAACGAAGGTCTTACAGGTTTGGAACATAGACTGTAAAAAAAGATAGACGACACGCCTTAACTCTCTTCCATTGAAGTAAGTGAAGCCGCCAGTGTCCAAATATGGCGCTGACATCTTGGAGCCCGAGTCTGCGCAATAGTGAGCGCGAAGTGGAGCCGCGATATCAAGGTCATGCCCACACTCCCACCTAATCAACAACTTTTTGTGAAATAAACAGTTATGGAAATGTGGAAATTAAAGTTAAAGCTCCAATCTTCTCCTGAAGTTCCAGAAAAATGTCAGTTGGTGCCTCGGTGACTACTTCACTCAGAGAAGCTGTCAATCTCAGCTGTCAATCATAACGTCACACCCCCGTTTTTATAGGGAACAAAAAAGAGAACAAAAAGAACAAACACTTGAACTTACATCAGCATGATAAAAACTGCCTAAAATGACAGAAACCATCTTTGTGTAAAAGATGGTTTCAAAATGTCAAAAATGCATCAAAATGTATTTGAAGTGTAATTTGATTGTTTAGTTTGTCTATGTCCCATTACATTTTATGGAGAGGGCGGGGTTTATGAGCTATACTGCATCCAGTCACCTGGGGGCGATCGAGACGCTTTGGCTTCACTTTTCAGGACTTGTGTGGCACACTTGGTTTGGAATGACATGAGGGTGAGTAATTAATGACAGTCTTTTCATTTTTAGGTGAATTAACCCTTTAACAGAAAAGTAGTGGTAATTTTCTGCCAGGACATTTATCCAGTTTTCTATAGATTTGTTTTTCTTACAGTGTACAGAACCCTCGTATTACAGAATATTCCATATAAAATTCCATAATCTATCCAGCTGTCAGTATGCAAAATACAAGACTCCTACATGAAGCAGACAGTGAGCGTATACACAACATTTCCCTCAGATTAACAGACATCACATTGAAGACCTCAATCAAAGTCAACCCGGCCCTCTTCCTTTCCCTCGTATTCATTTTGATTAGATTTGCATATTTCAATTTTAGAACATAAATTGCTCCATGATGTTGTTTGGTCAAGTCCCACAAGCCCATCTTGGCATGTATGTTTTCAGAATTAATTTTTTCTCAACCCCAGTTGGCCAGACCTCTCTTTTTCTGCATCACTTGAACGTCTGACTCGATCTGGAGCCTGGTCTTGTGTCCCAGGGGCTTTGATGTAAATTGGAGGGAATCTCAGCACTTGGACACTTCGTCTGGGCATCCAGCCTAATGAGTGTGGCCCGGGTCACCTCCGCACCTCTCTCTGCCTTTTCTCTCTCTTTCTCTCTGCCCTTCTTATCTATTTTCTACCTCACTGTCTGAATTTCATTTTTCCACCACAGTCTTTCTGTTTTTCCGTCTTCCACATCTAAACACACATTCCATCCATCCCTTTGTTCATTGTCATACTCATCCCATTCATAATACATCTCCCAGAGAAGGAAGACCCATGAAACCAGTGGTTTCCTGCCCTCAATAGACTTGGCCCACATTTTCAGCTTACTGTCAGATGTAATAATGTAGCAGTGTTCTTGCATTAGCTTGTCTGGTTAGAAGATGCCCATCAGCTTTACTGAGCTTAACTGGGGTTTGTGTAATTCATGAGGAACCACTCTGTGTATAAAGCGGCGTCTAATTTGCTGTAATATGAGGGAATGAACAGTTTGTTTATGAATATTATTCCTGCATCTTCACTACAACACATCAAAACAATCATATTAGAAATGTGTAGTTTGACAATATGATTATGTTTCTGAAATATTATTTTTACTGTTATAATTTTCTCTCTTGGCATAGTTTCCATCTTCCAGCTTGCCAGATTTCGACAGAATTAACCCTGAATTAATTAATTAATGAATTATTTTATTCAGGAAGAATTACATCAAAAGTGACAGTAATAAAGCTGTTATTTTGAACATAATATTCTTTAAAAAATTCAAAAATAATAATCACTGTTTCCACAAAACTGTTTCAACATTCAAAATAGCAATAAATGTTTCTTGAGCAGCAAATCAACATATTAGAATGATTTCTGAAGGATCATGTGACACTGAAGACTGGAGTAATGATGATGAAAATTCAGCTTTTCATCACAGAAATAAATGACAATTTAAAATATATTCAAATAATAACAGTTGTTTTAAATTGTAATAATATTTCACAATATTACTGTTTTACTGTATTTTTATAAATAATATAAATGTCACCATGGTGAACATAATAGACTTCTTTCAGAAACATTAAAAAAATGTTGCCCTGATTTTGACTCATAGAATCGCATAAAAAGTTGCAAAATTTATTTTCTATTATGAATAGTAGTTTTAAGTTGAATAATTGTATGTTTTTCCAGTAGTTAATGTTCCTGCTTGGATTTGAAATCTAACAAAATGGCTATGTATATACGTCACAGAGGATTTGTTTGTACAAAAAAACGTTTATGGGTAAGATAACGAGTCTTTATTCCTCTCTCTCTGTTCTTATATCATAGATTATTTTTCTTAATCTTCTGAGCGCCCCATAACACAAACGTCTGCTAGACTTTGTTTGCACACACAGAGATCATTTTATCGGTTGATAAGTCACATCCTGGGACATCACGCTCTGTCTTTTATCAAAGAAAGAAACGTTAATTTGCGTTTGTATATTTTTCTCGTCATTACCATCTAAAAGATGCCGGAAATTGATTTTAGGTTCCTTTTTTTCACTGGTCACTGAAAGTAAGATACTTACAGCCCAATGTTATGAAATATAGTGTCACACCCATAGCTAAAGGGGAAATGCCAAATGGCCAAATGTTCCTGTCATGTTTCATGTTCTCTGCAATGATAAACTCTTTTTAATAAGTTGTTTCTGTTTTTAGAATTCATGCTGTGATTCAGACTCCCTGTAGCTGCTCTGTGGCTGTGGTCACAGGTGTTGTTGAGGTGATTTATTCATTTGTTTATCCAGGTGGCCTCTGTAGCCACGGGCTGTCCATGCCAACCTTGCTGCGGGCAGAGCAAGGGGACAGAGTTTATCTCACAAATGATGGCGTGCTCTACCTTTCTGTGTAATTGTAAAGAGGACACTGACAGGTTTGGAGGGTCCTCAAACTGTTTAATTGAGAGACTTTGTATGCAGGTTCACTGAGTTTGTTGGCTTGTATTTGTGTTTGTGTGTGGTGTATGAAGGAGTTGGGCCATTCTAAGTTGCTTGCTTAAGTATATACAGTATGTCCTATATTTAAGTGTGAACTCACTTATACGCTGTGGAGTCTGTTAGAGATAAGAGAGCTGATAATGTCAGCAGGTGTGCGGCTTACCGGAAAGATGGGTGAATGAGGAACTAGATGTAGAATTAGATCTATCTATCTATCTATCTATCTATCTATCTATCTATCTATCTATCTATCTATCTATCTATCTATCTATCTATCTATCTATCTATCTATCTATCTATCTGTCTGTCTGTCTGTCTGTCTGTCTTCTATCTATCTATCTATCTATCTATCTATCTATCTATCTATCTATCTGTCTGTCTGTCTGTCTGTCTATCTGTCTGTCTGTCTGTCTTCTATCTATCTATCTGACTGTCTGACTCTATCTATCTATCTATCTGTCTGTCTGTCTGTCTTCTATCTATCTATCTATCTATCTATCTATCTATCTATCTATCTGTCTGTCTTCTATCTATCTATCTATCTATCTATCTATCTGACTGTCTGACTCTATCTATCTATCTATCTGTCTGTCTGTCTGTCTATCTATCTGTCTGTCTGTTTGTCTGTCTGTCTTCTATCTATCTGTCTATCTATCTATCTATCTGACTGTCTGACTCTATCTATCTAGCTATCTGTCTGTCTGTCTGTCTTCTATCTATCTGTCTGTCTGTCTGTCTTCTATCTGTCTGTCTGTCTGTCTTCTATCTATCTATCTGACTGTCTGACTCTATCTATCTATCTATCTATCTATCTATCTGACTGTCTGACTCTATCTAGCTATCTATCTATCTGTCTGTCTGTCTGTCTTCTATCTGTCTGTCTGTCTTCTATCTATCTATCTGTCTGTCTGTCTGTCTGTCTGTCTGTCTTCTATCTGTCTGTCTGTCTTCTATCTGTCTGTCTGTCTTCTATCTGTCTGTCTGACTCTATCTATCTATCTATCTGACTGTCTGTCTGTCTGTCTTCTATCTATCTGTCTGTCTGTCTGTCTTCTATCTATCTATCTATCTATCTATCTATCTATCTATCTATCTATCTGACTGTCTGACTGTCTGACTCTATCTATCTATCTGTCTGTCTGTCTGTCTGTCTGTCTATCTTCTATCTATCTATCTATCTATCTATCTATCTATCTATCTATCTATCTGACTGTCTGTCTGTCTTCTATCTATCTGTCTGTCTGTCTGTCTTCTATCTATCTATCTATCTATCTATCTATCTATCTATCTATCTATCTATCTATCTATCTGACTGTCTGACTCTATCTATCTGTCTATCTATCTATCTATCTATCTATCTATCTATCTATCTATCTATCTATCTATCTATCTGACTGTCTGACTCTATCTATCTATCTATCTATCTATCTATCTATCTATCTATCTATCTGTCTGTCTGTCTGTCTGTCTTCTATCTATCTATCTATCTATCTATCTATCTATCTATCTATCTATCTATCTATCTGACTGTCTGACTCTATCTATCTATCTATCTATCTGTCTGTCTGTCTGTCTTCTATCTATCTATCTATCTATCTATCTATCTATCTATCTATCTATCTATCTATCTGTCTGTCTGTCTGTCTGTCTGTCTGTCTTCTATCTATCTATCTATCTGACTGTCTGACTCTATCTATCTATCTGTCTGTCTATCTATCTATCTATCTGTCTGTCTGTCTGTCTGTCTGTCTTCTATCTATCTATCTGTCTGTCTATCTATCTATCTGACTGTCTGACTCTATCTATCTATCTATCTGTCTGTCTGTCTGTCTGTCTTCTATCTGTCTATCTATCTATCTATCTATCTGTCTGTCTGTCTGTCTGTCTTCTATCTATCTATCTGACTGTCTGACTCTATCTATCTATCTATCTGTCTGTCTGTCTGTCTTCTATCTATCTATCTATCTATCTATCTATCTATCTATCTGTCTGTCTGTCTGTCTTCTATCTATCTATCTATCTATCTATCTATCTATCTGTCTGTCTGTCTGTCTGTCTATCTGTCTGTCTGTCTGTCTTCTATCTATCTATCTGACTGTCTGACTCTATCTATCTATCTATCTATCTGTCTGTCTGTCTTCTATCTATCTATCTATCTATCTATCTATCTATCTATCTATCTATCTGTCTGTCTTCTATCTATCTATCTATCTATCTATCTATCTATCTATCTATCTATCTATCTGACTGTCTGACTCTATCTATCTATCTATCTATCTATCTATCTATCTATCTGTCTGTCTGTCTGTCTGTCTGTCTATCTATCTGTCTGTCTGTTTGTCTGTCTGTCTTCTATCTATCTGTCTATCTATCTATCTATCTGACTGTCTGACTCTATCTATCTAGCTATCTGTCTGTCTGTCTGTCTTCTATCTGTCTGTCTTCTATCTATCTGTCTGTATGTCTGTCTGTCTTCTATCTGTCTGTCTGTCTTCTATCTATCTGTCTGTCTGTCTGTCTTCTATCTGTCTGTCTGTCTGTCTTCTATCTATCTATCTGACTGTCTGACTCTATCTATCTATCTATCTATCTATCTATCTATCTGACTGTCTGACTCTATCTAGCTATCTAGCTATCTGTCTGTCTGTCTGTCTTCTATCTGTCTGTCTTCTATCTATCTGTCTGTCTGTCTGTCTTCTATCTGTCTGTCTGTCTTCTATCTATCTATCTGTCTGTCTGTCTGTCTGTCTTCTATCTGTCTGTCTGTCTGTCTTCTATCTATCTATCTGACTGTCTGACTCTATCTATCTATCTATCTATCTATCTGACTGTCTGACTCTATCTAGCTATCTATCTGTCTGTCTGTCTGTCTGTCTGTCTGTCTGTCTGTCTGTCTTCTATCTGTCTGTCTGTCTGTCTTCTATCTATCTATCTGTCTGTCTGTCTGTCTGTCTGTCTGTCTGTCTTCTATCTGTCTGTCTGTCTTCTATCTATCTGTCTGTCTGTCTGTCTGTCTTCTATCTGTCTGTCTTCTATCTGTCTGTCTGACTCTATCTATCTATCTATCTGACTGTCTGTCTGTCTGTCTTCTATCTATCTATCTATCTATCTATCTATCTATCTATCTATCTATCTGACTGTCTGACTCTATCTATCTGTCTATCTATCTATCTATCTATCTATCTATCTATCTATCTGACTGTCTGACTCTATCTATCTATCTATCTATCTATCTATCTATCTATCTATCTATCTATCTATCTATCTATCTGTCTGTCTGTCTTCTATCTATCTATCTATCTATCTATCTATCTGACTGTCTGTCTGTCTGTCTTCTATCTATCTATCTATCTATCTGTCTGTCTGTCTGTCTGTCTGTCTTCTATCTATCTATCTATCTATCTATCTATCTATCTATCTATCTATCTATCTATCTATCTGACTGTCTGACTCTATCTATCTGTCTGTCTGTCTGTCTGTCTGTCTATCTTCTATCTATCTATCTATCTATCTATCTATCTATCTATCTATCTATCTATCTATCTATCTGACTGTCTGCCTGTCTGTCTGTCTTCTATCTATCTATCTATCTATCTATCTATCTATCTATCTATCTATCTATCTATCTATCTATCTGTCTGTCTGTCTGTCTTCTATCTATCTATCTATCTATCTATCTATCTATCTATCTATCTGACTGTCTGACTCTATCTATCTGTCTATCTATCTATCTATCTATCTATCTATCTATCTATCTATCTATCTATCTATCTGACTGTCTGACTCTATCTATCTATCTGTCTATCTATCTGTCTGTCTGTCTTCTATCTATCTATCTATCTATCTATCTGACTGTCTGACTCTATCTATCTATCTATCTATCTATCTATCTATCTATCTATCTATCTATCTGTCTGTCTTCTATCTATCTATCTATCTATCTATCTATCTATCTATCTATCTATCTATCTATCTATCTATCTATCTATCTATCTGTCTGTCTGTCTGTCTCTTTTAACTCTATCTATCTACAGAAAGACAGACAGATAGATCTCTCTGTCTATCTATCTATCTAGAATAGAAAACATTTATTTTAAATTGTAATAATAGTTCACACTATTCGTTTTTTTCTTCTTCTTATAGAATCCTCTTTTCTTTCTGGTTGTGAATTCTGATTAAAACCATCTGACGAGAAGCCTCAGCTTTACCTGTCTGTGAAACACAATGAGATTTCTTATTCGCGTCGGGTGGTTATTTGCCTCCATGTCATGCATTAAAATTGTCTTTACATAAATAATGCTATAAACGTTGCATATTTGCTTTTCTCTGTCTGTAGAGTGTTTGACCTGGTGTTGATACAACTGTACACCACCAGAGAGTTGCAGCTCAAATTAATAATCTTTGCCAATCAGATGCGTTGAGTCAGTGAAAGAGAAAAAGGGACAAAGAGGTCTGGATGTTCTTCTCTCATTCCCTCTTTCCTTTCACCATTTTTCTCTTAAACTCTCTCAATCTCTCCCCATCATCTTAAACTGATTCTTATTGTAGTTTCTCTATCCCCCTCAGCCACCTGCTCCCTCTTTCAGTCTCTTTTATCAGAGTTTGAGTCAGTGAAGATCAGAGAATGGCAGTCTTACCTGCTCTATTGTGTGTGACGTTCTTCTTTAGAAGCTTCTTTTCTTTCTGTTTGTGAATTCTGATTAAAACCATCTGACGGGAAGCCTCAGCTTTGCTATCAGGTCTTGCATTGGAAATTTAGAGAACATCCAGCACATTTTAGTAGTACATTCCATGTCATATGGGAAAAAATTTATAAAAAAATTATATACAAAAATTTATATATATAAATCATTTTTATTTTATTTTTTTATTCATTTGAAAAGAAGTCTCTTCTTATTCCTGTGATGCAAAGCTGAATTTTCAGCATCATTACTCCAGTCTTCAGTGTCACATGATCCTTCAGAAATCATTCTAATATGCTGATTTGATGCTTAAGCAATATTTCTTATTATTATCAATGCTGAAAACAGTTGTGGTTAATATTTTTGTGATGATTCTTTTTTTAATAAATAGAAATATCAAAAGAACAGCATTTATTTGAAATAAAAATAACAGTATAAATGTCTTTACTGTAATTTTTGATTAGTTTAATGCACCATTACTTAAAGTATTCATTTTATATTGAGCATAGCATATCATGTTGTTTCATGATCAAGAATAACTTTGTACTTGCTGGAAGTTATGATAACAATTTAGTATGTGTATTTGAGATTGTGTATTTGAAAATCTGACTGACAATGTGCTAGACACTGGAGGGCAGAATACAGGTGGAGCATCTCACACCTCGACTCGTTATTCTGTGCACTTGTCTAAACACGCTCATGGCTGCTTTAGTCAAATCATTCGGGTGGCAGTCGGCCAGTCAGCAGTGACTGATGTTTAGCCAGTGGATTAGCAGAACTCTACACATATAGATCTATGCCTTCATACGGTGGGGAAGAACTTGTGTTTGTGGGTAAATCATCACCAAACATAAATCCTAGATACAAACGTCATTGTGATTCCTTGGAGCCTGTTTGTTGTGTGAATGTCACCAACACCCCGAGGAGTGAAGGTGTGTCGCTTTGTTCTGAGGGCAAGTTTAGTTGGTGATGAAAAGCAGTACGGGACATCTATTTCTCCACACCCTTCTCCGTGCACAGACATGTTCGGCTCTCACGGTCAGTAAACCAGTTCGAAGATGCATTTCAGGAGAATGCACTTGATGAAGACCATCAGGTGTTGTGCGATGAGCATGTCCCTTTAAAATCTCTTAAAGGAGATTTCAGAGACACCCAGGGCCACCCAGAGACACTTTACCAGAGTGACAACCAGCCTAATGCCTCTGTTTGTCACTGTTTACTTGTCTCTAAGCCTGTGACCGTGTATGCATGCATATTTGCTTGTGATTGTGCATGCCTATAAATATGTAAGCGTTGCGTAAATCTATATCTAAACTAGTTTGAAACCCAGACAGAGGCTATAAAACTTTTTTTTTCCTTGTCCATGCTGAGGATGTAATCTGATCATTAGTGTCCTATAATCTCCAACTCTCCAAGCATGAAGGGTTAGTTCTGTGGCAAACTATAGACAAAGCACTCCAGGAATGCACATGCATACATACTCCTATGGTTTCTATTCAGTAGGTTTGTAAGCACTAGTTACTCATTGACCACCATTTACAGTGGGGTCTCTGAAATAATAATACTAGTTCTTTGTGCAGTGGCGGCTCCCAGCAGCTTGCCGTGGGTTAAATCCCTGATCTCCACAACTAGGATCAGTGTGGAGTTTCCCACACCCCCCTCTCCCACTGATATACTAGCCAGAGGCGGATATGACCCACAGCATTGCACAATAGCCATAAATCCAGAGGAAAAACAAACAAGTTTCTCTCTATAGGCCTGTATATAAGCCTGATATGTAATGTATGTTATGGACTTTGGTCAGGCCAGACACCACATTTAATTTCACACAGGGGTTGTGAGGGAGAAGTACAATAGATTGTATTGTTGTATATCTTGGTGTTGATAGTTTAATCAATGCAACATTGAAATTACTTACTTTCCAAAATCTGACATAGAATTTTCCCAAAGCATCAGTACACATAAAACTTAAACATTAAAACTTTTTTATGAAAACTTTTTAAACTACAATTTGCTTTAACTATAACCTTACTTAATTATGTTGTAATGAAAAAAAAAAAAAGAGAAAAAAAAGTATTTTATTTTATTATTTTTATTTTATTTTTCTCACATAATAC
Source organism: Coreius guichenoti (assembly GCA_039654105.1). Classification (NCBI taxonomy): domain Eukaryota; kingdom Metazoa; phylum Chordata; class Actinopteri; order Cypriniformes; family Gobionidae; genus Coreius; species Coreius guichenoti. The sequence goes on from CM077190.1 coordinate 7,170,085, forward strand.
CACAACATAGTGTTTATGTTTTATTTTATATTTTAATTTCATTTCATTATTTCATTTTATTTTACTCACATAATACCATAACATAATGCATATATATTTTATTTTTTAAATTTTATTTTATTGTATTATTTCATTTTATTTTACTCACATAATACCACAACATAATGCATGTATATTTTATTATTTTATTATTTTATTTTATTTTACTCACATAATACCACAGCATAATGCATGTATATATATATTTTTTTTTTTTATTGTATTGTGTTATTTCATTTTATTTTACTCACATAATACCACAACATAATGCATGTATATATATATATTTTTTTTTTATTGTATTGTGTTATTTCATTTTATTTTACTCACATAATACCACAACATAATGCATGTATATTTTATTTTTATTGTATTATTTCATTTTATTTTACTCACATAATACCACAACATTATGCATGTATATTTTATTTTATTTTATTTTATTATTTCATTTTTATTTTACTCACATAATACCACAACATTATGCATGTATATTTTATTTTATTTTATTTTATTATTTCATTTCATTTTATTTTACTCACATAATACCACATTATGCATGTATATTTTATTTTATTTTATTTTATTTTATTATTTCATTTTATTTTACTCACATAATGCCACAACATAATGCATGTATATAGTATATTTTAATGTATTTTTATTACTATAGTGAAAACCTTTATTTTATTGTTTAATACTAATTGCGTTCAAGTAAAATAAATAATTTTAATAAAGTTTTTTTAGCTAATAGAAAAATAATTAAAATGTATCATACACATGTAATACGGTATTATGTGTGTATGTGTATATGTGTATGTCTTGTGTACACAAGTGTGTTATCTTAGGGGCTCACAAGTAAGCAATTTAAAAGGAAACGGGGTGTCTCAAAGCTTAGGGGCAAAGACCCAGGCTGCGTGCTGGCAGATACTGTTGATCCAGAGGAGGTGAAATGAGAAAGAGGGGGGGAGGTGAGAAGGAGAGGGGGAGGAGAAGCAAATGGAGGAATGGGGAGGGTTGAGCAAATGGGTGAGAAAGAAAGCAAGAGAGAGAGCGCACACACACCCCTTTCTGCGCTCTCAGTGGACAGACTCATCCTCACATGGTTGGAGTGAGTGTGTTGTGGAGTTCTAACAGATGAGAAACACAGAGACACGCAGGATTACGTCCAGTACTTGGAGGAGACATTACCTGTATGAACTGAGCTAGGAGACATTCAAATTGCTGATGTTAGGATACTTTACTGAGTAACAGAAACGGACCTAGGATTTACCTGTGAGGTATGCCACACTACCAACTGCATTTCCATGCTGTTTTACTGTCTTTCAGAGATGTCTTTGCAATTGGACATTGATGTCTGTCTGTTGGACTGTCTAGGGTCCCATGTGCCTGTGCTCGAGTGGACGGCTGACAGTGATAAATGCCACACAGCTAGGTTAATATGGTTTACTCGCCATAGAGGCTTTGAAATTCTGCCTTTGTTGGACAATCAGTAAGCTGTGTGTTTATGTCTGTATGTGGGGTTTGCTTTGAGAGGTCTCTAAAACAAATGGTTCTGTGGTTGTAAAACCCCTCATCCAGACAGAAATGTTTGGAAGCCAAGGAGGAGGATCCGTCAGTGTATGTTCTCGCTCTCACACGCTGCCTTTGTGTGTGCGTGTGACTTTTCTCACTGGACGGAGTAAATCTCTTTAGTTTGCTCTCTAGTTTTGCTGTTCTGTCACAAATTGTCTTTAGCATTAACATCAGCTTGAGTGAGTACAGATTGTATTGTATGTACAGATCTGTCAGGATTTTGTGTTTTGCAGCCTTGTTAAATTCTGCTGTTACCTTATGAATAATATGCCACATTTGAAAGTTTTACTGTAAACCACCAGAGCAGCTCCAGGATAGTTCACTGTGTGTTTCTGTGTAGGAGTGTGTTTGTGTGTGTGGTCTACAGTTCTGTGGAATGTGATTCATTGTGATGGGATGACTGAAAAAGCAGCTGAGCTGAGATTTTGAGGAAAGATACAAGAGAAAAGACAACAAAGTGAAATAAAAATAAGAGAAAAGATCATATATAGACACCTTAAATGTGTTGGAGCAAGATATAGAGACCATCAGACCTGAAAGAAAGACCTAGAAACATTGGACCACTAACATTTACACCGGGCTGTCTGGGCTCATGGGGTCACTGTTGCTGGTCTCAGCTGTTTGCAGTCAGACAGAGATGGCACACGGGGTGCCAGATTCCTCGGTCGCCTGAGGTCTCCCAGCGGTCTAGTGTCTTTATGAATGAATTAACTTAGAGCGCGCTGTGGAGGAACTCAGACGGGCCAAACAAAGACTCCTGCATACTTCACTCTAGGAGCAAACATAGCAAACAATGAACCACACTCTTCCTACACCACCATATCACTGGCTTCCCCCTCAGGAACAGGCTGGACAGAGACTACCTGTCTCCTTTAAGAGCTCATATCTGGACTTTATCATGTGCATTTGTCTTGCTCCTGTCATATGCTGTTTAATCTATGGATTAGACTTAATAAACGCACTCCTTCCTTTAAAACGGGATGCTATCACACAGTCAGATTGATTTCCAAGCACAGTAGCTTTGTGCTGTAGGTCAATAAGGATTCTTCCTCATACTGAGCATATAAATCAAGACCCTGAAATGTAAAAACAGTGCATTAACATGTAAAATACGGGAGATTCTTTGGGAATTGCAGACCTTGCGGTAGTTGCTGGTTATTCAAGTGAAATGGGGCATGTGTGTTCAAGCATGAGTGTGTGTCTGTATGCATGTGCTTGTACTTTAAACACTTTTTGTTCTGATACTATATTTGTATAGAAGTGTGTTTGTGTGTATATATGAAGGCTTAATAAGGCAATCATGTTGTTTTGCTTTGCTCTGTAAGTGTGTTAAGTGGAACTAAGTAACAGAATGGCTTCTCTGACCCTCAGGGCATTTCTTCCTTCTTCTGCCCCACTGGAGCAGAGGGCATCAGGGTGAAACGTGGGGGGTAGAGAAGTTGTATGTGTGTGTGAGGGGGAGGAAATATGGCTTAAATGGGTCACAGCACCACCACAGCATGTTTAAAGTACACATTAATGAAGCTAATGAAAGAGATGAGGGGATAAAGAGTGAAAGGCAAGGTTTTGTGTTCAATAAATTTGTTTGAACTGGAGATATATGCTAGATTTTAAAGGTTTGGGAGTAAGATTGTAAAGTAAAATTTACAGTAATTACATTTATAAAAGATTTCTTTTTTTAAATACTGTTCTTTTGAACTTTCTATCAAAGAATCGTGAAAAAATGCATCAATAGATTATGCAGCACAACTGTTTTCAACATTGATGATAATTTAAAGAAATGTTTTTAGTCACCAATTCTGATTTCTGAAAGATCACGTGACTGGAGTAATGCTTCTGAAAATTCAGCTTTGCCATTACAGTAATAAATTAAAGCTGCAAGCAGCATTTATCGGGGTTCAAGCAGTTTAAGGCCTTTAAGCACATATGCATAAAAATATTTTAAGTTTTATTTAGCAAGCATGTAATCACTTAAGTTATAGAAGCTAAAGACCATTTACTGCCAATGCAGGCAAATTACTAAGAAAAAATATGTTTTTTAAAGTTTTTTTTGACAGTTATAGCACCACGTCTTGCCCGGTCTTTACCACTTTTTTTAGGTGTCCTCAAAGTGTGCCCATACATATGTGTGTCAAATTTGTTGTAAATACCTCATTTCGTTTTGAAGTTATAAACACTTATATTTATGAGAGCATAAAAATGACCCATGGGCAACACTGATTGGATTTTTTTGGACATTTGGGCATTATTGTTTAGCTATCGACCTATGTTTTCGAATTTCCTGTGGTGGTTTCGTCTCGATCGGACTAACGGTTTCGAAGATATTCGCAAAAGTTTTTTAAGTGCTAAATTACACCGTTGCACAAACCATAAGGCGAAACCTAGCATGTTTGGTATCGCTGGACTCGGCAAGGATTCAGGAGTCTAAGGAGGTGACTCCCGTGAAAAACGCTGGCTTGAAACTTCTCAGGCTCCTTCAGGGCATGGTGCCAATGCCGCATACCGAGTTTTTTGAGAGACGCCAATGTCCTCATAGACTATCATGGCACCCTGGACAAAGACACTGCATGCCAATTTTCATTGGACATTTTCACCAAGTGGCCAATCGTCGCATTTTTTTTCATGTGACCTCAGATTGAGCTCATACAAATGTGTCCCGAGTTTAGCAAAAATATCTCGTTCCTTTCACAAGTTATAGCCATTTTAGTAAAAGTGGCCCCGGTCACATCGAACATTTTGGTTCCCCTTAGGGACCGTGAGCAGAAATTTTGACTTTTTTTTGATAACTATTGACAATCAGACTCCAGAGAATCTTGCTGCACTGGTTTGGTTCCGATCGGGCCAAAAACCTAGGACTAGTTCGCAAAAGTAGGTTTTTCAAAAAATCCAAACAACCCGAAAATTTTGCCAAGGATTCCAACGATATAAGACACTTGAGCCTAGGCCTAACAGTTTAGGAGTTATGAGCCATTTCGTTCTTTTGACCGCTGTAGCGCCCCCGTCAGGCTGATCGGTGACGTTGTAGGCGGTGTGAGTACTACCAGCCCTCAAAGTTTCAAGTCTCTACGACTTACGGTTTGGTCTGCCTGATCAGTTTATAGGAGAATGCTGATCTTTGGAAAATGTAACAATTACAATAGGGTTTCAGCGCTACACACTTGAACCCCTAATTACATTTTAAAATATATTAAAATAGAAAACAGTTATTTTAACTGTAATAATATTTCACAATATTACTGTTTTTATTGTATTTTTTTATCAAATAAATACAGTCTTGGTGAGGATACTTCCTTCAAAAACATTGAAAAATATTAAACTTTTTAACAATAGTGTGTATTGTTTAAATATAAAAAAGGTATTTTATTGGAATGGTTGTTACCAAATAGTGACAGGTAAGAAAAGTTAAATAAATAAATATTAACTGCAATATATTCTTGTACAGACAATGAATGAGCTAGTGAGTATGGAGATCAGAAAATTGTTTTGAGAGTTTTTCCAAGGTATTAATCTCAAAGCTTGTTACAGATACTCTAAAATAGTTTCATGCTGTTTTTAAGCAGCGATAAAACACACACACAGTCACTGATTTCACTGACAGCTTATGAATACTTAGAACCTAGAAGCCCGATGACAGAATGGATGAAAAAAAAATGCATAAAACCCTTATGGATTATCTGTGAAGTTGTGGCCTTAGTAAACCCGTCAGGAACATTCTGTGTTGTGTGAGGTATTATAATCCTCATGTTAGATGTGTATGTGCGAGACCTGACAAATATTCCCCATTGTCTCCTGCTAATGTGTGTTTCTTAATGCAGCGTGTCCTCCATTCATTCAGCGTGTCCTCCTCTTTCAATATTAGCACTTGACAGTGGTTGTTTAAGCGTAGACTCCCATGAGGAGATGAGGAGGGGGTAGTGGGAGAAAAAAATGAATTAGAAACATACATTTGTGGCTTTGTTACACAAATTTTGTTCTGTGTGTGTGTGTGGGGGGGGGGGGGGCAGCTTTTGTTATTAATGTGGGGTTGAACATTTATGGTGTTACCATCTTTCCTCTAACATGACAATGTCTCACTTTTCCCCTTTAACCTCTATTAAAGGCAGGAGAGTTTTTCCATGTACTGTACTTTTGTTTATAAGAACATGCCTACAGTAAGGGTGTGTGTATGAATGTGTCTTTCTGACATTTATATGTCATGTTCATTCGTAATAGATACAACACAACAGGCATCTTTTCGTCTTTAAATCCTGTAGAACCGGATAAATGACATTTCTAACACGAAGGCAGGAAGACACACGCACACTGCACTGTTTCAAAATTCCCTTTCCATGAGGAAGTGATTCCCGCAAAGCCAAAAGACAAACAAAGTGGTGGTGCACATGTGGATATAGGAAGTATGCGCATGTGTGTATTTAAACACTAGTAAGGTGATCTGTGTGTGAGAGGGGACGCAGAAAGTTGTGAATAGACTGTTAACATCTAGATCAATCATCTTAGGAGGCAAACAATTTTAGCCTCCCCATTTATCAAGTAAAATCCACAACCATTTTACCATTTAAATTTACTTGTCGCTACAAAGGCCTTGATCTGACACATTTCGAATCACTTTAATCTTTGAAGGTCTTCAGACCACAAGCCTGTTGAGACGGGCCACACAGCTGCAGGCAAACCACAGATTACTTGCTCATTCACTTAACGACTTTAACGAGACGATTGATAAGAATAATGTGGAAGAATGATAGGGAGATTAGCAAAGAGAGAGAGGGAGTTGTTGGGAATTAACCACGTGAACCTTTCCATTCTGCTAAATTTGTGTGAGTCTGAGAGTCTCAAAGAAAAGAGACATTCGTTCCTTAAAGGCATCATTCACTCACCCTGATGTTGTTCCAAACCTGTATGACTTTTTTTTTTCTGCAGAGCACAAAAGAATTATTTTGAAAAATGTTTTTGGCCAAATTAGAAAGTAAATGGGGTCCAAAACAACTTTATTCTATTGCCAAATAAAAACATGTTTTTCATAATGTCTTGTATTTAGTTTAATTTTGTATTATTTTTAATATTACTATTATTATTTTTAGATTTTGCTTAATTAAGGTTTTTAACTTAACTAGTCTTAAAGGCACAATATGTAATTTTCGCTGCGAGAGGTCGCTTATTCAAAACAAATGCGTAGCTTGATGACGCCTTGATTTTGCGGAATCATGGGAGTTGTTGTCTTCACCTCAAAAGAATCCTACGTGACTCATATTCATGGATGAGCTAATATATTAAATATATATTAACATTACTGTAGTATGAAGCAGGGTGGGGCTGAAAGCCGTTGGAGCGGAACAAGGCCGCTGGAGCGATTGCAAAGGAGAGACAAGTGCTACACACGGCTCGAGAGCAGTGGAGCTTTTATTATGCCGCAGACGACCTCTTCCGCTTCTTCCGCTCATGTGTATGTGGGGTAACGCAGTGCTGTTTTATCAGATTAAGCCCTATTCGGATGGAATTAGTTTTACAAGGGTAGATGGAATAATGTAATTTTACCACACCGCGTCTGTAATATTAATGACCAATTCGCACGGGATAAGAAATCTCAGTAAAGCAGAAGTGGGAGGGGTAACTCGATTTACGTCACCTCCCTGTCGTTGTGTGCGTATTAAGTTGCTTCCTGGTATCATGTGCGCAAACACATATAACCTATATATAACAATTAGGTCCGGTCGAACAATTTATTAATTCAATTAATTCAATTCTGGTTGGATTCTGTAGGCACTTACCTAAAGCTACAAAAGTTTCGAGCCTCTGACAAGTGCTTTCAACCTTTTTTTTATCTGAATGGTAAGCAGAAAACACTTGAGGTTTGCCACAGACTTGTCCCACCGCCTAGAACGCAACTGAATGCTTTTTTAAGAGCTTCTATACTTGAAAAACCACAGAAAACTACTTTTAAACAAGAAATTATGGAATATTTACGTACATATTTACAGTGGGTCTATTCGCACAGGATTAGTATTACCTGAGGTAATTTTTCCAGACCTTTTTACAGAAGGTAAAAGTCGCCGCAATCTTTACTGACATTGTCCGTAATGATTACTGAGATGGCACATTCGGACGGGACTAAAATCACTGAGAAGCTCTGGTAATAATTACTTTACCCCACCTCTCCATGTTAAACTAATCCCCTCCGAATAGGGCTTAAGATACATTTGAGTGTGTTGAAAGTTATGTTATAATGCTACTCTGTGCGTTCGCTCGGCGGCTACTACGAGACACTTGTTGCACACTGCAGTAAGCTAGATCCATATTAGGCATGGTAAAACATGGTACTCGTGGTAAATCAAGAAAACGAGATTTAAACAATAATAATAACTGTGTTGAGCTATATAACAATGATTAGTTTTCTGTCGATTAATGTATACAAACAGTTGCTCATCTGTCTAATAAAACACATAATGTATTAAAGCGTCTTTGGTGTTTCCATGGTTTCTGCAAAATAAAACCGGAAATCGAGAGTAACACAGGTATGATGTCATTGATAGGCTAGTTAAAATAGCTTATTTCTCTGGATTTAAGCTTGACAGCCTTAGTCTCCCTTGACTTTTACTGTATTAAAAAGAATGACTGGGATTATTTTCAAAAATTCGCTTTTGTGTTCCATGTAAATGATGACAGAATTTATATTTTTAGGCGAACTACCCCTATAATGCTACTTGATCCAACTTGTTCCGGTCTCTATCTGTAACTAACATCCTTTCAGTCGAAGCACAAAAGAGACTCCTCTTCAGCACGGGTCATCGGGGGAGAAAAGATTGGCTCTCTTAAAACACTCTACTGACCTGAAAAAGATCTGATCTCGGGCTGAAAGGAGCGACTGCATGCTGGTCTATTTTACTTTCTAAATTAGCTTTTTTAAGTAGAGACTTGAGTGTCTTCATTCTTGCCTTGTGGCGTGCGGGTGCAGGTTTTGTTGAGCTTCTTCCGCTTGTTTGGCACAGAGGAGAGGTTGTGTGGATAAAAGCAGCCTCTTGCTTTCAACAAAAGCTTTTTCTATGGTTCCAGCACACATGCACAGGCTGTGAAGCTTCAACATGGTTCTTACATACAGCAGGGTCAGAGGATTGCAGTAATATAAAGTCACACAAACTTAGTGCCTGGGGGCACCGTGGTCCCATTTGAAAAACATTAGACTCTTTATAGTGAGATGCACGTTTTCCTTTGCTGGTTAAAGACCTCCAGGCAGGGTAACATTAAGAATATCACAGATGTAATCTTGGAATCCTGGCTTTTGTATTTATATTTAACTACACTAGCACTAAGTGTGTATAATCTGTGGCATTTAGTGCTATAGTGCTGATTTATCAGATGGGAATTGTTTAATTTTGTTTTTAAAGTAGCCATATTCTACTGTAGAACTGAGTTAGTTTTCCCCATGCAGTTCACTTATAATGTTAGTCAAGGTTGTTGAACAAAAGTCAAGTTACAGTTATTTCTATAGTACATTTAAAAACAACAAATGTGAAATTTTCAAAAATGAGGAATTGTTATTTTCACATTCTCTATTAAAAACCCTTCAAAATTATGTATGATGTATGAATCGGACAAAAAATGAATATAGTCAGCAAAGTCAATTTTGAGAAAAATCGAGTTCGTTTTCTGAAGGTTCCAAAACAAAATCACCTAGCAACCATACCTTAAAATCCCTGGTAATAACACCAAATTTGGCACACATCAAGTCAAAACCAAATATCTATAGGAAAAATATATATTCAACTTTTTTGATACCACAATTGTTTGATTAACATTAATGAAACAGACAGCCTAGATATTAAGACCTACTGTACCACACGGATCTAAAATAATGCTACATATCAGATGTTTTTCCCCAACAGTTAAGCAAACGTTCACATAAGACATAACAGATAATGTTTGCGTGAATACTCACCAAGACAGATATTTTGAAATACTATAATTCTGTGTATATCGGGATTGTGCGCTGTCTGAGGCGTCATTGTGTGCGCTCTTCGCTCAGCGTGAGTAAGATTGTTTTCATGGGCAAGGGAAAGGTACTTCTCTCCGAAAACGTACAAATAAAGATACTTTTAGATGTTTAATTGCTATTTGGAGCATTGGGATCCCTAGACGAGGACATAATGAATTCATTTTTGTGAAAACCTCAAAATCGACCTTTTTCATTTGTTTTGCCTGTAGCTCGAAATTATCCTGTGGTCTGACTCCTTTTGCCAGCACGGGTCACAAATGTTTGCTAAAGTGCTGTACAAACTAAAAATAGTAGGTTGTGACTCATCACCTGCGGGGTACCTCAAGGCTCTGTTCTGGGCCTTTTTTGTTTTCTTTATATACACTCACCTAAAGGATTATTAGGAACACCTGTTCAATTTCTCATTAATGCAATTATCTAATCAACCAATCATATGGCAGTTGCTTCAATGCATTTAGGGGTGTGGTCCTGGTCAAGACAATCTCCTGAACTCCAAACTGAATGTCAGAATGGGAAAGAAAGGTGATTTAAGCAATTTTGAGCGTGGCATGGTTGTTGGTGCCAGACGGGCCGGTCTGAGTATTTCACAATCTGCTCAGTTACTGGGATTTTCACGCACAACCATTTCTAGAGTTTACAAAGAATGGTGTGAAAAGGGAAAAACATCCAGTATGCGGCAGTCCTGTGGGCGAAAATGCCTTGTTGATGCTAGAGGTCAGAGGAGAATGGGCCGACTGATTCAAGCTGATAGAAGAGCAGCTTTGACTGAAGTAACCACTCGTTACAACCGAGGTATGTAGCAAAGCATTTGTGAAGCCACAACACGCACAACCTTGAGGCGGATGGGCTACAACAGCAGAAGACCCCACCGGGTACCACTGATCTCCACTACAAATAGGAAAAAGAGGCTACAATTTGCACGAGCTCACCAAAATTGGACAGTTGAAGACTGGAAAAATGTTGCCTGGTCTGATGAGTCTCGATTTCTCTTGAGACATTCAGATGGTAGAGTCAGAATTTGGCGTAAACAGAATGAGAACATGGATCCATCATGCCTTGTTACCACTGTGCAGGCTGGTGGTGGTGGTGTAATGGTGTGGGGGATGTTTTCTTGGCACACTTTAGGCCCCTTAGTGCCAATTGGGCATCGTTTAAATGCCACGGCCTACCTGAGCATTGTTTCTGACCATGTCCATCCCTTTATGACCACCATGTACCCATCCTCTGATGGCTACTTCCAGCAGGATAATGCACCATGTCACAAAGCTCGAATCATTTCAAATTGGTTTCTTGAACATGACAATGAGTTCACTGTACTAAAATGGCCCCCACAGTCACCAGATCTCAACCCAATAGAGCATCTTTGGGATGTGGTGGAACGGGAGCTTCGTGCCCTGGATGTGCATCCCACAAATCTCCATCAACTGCAAGATGCTATCCTATCAATATGGGCCAACATTTCTAAAGAATGCTTTCAGCACCTTGTTGAATCAATGCCACGTAGAATTAAGGCAGTTCTGAAGGCGAAAGGGGGTCAAACACAGTATTAGTATGGTGTTCCTAATAATCCTTTAGGTGAGTGTATGTTCCTTTGAGAGCCTCTGTTGTTTAGAAACATAACATTGCATACTATTGTTATGTTAATACTTAGCTCTAGTTCCTGCAAAAAGCAAGTCTTACCATCACTGTTTGACTGCCTTAAAATCATTAAAAGTTGGGTGGCTATCTAAGATGCTTCAGTTTATGCCATCTTGACTTTATACTGAATGGGTGTTCGTGGGGGCAGTTATGTGTGACATCAATACTATGGAATCTAAATTTTGTAGATTTGTTTCCACAAATGGTTTGTGTTGACTGAGAAGGGAACTTTGAGTTTTTAAACCATACGTACGGATGTCCTTCTGTTGTATATGAAATGCTTAACTACTAATGCGAATCATGAATTGCAGGATTTTGGCAGAATGAGCAATCTTCTCATTAGCAGTCTGTAAAGTGTTCACTGCTGACGCACTTTGATGAGACACCTTCTGTGGGACATGACAGCCTGCTGAGGGGGAGAAGGTGAGAACTACAGTGTATATGGTTGGGTATGTGAGTGTGTGTGTTTTTTGGCCGTGCATTGGCGATATGCGTGTGAGATAGAGGTGGTTTTTAAAAGACAGGTTGGTCAGCAGTAAGTCTCACTCTGAATTGAGCCTAAATATTGTCTGGTACTGATGTGGTAATGGGGTATTGATTTGTAGTGGTTTGGCCGATGGCGTGTGTGTGCGCTTTAGAAACAGCTCTATTGTGTCTTTCTGGTAAAAGGCTGAGTGTCAATAGCACGCGCACGCACACACAAAATACCATGATGAAGAGATAAGATTCATTGCCTTCCACACCATAAAGAAATCATCCAGCACTGAGGTAAATCTAGTGTTACTTCACCCATAACCACAAACCATGGGGGGCATGGACACTTCTTGTAAAGTTAAAATAAGAGAATGGCACAATGTTGCAAAATAAACCTTATTTTTTATATATTGCAGTATTTTATTTTCATCATTTTGTCTCAAAATTATTTTTATTTCTATTGTTGCAATGAACAAATATTTTACTTTATTTTTTATTTTATCTCTATTTACAAATTTGACCTTATATGTGACCCTGGACCACAAAACCAGTCATAAGTCGCACGGGTATATTTGTGGCAATAGCCAACAATACATTGTATGGGTCAAAATGATCCATTTTTCTTTTATGCCAAAAATCATTAGGATATTAAGTAAAGATCATGTTCCATAAAGATATTTTGTAAATTTCTTACCGTAAATATATCAAACATTTATTATTATTAGTAATATGCATTGCTAAGGACTTCATTTGGACAACTTTAAAGGCGATTTTCTCAATATTTAGATTTTTTTTGCACCCTCAGTTCATAAATGAAAAAAAGAAAGAAAAGAATGAATATTCTGAAAGCTATTCTTCTAAAGATTGTTCTGTCTCTTTGCTTTTGTAGCTTGTCTTTCTCTCTGCTGTTTGCGTGTGACATTCCTGCCCTTTCAGGGCCCAAGTCTTTCAACTCCCTGCCCTTTTTTTCTCTTCTTTCGTTTCTTAAAGGAGCACTTTGTTTGTGAGGTTCTGCTTGTTGACGCAGGTGCAAAAAAGAAGCAAGAGAATAAGAGAGGCGAAGAATGAGAGAATGACGGAATCCCGGCACTCACGATTACCCCTCCTTCTCAAATGAAGTCTCTTATGGCCTTAAAAGATGGCTTGAGGCCTTGTGAACACACTCATTTCCTCTCTTTTCTAGACCTGTCAGGGCTTGTAGGTTGTTCTCATCAGCTGTAGAAGTTTCCGTTGGTCTCAGGTGTGCTGAGGAAGGGCTGTAGCACCGGTGTGGCTTTCAGGGCCTCCTCCACCCCTCTTTTCCTTTCCATTGGGGGTTCCTGCCAGACGAGAAGAGCCGTGGGCTGCGAGCCAAAGCCTGATCCTACCTCTCATTCACTGTCAGCAGCAGGAATCCCAGAGCTATGAGTGCGTGTGCTCGTTCTGGATGTGTGAACTGTCAGCGTTAGTGGCCATTCTCTCATAAAACATTTGACTCAAGCTGCCCATGTGTGCATTGAGAGTTTGTTCAGCCTGAGCTTGCCGCAGTGCTACGGGCCAGACATAAGAAAAACTGTGAACTTTACAACTCTTTTCTCTCTGAAATATGACTTTGGTGTCTTGGGCAGTCAGCAAATGTCTTGGCATGTTGTACTGTGGTGCTCATATGGAAAACGTAGGTTTGAATCTGGCCCACAACCTCCCTCTCTCTTTATTCAGACAAGCACTTTTTTGTCACAATCTTAGATTCATTTAGTGGTTTGTAGTTCAAAAAAACAAACCAAAAGATCTATTTGGATCTGGTTTGAAATCTTATTAAAACGTCAATTTTTATTACAATGAATCAATATAACAATAATATTTTCTTCTTTTATTCGATTTTATTTTAATTTCTCATTGCAAAATTAACCTTATTTTTTATTGTTGCAATGAAACTTTATTATTTTATAATTGTATTTATTTTATAAAATAAATTATAGATTATTTTTTATCATGTTGCAATGAACAAACTTTTGAGAAATGTGCTTCAGTCTGAATGATCAGATCTCAAGTAGTTTTTTTTTTTGGTCAATCAGGACATGTTGTGTGTGTAACATCACACATAAGTGTCTACAGCTGTGTGAATCTACTATTTTCCCTCCCTCTTTTCCCTTATAATGAATTATGTGAATAATTGACTGGCACAGCACATGTATGGACGGATGTATAAAATGCCTTGGATATTTATGTTGTCTCATATGTCCCATGAATATTTGCAGTGTAAAGATCAGATTTGGCAAACAAATTGGAAATCCTGTTTCCAGGATGACCTCAACATGAGTTTTTAAAGTTGTCTATTTTGTTATTTTAGCTTTGTATGGGAGAAGAGAAAACACCAGCATCCAGACATACTCATCCGCATTCATCCTTTTGTCTCTTGCCCTCCCCATTTCTCCCTCTCTCTTTTTCCCCCAGACTGGCACTCTTTGTTCAAGCGTGTCATTGGAAGTGTGTAAATCGTGAGCCCCTCAGCCAAACATTTCTCCCCTCTGATCAGTGAGAGGACCCATCTGCAGCCCGTCCTCCCCCTCCTCTTCTCTTCCTGCATGTCATCACTCCATTTTCCCCAGACAGAGGACACAAATTAGCCCCATTTACACTCCATCTCCAACTTCACTGCCTCTAACCTGATAATGACTGGTGCATCTAGATGAATTAGGATGATGGCGATGAATTGAGTGTGTGGGTGTGTAACATCAGGATATATACATGAGTCTGGCCATGGTGATGAATCTGATGAACACACACCTGAAAAAATAAAGCAATAAGCTATGAGAGGCCTTGCATTACAGTGATTTCACCATGGGTAAGAGGTGGTCTTAAGCTTGATGTGAAGTATAGAGGTAAAATCACTGTAACACATGTTCTCAAGGGCTTATTGCTTTGTATGAAATGGCAGCAATTGCAAAATGATTAAAAAACACAGATGTTCCCCACATAGTTACATTTATTATAACTGTTTACGGTTTCCAACAACATAGCAACTCGTATTTAAATGTGACAAACGTGGGTCATCCAATCAGAATTTAGTAAATAAGTAATTATGTTCCCATAATATGAAATATAATAGAGGGTAGCCGAATAGAATAGAATACAAATAAACTAAAAGAGATTAAAATGGTATCTTGTCATTAATCTCAGCATTTTTGCTTGAAAGCTTTACTAATGCAACAGTACAGATCAGAATTGTGGACGTAATATTACAATAGAATAGAATAGAATACACACAGAGAAAAGGGTGTCAGAATTGTACCTTAAGGGGTACAACAGCTTGTCACTGGGGCAGTATCCTTAAAAGGACATATTTGTACCTTTTTTACTCCTAAAAGGTGCATATTAGTACCTTAGAGTACAAATACATACCTTAAGGTACTACTATGAACCTTTTTTGTTATAAAAAAAGGTACAAATATGTCCTTTTAAAGGGTACTGCCCCAGTGACAAGCTGTTGTACCCCTAAAGGTACAATTTTGACACCCTTTTTCACTGTGTATAGAATAGAATAGAATAGAATGGAATAGAATAGAAAACAATGGTTATTATGAATATCGCACTTTGCTTGAAAGCTTGGCACATGACCTTTGTACTAAGACACTATAAACACAATTACAGATCAGAATGATTAATGTAAGAATGGAATAGCGAAGAATGGAATAGAAGTAGTGCTGTCAATCGATTAAAAAAATTAACTAATTAATCGCACATTTTTCCTGTAATTAATCGTGATTAATCACGATTAAAAACATACGAGTTTTTAATATATTTCACAGTTACTCTCCAAATTAATGTTAAAACAACTTAAAGACAGTAGCCTATTGTTTTAAATATTTGTCGTAATGGCATCTTTTTATACTGCTACTGATGTCTCGATGATTTTTTTTTAAACATTGATGATAGACATTTAGCATTACAGTATAACTGAAAGCTATCAATTTCAACATTTATTAGGCTTTAAAATAACTTTTAATTTAAGTGAACTTAAAACAATCTTGACATAAACCCATTATAATAAATGTCATATTTACTTGTGGCCTTAAAGTTGATAAATAAGAGTTATCAAACAGTCTGCACTGCATAAATAATAAATTAAATATAGATTAATCCTTATTAAAGCTACAATTTTCTCTCTTACCTTTCTTCTTTGATTAACATTAATGACAGACCTCACAGCAACTGGTTTATTAGGCTGCTGTCACTTTAAGATCTGCCGCTGCCGCACATGACGCGCATCTCATTTTAGTTCATTAAAGTTGTTATTTAACTCATTTAAGACTGCTCTCATGAGAATACTCGATAAAACGGGCATTTTGCAATTCTGTTATTGTTTAAGCGCGAAAGAGAACTGGTGTGCTGTCTGTGCGCGCGATTCTGTTCTCTTTTGTCTGTGCGCGCTTGGATGGTTTAAAAGCATTTGCATGAATAAGAGTTGATCATATAATGTAACGCTAGCCCAAGGATGACAGAAAAAACAGATTCTGTGTTATAATTGCGTTACATTTTTTTTTAACGCGTTAAACTGAAAAAATTAATCGCATGCATTAACACACTAATTTTGACAGCACTAAATAGAATAGAATAAAAAATAAATTTAAATTTAAAGAAAAATAAAATAATAATAAATAAAATCAAATGTTTGTCATGAATCAAAGTTTTGCACATTACTTTTTTACAAAGGAGCTCTCAACAAAAGCAAAGATCAGAGTGCTGAACGTGATTTCAGACATTGAGAGAAAGCGTTTTTGGTCTCCTGAGAGTCTAGATGTGCTCCCCACAGTCAGGCACAGTTAGCTTTACTGGCGTAATTATGGAACAACAGATTTTGTCTGTCCCTTCGAGAGGTTTATATGGGTTAAAAGAGAGCAGCAGACGAGATATGCTAAGCTCTGTGTTGGAGATGAGAAAGCCTTTGAGGAGCATACAGTATGGCCACTGCACTCCATAGAGGGGTTCATTTGAGACATGTTAGGCTCTCGGCAGGACTAGTCCTGATCCAACTTCATCCTCAGGTCAGCCTTCTGAAAGAGAGAGATATGAATGGTACCCCCAAGGATTTTGAGAAAGAAATCAAACACAAATCCACTATTACTTGATGTCAACCTGTGGTTTACATTATGCATGGCATGATCGGATTAGAGTGTAACTTCAAGCTTTGTTCGATCCCTGAACCATTTTTTCATACAGACTTTGATGTCAAACATCAAAAAACATGAAATCTGTGACCTCTCTGATGTGATAAAGACTGCCATAAGTTCTAGTGTAAAATCACCTTTAATTTTTGCTTCTTAATTTATCAAACAGATCACCATGGGATGTCACCCTGGTGTATTATCAATCTCTCCTCTTTGTTCTGTCGTCATCACTCTATCATTAACACGTCTGCAAAGGCTTAGATGACACAGCATTCCAGGTCATGGTGCGTTATTGAACAAAAAAGAGGAAACTGGTCTGGTGGTCCCAGAGGAAGTAGCCACAGTCCTCCTCCACTTTGACCGGTGGCAAACAGACTGCCTATAAAGTCACATTATAGATTAAAAGATGAACAAATTAGCTTTGTTGTATATAGTAGATTTAGCACTAGCACTACTCAGGATGTTAAGTGTGAAAAATGAGTCACACTTTTAGTTTGGCCATATTTGTTCATGTGCTCTAATAAAAGAAGCAACTGAATACAAACATAAACGATGATAACGCCACATTAGAAACCAAGACAGGCTGTCTCGGGTTGATGGGGGGTCAGACTCACCGGTGGTCTGCGTTTAAAGCGTCATCGTCTCGTTACCGGCTCATTGAGCTCTGACGAGCACAGACACGGTCAGGAGCCCGGAGACATGAGGGAGGAGTCCTGTCACTTCATTTGGATTAATGGACAGTTAATATCTCCTGCCCTTTGAAGATCTTCAGAACTAGTCTTACGGAAATGGTCACCCATGCTGTCATGCTGTGTATATGATAGGACTTGCTTTTGTCTCTCACTGGAGAAACATTTAACTGAGTTTTTGTAGTTTGACATGAATGATTGAGCTAATGTAGTTTAAATATGAGATGGATGCTTAAAATAAGAAAAAATGCTTAATATTGGGTGGGCTTTGTGACACTGTTATGGATAGGACAGAGGTGACAGGAAAGAATAAGGAGCAGAGGGGGGATGGGTTCGGGAAATGACCCCTCATCAGGGTCAGGGCTGGACTCGGGCCGGCCATTAGACATGCTTTCAGAATTTCATTATTTTTATTGTTTAATCAGTGTAAACTTTTCAATTTTATTATGTTTTATTTATTTATTTAATTTTATTTATTATATTATTTTATTTTATCCATTATATTAATTATATTATATTATAATACATTTATTACCAGTATATGTTAATCAACATTATTTTCCTGTTAACGAAATAGACACTTGCCACTATTTTCATGTTGCAAAATAAACTAAGCTAAACTAAAATAAAATAAAGATGAGAATAGATTAAAATAGAGTTGAATATCTCAGCAATTTAGCTTGAAAGCTTTGCATGTGACTTTTTTACTAAGGCACTAACACAAGTACAGATCAGAATGATGAACATGACTTATTTTTATTATATAATCATTGTTCAGTCATTTTTCAATTTTGTAGTATAATTTCTCACTAACTCACTAGTTACTACGACTTTTGCTTCAGTAAACTCCTAATTACTACTTATTAATAGTTAGTAAGGTAGTAATTAAGTTTGGGTATTGGGTAAGATTAAGGGATGTAGAATATAGTCATGCAGAATAAGGCATTAATATGTGCTTCATAAGTACTAATAAACAGCCAATATCATAGTAATATGCATGCTAATAAGCAACTAAACTAAAGTGTTACCAAAAAAAATTATATACAGTAAAACTTTAGATAAACATGATCAAATATAATCAATATTTTTTCATGTCGCTGTAATAGACCCTTGTCAGTATTTTCATGTCCCATTGATGTGAATCTTTCTCTGTGCTTGTTTTTCTTCCTCCTTCCTTGGAAAAGATGATGTTAATCTTCCCATCCTGGTGTGCATAAGGTTTTCATGCAGTGATCCATCATACGAGTAACAAAAACATGTGAATACTTCAGTACCTGTGGTGATAAGCTTCTTATGAAGCCTCCTCTTTAAACTCTTCTTAACCCCTCTCACTGTCGGTCTCTCTCTTGTTCTCTGTCACTCCCTCTTCTTTTCCATTATTCCCAAGGGCGTTTCATCACAGCTTTCAAGTCCCTCTCATCTCAGGCTAAGTTGGTCATTCCCTGTCGGGAATCCATGGAAGAATGCGAGAAATGGGGAGAGTCGCCTGTGGGCAGGGTGGGTTTCAGGGAGTTCAGGGCTTAGGGTATTGTTTAAAGGGTCATGCACCAATTAGCAGTGAATGTAGATGGACTATTAAAGGGATCTTAAATTGGTTTCAAAGGCACAAAGATAAAGGTCAACGCTATTACAGTGGGAATGGATTTATGGAGCTCCTTATGAGATTTTAGCACTGTTTGGAAAATGACCTGCTGTGTTTCAGCACTTTTTTTAGTAAAATATTTCTTAGATGTGTTGACTAAGCAGAAATACACTTGTTATGAAGAGAAAACAGAGCAGAGGGGAAGAGAGAGAATGTTTTCCCATGTTCAAACAATGTGGTTGATGAATAAAAGAGAAAGAATAAAAGAAGTGAGCCTATAGATCACACCAAACAAAAGAAAAAGAAAAAAGATGTCAGGGCAGAGAGAGAGGACTTGAGGGAGGGAGCCATTATTATTTGATACCTGAGAAGTTTTTGTGTGTGTGTGTGTGTGTGGTTGGGTGTTGGAAGGAAATGTGTCTGGGTGGGGACTGTGTTAAAAGTGTAAAATATTTGGTGGCCGTTGTGGCAGGAACTGACAAGTTGTTTTCTTTTCTACTGCAAGTTGGTCTGAAGAGATGTTGAATGTAAACAGGAACCTATTAACCAATAACTATTTTGTTATTGACTCTACTCACGATTCCATGACAACATTTACACAGAATCTGTGTTCTACCTTTCCAGATTCCTGCAGAATTAAAATACCCCATAATTAGTCATCATTTTCTGATAATCACATACTGTTGTTATAGCTACGACTGGGTGAAACAAAAAAAAAACATTACTCCAGTCTTCAATGTCACATGATCCTTCAGAAATCATTCTAATATGCTGATTTGGTGCTCAAGAAACATTTCTTATTATCATCAATGTTGAAAACAGTTGTGCTACTTAATATTTTTGTGATGATTAAAAAGCTTAAAAAACAGCATTTATTTAAAATAGAAATCTTCAGTGTCACTTTTGATCAATTCAGTGTTAAAAAGTTTTAATTTGTTTGAAAAAAATCGAAAATTATATGTATTATATGCATAATATGAAAAATGGGGCACAGAGAGTTCAGTGTACATTTTTGAGTGCTAACTCAAGCTAACTAACTTTTGATCTGATTCTTTAAAGGAGTAGTTCACTTTAAAATGAATTTACTTGATTTACTCACCCTCAAGCCATCCTAGGTGTATATGACTTTCTTCTTTCTGATGAACACAATCTGAGTTATATTAATAAATATCCTGACGCTTCCAAGCTTTATAATGGCAGTGACAGGGTCCATTGAGTTTGAATTTAAAAAGAGTGCATCCATCCATCATAAAAGTACTCCACACGGCGCCGGGGGGTTAATAAAGGCCTTCTGAAGCGAATCGATGGGGATATTGTAAGAAAAATATCCATATTTAGAACTTTATAAAGTAAAATATCTAGCTTCCGCAAGACCGTCTTCCGTATTCAACTTACGAAAAAAGCATAACTGGCGCGACATATGACATCGGACGTAGCGTCAGCGTTTTGAACTGCGAGAGGTGTTACACTTTCTGCGTAAGTTGAATACGGAAGGCGATCTGGCGGAAGCTACATATTTTACTTTATAAAGTTTTAAATATGCATATTTTTCTTACAAAACTCGACTGATTCGCTTCAGAAGGCCTTTATTAACCCCCCGGAGCCGTGTGGAGTACGTTTATGATGGATGGATGCACTTTTTTGAGCTTCAAACTCAATGAACCTATTCACTGCCATTATAAAGCTTGGAAGCATCAGGATATTCATTAATATAACTCAGATTGTGTTCATCAGAAAGAAGAAAGTCATATACACCTAGGATGGCTTGAGGGTGAGTAAATCATGGGGTCATTTTCATTTTAAAGTGAACAAATCCTTTAAAGCACATCATTCAAAAGAACTGATTTGTAGTACCGAATCAAACTTTCAAAACAAAATATCAGTATATTTGCCTCCTGAGGTTGCACTATGAAAATCTATGGATCATTGCATGATCTTTAGGAAACTGTCCAAATAATATGTTATAGCATATTAAAATTGTTGCAATATTCAATTTTTATTTTATTTCATTAATACAAAAGGATATAGTATATATTTTAAACATTTAATACTATGGCCCATCACTGGTATCCATGGCGTAATCAGTCAGCAGAGACAGACAAAGACAGTGTGGGCAGTGATTATTCTTGTGTCTTTGTCTGCACTCTCTCAATTATACTAACAAGGGTAGATTGTGCACATGCAAAATTATAGATTCCATCTGAGGGAACAATGGAGCATTTCTAATCCAGTCTCTCCTGTGCTCACTCTCTCTGTCTATCTGTCTGGGTGTGTAGTTAAAAGCCCCGTAGTCTTCCTCAACTCAGTGCAGCAGTGCTGGGCTTTGGGGAGATTTTAAACCTTGCTCTTTGCCCCAGGCCCTAAAGACTAGCAGCAGAAACAAAAAGACTATGTATTGGACTAATGGGAGCAGGTTTAGGGAACAAGAATAATGCATTTGTGTTTGCTTCCCCCTCACTTACAGCAGTCATCACTCATTGCTTTTCTTTGTCTAGTGAATATCTATCTTCTCTTCCATCATAAATGACTTATATGAGCCTCCAAGTGCTTTTTTTTATATTTATATTATAATATCTGACTGAATTACGTTTGCAGACTTATCAGTCTATTTGCGGGTGCAATTTTGCAGTAGTTCTTCTCAAGCAGGCCTGTCTGTGCTTTATATTGTGATAAATAGAGACATTTCAGATGATTATCCTTCAGTAATGATATGTTTGTGACTCGTCGCTCCACTTTTGAGTTAAGTATCGAAGAGCAATATTCATTTCACACCCCCTTATATCTGTTTGCTCAGTTTTGAGAGAGCTAAAGTAAGTAAAGTGAAGTTACTGAGCACTAGAGTTTTACTAGCCACTCTTATCTCTATATTCGTTATAAATGATTGAGAGTATTTTCTGCTACTTGTAGGGGTGTATTCATGTGAACTAGCTGGAGGAAGCTAAAGAAAGCATAACTTCCTTTTTAACACTCGACTCGTGCTGGTGATCTATTCCACAGCCGCTCTTTTTGCTCAAACAAAAGAGTAATTGAGAGAGGGAGCGGGACGTTCAGTATAGCCAGTCCGTTTCATTATTCCATTACAATGCACACCCTCCTCACGGCCAAACATTAGCTTTATTCTGCAGCTGGGACGGGGGGAGAAAACATTCATCAGAGAGGGGGGGCGGGAAAGAAAGAAAGAAAGAGGATGACAGAAAGAAATGTGACATATGAAAAGAGGAAAGACAAAATGTGATGTTAAAGACAAAGGAAAGAAAAAATATTAACAGGTTGAAAGATAGATAGATAGATAGATAGACAGACAGACAGACCATAGATAGATAGATAGATAGATAGATAGACAGACAGACAGACCATAGATAGATAGATAGATAGACAGACAGACAGACAGACAGACAGACAGACAGACAGACAGACAGATAGATAGATAGATATATAGATAGACAGACAGACAGATAGGTAGACAGACAGACAGACAGACAGACAAAAAGAGAATAAGCAGTGTGGAAGCCGAGATAAGATCAGAGTGTGTGTGTGGTTTAATAACGGAGCTCAGGCTAGCACATCCTTCACAGTGAGGGAAGTGAAGTGGAGGAGGTGTCCTCCTAAGTGCCTGTGATTAAACATTCACAGTGAGACTGTACAAGGCTCAGCAGGCTATTCCACCACCGCACACCCTTCCTCCATCCTCTCCACCTGCTTCTACCCTGCAGGAGGCGTCCGGCTCCAAGATGACAAAACACATTCACAAACAACAAGAATATATATATGAGCGTCATAACTCAATATAGCGAACATTTTGCGTTTGTGTTAGCTTGTTGTGGTCATGCTGAGATTTATCACACATTATTATTGCTGAATCCCAGTATCATGTAGGTGAGGAGTAGGAGGGAAGGAGAGAGTGGGCAGAAGGTCACTCGGTTCATTCGCTGACTCACGTTTGCCGCTCTGCTCATCGGGATCACAGTTTCTCTCATCGATTTTCACTAACCTTTTGGTTATGACTGCAATGACATTTTAACTGTAGATCCCCGCTGAGATATTCCATCTGGAGAATGTTTTCGAAGCAGAAGATTTGATATTTAATGGGATCGGATCAGATGGTAACAGATCTGTGTTTGATTAGCGCACATATGCTTATATACCATCACAGCCACATTAAGAAGGGAGACAGACAGTGGAAAGTCCCTTTAAGGCAAGTTGGCGGCCATCTTGGGCAGCTATTTCCAGTCATTTAAGTACATCTTATTTTCTCGAAAAACTGCAGTCTACAAAAAAAGTTAGCTAATAGTGCATTCATGTCAGAAAGATTGTATTTATGAGTTGAACAAACATGAACACCACCACAGTGAATGTCCTAATTACGGAAAGTCGGAAAGTTTTCTTTGAGCCCAGAGTTTCCGAGTTGGGGGCATGTCAGTGAAAAAAATATGGCAAACACAATGGATGCATCTATAGTTGATGGTAGCCATGGGCGACATAAAATTTCTCAAGAGCAATTTTTGAAGGGGACACAAATAATACAGTCAAAGTTGTACTTGTATAGATATGTGTACAGTGGCCAACAACACAAAGCGATAGCGCGGTCATATTATAATTATTACATTATCTTGCGTCCTCCACATAGTATTTTAGGTATCGTCTGGGACAGAGGACGTCTCTTACTTAGATATTCAACTGCAGCAAGCCCACTGATCTGCCACTTAACATCATATTGAGCAAAACCCAACACAACGGTAGATCTACAATATTAGCCTAATATCAGTTCACACATAGGCTTATCGCCGTGTTAGTTGTAGTGGATGACTTACTATCCAACAAGCTACCAAACAAGCTAGGTAACATTATAATCGCTAACATAGCGGACTCATGGAAAAATACATTGTTTATCATCATTTTTTTGTCATGACTAATTTATTAGTGAAAAACAACCTTGAAAAACAACTTATTTGTGAAAAACAACTTGAAAAACAACCACGGCAACAGTGTAAAAGTAGCCCAATTCCGCAGGAAAACCGCAGACTTGGCAACACGGGAAAGTAGGCAGTTGACCAAAGCACTATGAGGCAAGGGAGGGGGGAATTAAAATGTTTCTAAACTTAAAACACATTTTTTTTGCCCCATTTGCATTGGTTTACTACTTACCCCAACCCTTAGATGGGGTAGGTCCTGATCCCCCGACCCCCCCGCGATCTCCGCCTATGATGGTAGCCTAAATATGTTGAGAAGTATAAAATTACTATTTTAACAATAAAACTAGCTAAGTTGTTAGTATTGTACAATTGCAATAGAATATATAACAATTCTATTTACAGCACCTTCATACATTGAATAAAAACATAAAAAGCAAAAACTCTCCTGATGATTGTTTATTCATCATTTAATATGAGTAGAATTTAAAAAACATGCTGTGTGTGTGTATATATATATATATACACAATGGCATATACAGTCAAACCAAAAATTATTCAGACACCAGATATAATTTTTTTATATTTTATATTTTATATAGAAGGACACTATAGTTCATTTATGTAAGTGAGGATAGCAAAATAAAGTAAACTGTGACATATTATACCCAAAAATTCCTCATACATTGGACTACCAGTAAAATTGGTAAAAATTTGGGACCAAAATTATTCAGACACTTTGACCTGACCATGTTTTGCTCAAGTGTTTTTTTCTTTTCAAGTAATTGCTAATGCGACCTTTTACACCACAGACTGAACTAAATTAAGCATTGCTTGGTAATTGGTTGACATAAATTGGTATTATCTAATTGTGTACTTAAATTTAACAGCGGACAGCTGATTGGTTGATTGTAATCCATTACATACCTTTCTATCAAAGTTATCTGACATTATCAAGATGGATTTGTTTTTTAAGAAAAAGAAACATCGCCGTTTTGCTCTGACCAAAGTGACCTAGTAATTACGACTTCCCAATAGCGTGAAATGGGGACTAAAAATATCTATTGCAATAGTGGCTAATCAGAAATCGGAAAACTACTGGAGATGCTTTTTTCACAGCGGAGTTTGGTCCTCTATTCCACCCCCCAAGTCCCCCCCCCCAGTGAGCCTCACACTTTTTTCACAATTGCTGATCTAAAAGCTTAAATATCTTGGAGGATGAATCTAATGGTACTAGTATGAAGGAGGCGACATGGACAGGAAGGAGGAGCAGAGATATAGAGAGAGGGGGCAGAGCTACAAAAACAAGTGAAATACATCGAAAAAGGGGGTCAACTCTTGTTTATATAAGTCTACAGCAAGGTTGAGTAGACTTACTGCAGTGCACTTCTCTTCTCTTCTCACTTCTCTTATGTACACAAATAAACACAACACCGACTGTCATCCTGAGGATAGGGAGCATCAGATGGGTCTCTATCTCTCACTTTATTGCCCTTCAGGTCTTGTTGAACCTTACTGCTGAAGCTGGACATGATCCAGAGAAATACACACTGACCCTAACAAACACATGCACACACACACTCCTGTTACACACGCTGTTTGTATCACAAACCCTCTGGCAGTGAGAAACAACACAGGAACACAAGACACAACATTTTTACAATAAATCTAGATTTGTGTGGTTCTTACCAATGTAAACTCGCCAGCACAATGCTTGGGTGTTTTGGGTGGCTGCTAAGGTGGTCTGAGGGGTTGCTAGGTGGTTAATTTTCTGCTCCAAGTCAAAAGAGCCCATCCAGAGTCTCAGTGATATTCTGGTTTCTAGTTATGGCTTGAGTACCTCCTTCTATATAAGTTTAAATGGATCCAATATGTAAATTTTACTCTTTTTCTTTATCCTCTTCCTCTATTTCTGTCTCCTGGTTACTGGAGCAGTGACCGTGTCATTCTGAAGCTAATCCACAAAATGCAGCATGTAGTCTGAACCTTCTCATATTGAATCTTCTAATATTTATACCTGCTGCAGTATGGAGATGAGGCTTTCTCTCTGCTCTTCTCTCTGGATTAGTAGAAATTAGGTCAGATTGGCATTGAAGAACATATAACTGGGTTCAGCTTTAAGACTACTGCTGGGTAGCCTTGATCTTCTGCCATAATTACTGTATTGTTGGCTTCTTAAGGAACTGAGACAAATCTCAGAAAATTCTTCCTCTTGTGCAGCAGGGAGGGTGTGTGAAGTATTGTTGCATAAGTGTTGTGTGTGTGTTTATGTGACCGCACCTTCGAACAGGTGTGCTGTGATGTGTCTTGAAATCCACCCAAACTCAAAAACTCCTGAATGTCTTGTTTATGAACAACTATCCAAACTATCCTTGTGTCTGAACTTAATCTTTCTCTGTTCCATTGTTTAAATGTGTGTTATATTTCTTTTTCAGGGAAAACTGCTGTAGGGCTGATCAGGACTATGAAGTCAATAAATAAGAGCATTGCCATTTGGAAATGCATCTGATCCACTGTTTCTGCCTCAGGTACTGTTGCTGATCTTATATATGTGATGTCATGTGCTAACACAATAGAATTGTGATTTTTAGACGACTCAAAACCTAGTAAGCTGCTTTGCTGCCAATTGCAGCAATTAAGTTAAACAAAGTTTGCATGTAAATTGCATAAAAACACTGTGTAAAAAATCCACTTTTAAAAATCCAATTTACTTTCAGTAGTATAAATTGAATAAAATAATCAAACATTTAAGTTTATAATGAACATTTCTTTCACCTAGCCCAGCGTCTTCAATTTAGTTTTTCCCAAAGCTTGTCACAATGGGATTGGAATGGGAACATTATGGGATTGGCTATAATTGCTTGTGCAAACTAGGCATCACAAGCCATTATGAGGCAGCGTAATTAACTTACCTTCTGGGATAGCCTTCATGATGGGTGTGTGTGGATGATGCCTTAAAATGCTGCTTCTATAAGTTTTTGAACAGAACAAATATCTCTCATGATTATTCTCCTCCTATTATTTTTTTTCACATACCAAAGTGATTCCATAAAAAATCCTTAAATGGCACATAATGGATTATCATAACTTTCTTAGAACTAATTTATCTGAAATCTTACTCTGAACCGTTCCAACAATTTCAAGAGGTTATAACTGAGAAACACATAGCGTGGACTCTCTAATGGAGGTCATTGTAAAAATCCACTGATGTTCCCACCACAGGGGTTTGAGAGGTTTCACATCCCACTCCTTCGCTCACTCTCTTGCTTTGTGTTTTTGTGTGCGTCAGAGATATTTCTGGTGTTAGGCTCTGATCACATGCTATTCAGCTCTCACTTTTAGAGATGTTGAGACTGAATTTCTGTTCTGTAGGTACAACCTCTTTCATTCTGTTGCTTTCTCTTTCTGCACTGTTCTTACTGCCTTACATAAGAGTTGGATCTATGCTGCTTTGGTGCTGCAGTGACTCTTTTATGGTCTCTAGATAGCATCTTAAAAAGAATGTGGTGTTTGCTTGTCAGTCAGGTTTTAGAGCCACAAATACCTGCATATCTATCTTTGAAATGTCACACATCCATATACAGACATCTTGCTAATGTGTGGTGGGTCTTCACTTCATCAGTAGGTAGCGACGTCCTATATCTAACCCATGTTGTGTCTTTCTCAGACGTTAAACCATGGGAAATGTGGAGAGCCAAAATGGAGGCCACACCTACTACAGTGAGGGGCAGGGCCACCTCTCACGAAAGCACATGACCCGATCACTTCGCATCTCTAACAAGCAGTCTCGACGATCGCGTCACGCCTCATCCAGCAAGGCTGAACACCGCAACTCTGAGACCAGCACAAAATCTAGCAGCACCCCTTCCATCCCACAGTCTGTAAGTGAAAATGGCCTGGAACCCTTCAATGAGACAGATGCTTTGGAGAGCTATGGGGGAACCATTTGGGTGGACCGGATGGCCATGAACTTGCGGCCGATGTCCTTCCACGACAACATGGCGGATCCCACCACCACGCCTGGCTCCGAAGACGGAGTTGAGATGGACACAGTGGTGGCAGACGGTTGTGATGATGGACTTTTCGCAGGTGAGGACACATATCTGCAGAGGACCAGAGATGGTCCTCAGGAAGGTGGCAGCTTCAAGAAGAAGCGCTCCAAATCTGCAGACATGTGGAGAGAGGATTCCATGGAGTTCTCCCTGTCAGATCTAAGCCAAGAGCATCTGACAAGCACAGAGGAGATTATAGGGACAAATGAGGATGAGGACAAAGGCTTTGCCAACTGTGGAGGACGGCGTCGCACCTCCAACCCGCGGACTCTCGAGTCTCACTCAGGAGAGAGAGCCAACTCTTTAGACGAACTTTGCACACAGAGGCTACCTCTACTTCGTGGCTCCCACCATCTCTATAATGGTCACAATCCCGAGAGGACGGAGGGAGGCGGAATGAATGGCAAAATCTTGTCTCCTGCGGAGGAGGAAGGGAACGGTTATGGAGCATACACTCTTCCTTGTCGTCGTTCTCACTGCCTGTCGGAAGGACCGCCCAATCATCAGGCTACCATCTGCTCACGTATGCAGGGACGGCGTGCACAAACAACACATGTAAGTTATGCCTCTGACAAATGGTTTTCACATCCTCTCAAAATAAAAACTGTTAAGAATCATGTGCACTTTGCCTACTTCCAAGCCTGCTAAATAGTGTCGACCATTTATTTAGAAACTAGTTGTTAAAGTGCATGACCCAAGAACTGGATAAAGAGCTTATGGAATTCTCTGAGGAAATTTGAGCTTTTAACTTTTAGGTCTAGTAAAATGTGAAAGATAAAAACACTCCAGGATATTTTAAACCAAATTCTGATTTTGACTTTCATGTTTGTGCATATTTGATGTGATCTGAACTGTCTTTGCTTGTCAAAGAGCTTCCAATTTTGAAAGGTCTCAGGGGATACTTCAAACACAACTTTATCTGAGTCATGTTCCAATTTTTGGCAGCTACTTTGGACACTAGTGTTTTTTAAACATGATATTTCCCATAATCTAAGTTTCTGTGTTGGCAAAGGGAAGCTGCACCTTCTCCTTAGAAGGTCTTCCTCTTTCGCTTCCTCTTTCATGCACAGGTAAACAAGTTGAGAACAAGTACAGATTAGTCTTTTCTTTTGTGTCTGTCAAAAGAGGAAAGAAAGAAGAGACGTTTAGCAGCTCAATGGAAGTTAGTTTATGGATTGTCAAACTATTATTTGGGGTGAAATTGTGAGAAGGAATTCTTGTTTGGAGGATGTCCCATATGAAGTGCTGTCACTGTAGAGGGAGTGTCATATTTTATTTGCATTAACCTGTTCTGTTTGTGTGAAGGATATCACGGCTGGTGAGGGCAGCGAGTATGGAGACAGTGGTATTGATGGTGGTGCAGCTGAAGTAGAGCACTCCTCGCGCCGTTGCAAGGCCATGTCTGCGTCCTTCTCCGTCTACTCCACTGCTAGCGGAAGCATCTTCGCGGGAAGCGACAGTGGCAGTAGCAGCGGAGGTGGAGGAGACCGTGAACGTCAACCTGGTGGAGATCAAGGTGTGTACGAGAACTTCCGTCACGAGCTGGACTTGAACTCCAGACAGACGCGGGAATGCCTTGAGGAGGCCGGTTCGGCTGCCAGCGATGAAAGGAGCAGTGGAACGCTAAGCTCCGTTTACCCCTCAGACATTCTGCTTAGCACGGTTCAGGGCACTGTGCGGAAAGCCGGCATACTGGCTGTAAAGAACTTCCTAGTGCACAAAAAGAATAAGAGGGTGGAGCCAGCAGCAAAAAGGAAGTGGAAGCAGTACTGGGTTTCACTCAAAGGTGAGATACAAGCTATGTTTGGAATAGCATATTGCTCTTATTTCTGCAGTATATTGTGTGTATACTGTGCATTGTATACCTGGATGTCCTCCTACATTTGATCAAATGTACAGAATACAACAAAGCGCATTTCACTGGGTATTCTGTCCCACAATGCAAATCATTCTACTTGATCTTTTGTTTTTAAACTCGTTGACCCTGCTCCAGTTATTAAATATCATGCACCTGCTATTTCACATCAGGCTTATTGACACTTATTGACTTATTGATCACATCGGCTATCTAATGCTGAGCTTTTGATTCTGGCTGTTTGATGTTTGTACCTTTGCCATGACTATTCATTCACAATCTAATTTTATGCTCAGGGCCATTTCTTTCAGCAACTTTTAATGTAAAAGGAAGATAAAATAGTATCTAATGGCTCGTTTCCACAGAGCGGTGCGGTACGGTTCAGTACAGTACAATTCGGGACCGTAAACCCTGATCCGGTTTGCGTTTCCACCGTCAACAGTACCCTTATGATAGGCGTGGTGTAGCAATCGACGTCTTTCTCGTGCGAAGAAGAAAGCGACAAAGTAAACAACAATGGACGACATACAGCAGATCTTGTTCTTGCTTCTCGCCATGTGGCTGTTGTCACAAGAAGAAGACAAGCTTTGTTTGAGCCAAGGCTGCAGGCTGCAAGGAAAAACACAGCCGTAACGATTCTCTGTCAACCAATCAACGTTCTGCAGTGAGTCTAGCTCCACCCTTTAGTACCAGACTACTGTGCTAGGTACCCCAACGGAAGGGTGCCAAAAAAGTGGTACGGTATGGTTTGAAATTAGGGTACCATTCACAACTTCTGACAATGGAAACGGCAAAAATTGTGTACCGTACTGAACTCCACCGCTCGGTGGAAACGAGCCATGAGACATTACAGGTCAGAACCATAATCAAGTTATCTGAAGAGTTTTCTACAAACCTTCTGCCATCTATTAAATCTAATGCAGCTTGTCCCATATGCTTCAAATATAATTATCACCGACAACATCCTTTAGACAGCTGTTCATCTTCTTATGACAGTTGTGGGGAGCTAATAATCAACCCAGTTGTGCTTCATGAAAAACATTAATTATTTTATTCTTGTAGATGAACCAAATACTGAAACTTACATATTTTCTGATCTTCCTTCTCACCTTATTCTCCCAGGATGCACTCTGTTTTTCTACGAAACGGATGGGCGTTCAGGGATTGACCACAACAGCATTCACAAACATGCAGTCTGGGTGGAGAACAGCATTGTCCAGGCTGTACCAGAACATCCCAAGAAAGACTTTGTGTTTTGTCTGAGCAATGCACTGGGAGATGCCTTTCTCTTCCAGGTAAGTCTGAAAAATCTCAAAAGTCTAATATTAATGTGATTCCAGTTACTCTTAAAACCTTGAATTATTCAGGGCAGCATTTGAAGCCCTTGGTGAGGTTTCTGTCCATACATTTATGACAACCTGTATCCAGTTGATATAGAATTGTCCCACTTCAATACTCATGGTCCACTGTTTCATTCAAAACTGCTGAATGATATTTTTACATTTCTGTGGGTCTCAGTGGCATATTATTCTGTGACAGGTGACAGCATCCTGCTTACCAGGTGACATTCTTAAAGGTTAAGTAGTCAGGCTTGAAAATCAAATCTATGTGACTGTCATTTGGTTAATAATGTATTATTTTTTTAGTGCTGAAAGTATCTCGGTGTTGCTATGGCGATAAAAAGGTATTATGTCAATAGTTTTAGATACTGTCAATTTTTAGATGCTGTGCCTTAAGTTTTTTCCTATTGTAGCCAAAATGCCAGAGGGCATCCTATAGTAAGGGTGTAATGATCTGATTTACGTCATTTTAGACATCAGGTCAAACAGAGCTGGAAAACTGGATAACCGCCATCCACTCAGCCTGCGCCACGGTCGTCGCCCGTCAGCACCACCGCGAGGACACGGTACGATTGCTGCGTTCTGAGATCAAGAAGCTTGAACAGAAGATCGACATGGATGAGAAAATGAAGAAGATGGGCGAAATGCAGCTCTCTGCCGTCACTGATGGGAAGAAGAGGAAGACTATCCTGGAGCAGGTATGCTCAGGCCACATACAGGCATTTCTTCTTTTCTGATGCTTTTGAACTTGCTATTTGGAGAGTCAGTCTCTAGGAATTAAGTTTAGGTACTGTTGAGTCCCATTTGCCAAAGAGATATTTTCAAACTCATGCCATTGGTTGAGCCAGTTAATAAAAATGTTTAAACATTAAATAAAATAAAAATAAATGATTAAAGCTTCACCTTAAGAATGTTACCCTTGGTTCCACAGACAGGGCTTAGATTAAGCCGGGAGTAGCAGGGCTCCAGACTGCGACCAAATGGTGGTATTTTGTGACCTTTTTTCCTGCTGGTGCGACTAAATTTTGTTAGAGGTCACACCCAACTGATAAGAGCTGCCATTTCTGTTACATATGAGAAACATCAAACGGCAAATGAAACGAAAGCAGAACGGATCTGTGCTGCATGGACCTTTTATCAGCTTGGAGCAATAATAGGCAGCGCAAGCTCATACACAGGCCGATCTCGATCACGTGACACCGTTACTACACAGCGCAGGGAGATCCAGTGAGAAAGCGTTTGAATTTGCCACAGAATTAATAACATCGCTACTGCGAGATCTAGTAGGAAGTGTTCGGCGCAGAATTCTCTGTTATAAACCATAGATATCAGACAAGTGTGTTACACGAGTCCTGAAAAGTGAAGCCAAAGCATCTCGATCGCCCCCAGGTGACTGAATGCAGTATAGCTCATAAACCCCGCCCTCTCCATGAAATGTAATGGGACATAGACAAACTAAACAATCAAATTACACTTCAAATACAAACCCGATTCCAAAAAAGTTGGGACACTGTACAAATTGTGAATAAAAACAGAATGCAATGATGTGGAAGTTTCAAATTTCAATATTTTATTCAGAGTACAACATAGATGACATATCAAATGTTTAAACTGAGAAAATGTATCATTTTAAGGGAAAAATAAGTTGATTTTAAATTTCATGGCATCAACACATCTCAAAAAAGTTGGGACAAGGCCATGTTTACCACTGTGTGGCATCCCCTCTTCTTTTTATAACAGTCTGCAAACGTCTGGGGACTGAGGAGACAAGTTGCTCAAGTTTAGGAATAGGAATGTTGTCCCATTCTTGTCTAATACAGGCTTCTAGTTGCTCAACTGTCTTAGGTCTTCTTTGTCGGATCTTCCTCTTTATGATGCGCCAAATGTTTTCTATGGGTGAAAGATCTGGACTGCAGGCTGGCCATTTCAGTACCCGGATCCTTCTTCTACGCAGCCATGATGTTGTAATTGATGCAGTATGTGGTCTGGCATTGTCATGTTGGAAAATGCAAGGTCTTCCCTGAAAGAGACGACGTCTGGATGGGAGCATATGTTGTTCTAGAACTTGGATATACCTTTCAGCATTGATGGTGCCTTTCCAGATGTGTAAGCTGCCCATGCCACACGCACTCATGCAACCCCATACCATCAGAGATGCAGGCTTTTGAACTGAGCGCTGATGACAACTTGGGTTGTCCTTGTCCTCTTTAGTCCGGATGACATGGCATCCCAGTTTTCCAAAAAGAACTTCAAATTTTGATTCGTCTGACCACAGAACAGTTTTCCACTTTGCCACAGTCCATTTTAAATGAGCCTTGGCCCAGAGAAAACGCCTGCGCTTCTGGATCATGTTTAGATATGGCTTCTTTTTTGACCTATAGAGTTTTAGCCGGCAACGGCGAATGGCACGGTGGATTGTGTTCACCGACAATGTTTTCTGGAAGTATTCCTGAGCCCATGTTGTGATTTCCATTACAGTAGCATTCCTGTATGTGATGCAGTGCTGTCTAAGGGCCCGAAGATCACGGGCATCCAGTATGGTTTTCCGGCCTTGACCCTTACGCACAGAGATTGTTCCAGATTCTCTGAATCTTTGGATGATATTATGCACTGTAGATGATGATAACTTCAAACTCTTTGCAATTTTTCTCTGAGAAACTCCTTTCTGATATTGCTCCACTATTTTTCGCCGCAGCATTGGGGGAATTGGTGATCCTCTGCCCATCTTGACTTCTGAGAGACACTGCCACTCTGAGAGGCTCTTTTTATACCCAATCATGTTGCCAATTGACCTAATAAGTTGCAAATTGGTCCTCCAGCTGTTCCTTATATGTACATTTAACTTTTCCGGCCTCTTATTGCTACCTGTCCCAACTTTTTTGGAATGTGTAGCTCTCATGAAATCCAAAATGAGCCAATATTTGGCATGACATTTCAAAATGTCTCACTTTCAACATTTGATATGTTATCTATATTCTATTGTGAATAAAATATAAGTTTATGCGATTTGTAAATTATTGCATTCCTTTTTTATTCACAATTTGTACAGTGTCCCAACTTTTTTGGAATCGGGTTTGTACATTTTTTCCAAAGCATTTTTTCCAAAAAGTTTTTATCACGCTGATGTAAGTTCAAGTGTTTGTTCTTTAAATAAGTTTGGTTTTAGTTAGTTATTTGATGCTATAAAAACGGGGGTGTGACGTTATGATTGACAGCTGAGATTGACAGCTTCTCTGAGCGAAGTAGTCACTGAGGCACCAACTGACATTTTTCGGGAACTTCAGGATGAGATTGGAGCTTTAACTTTAATTTCTACATTTCCGTAACTGTTTATTTCACAAAAAGTTGTTGATTAGGCGGAAGTGTGGGTGGGACCTTGATATCGCGCTCACTACTGCGCAGACTCGGGCTCCAAGTTGCTACTGGACAGACTCGAGACCCAAGATGTCAGTGCCATATTTGGATACTGGCGGCTTCACTTACTTCAACGGAAGAGAGTGAAGGCGCGTCGTCCATCTTTTTTTACAGTCTATGATATCAGATCAAACAGCGCTGATGTGGAAACCAGGAGAAACATTGTGCCATGAACGAAGTTCAGGGGTTTCAGTCCACAAATCACCAACATTCACCATTGATTTAATGTAGTAACACCACATAGTATTGTGGCAGAAATAGTCAAATGTTTTTTTTGTTTTGTTTTTTTTACACTATTCATCTCAGGGTTCGTACAACCTTTTGAGAGTGAAATCCAGTTTTTCCAGTACTTCAAAGCTCTAAATATTATCCAATTTTAATGTTATTTATTTTTAATGTGATGATTTGTAAAACTAAAAGTTTAAAGGTGTAGGAAAACTAACACTTTGTGGCAAACAAGCGTTTTTATAAAAAAAAAAAAAAAAAAAGACATGAAATTACCACTATAACCAGTAGTTGGCAGCAGAGTAGCACTTATTTGACTTATTAGCCATTTTTACTCTTTCCTATTATATGGAAAAAAGTAGGAAGTCAATCATAGATCATGGATAAAAATGAAGGTTTTTGACTGTTGTTAATAAAAGTTAATTTTATCTGCATATCAATTCAAGTTCAGTGCTTCACTGTTAAATTTACAATAAACAAACGTAATATTATTAGTAACTGCACTTATCAACAAAACAATGTAAAACAATAGTTTTATTATTAAATTAACTTTATGATACATTTTCCTCCAACACCACCATCTGTAGAACTTAGTGGCGCTGGTGCCACTGCTCTCAAATGTTAGTCTGGAGCCCTGAGTAGGCCTTAAATAAGGACATTTAAGTATCTTTTTTAAACGTGCCTTGGAAAATACATTACTTGTGTGCATCTTGAGACATAACAATGGCACTGACATATTTTAAGATGTCAGTGCAAGTTCCCTTCAGTTAAAACAGCTCAAACATGCATTTTAGTCTGGGACTAGGCTAAGCCTTGTCTGTAAAACCAGGCAATAACCTAATAACCTTCACCTATTCACACACTCTGCTGAAATTATGCTTCAATAGTGGTTTACTTTGTAAGCTAGCACACAAAAATTTTGTGTTTTTGTGATGCTACTGTATATTTGTGCGAGTGTGTGTTTTTATGTGGCTTTTAAACTAATCTCTGACTGACGTGATTTGATTGTACTTACATAAAACATGAGTGTGTAAATGCGTGTCTATTCACTTATTTGTGTGTGTGATGTACTTGTCTGTTGGTGTGGAGGTGGGCATACTCCTCCATGGTCTCTGAATAGACTCAGGTCATGCTGGCTTAGAGGAGGCCTGCTGACTAATGATTTATCCCAGCATCCTCCTCCAGTAAACAAAACCCTATTAAAAACACTGCCCACACTCTAATAGTCAGCAGCTTAAGGGCCCTCATCAGTGTGCGAATGCAGAAAATAGAAAGTGCAGAGCATTTTGAAGTACTAACAAAGTAGAAAAACTTAAATCTTTCTTTCCTTTTGTTCAGATATTCCTCTGGGAGCAGAATTTGGAGCAGTTTCATATGGACTTGTTCCGGTATCGCTGTTACCTGTCCAGCCTGCAGGGTGGCGAGCTTCCAAATCCAAAACGCCTACTTGCTGTTGCTTCCCGCCCCACCAAACTGTCCATGGGTCGTCTTGGCATTTTTTCAGTATCATCCTTTCATGCCCTGGTATGAAATACACACATATATACAAACCTCCACACTCAAAACACACTCAGTATCAGTGCATTATTCTCTCTTTCTCTCTGTTTCTCACACATCCTCTTCTCATTCACACATGTTTAGTTAACATCCACTTCATTTTAATCCACTCCACAAGAGCCCAGTGAGCTCTGAGCTGCCTGCCAGCCTGTTCTTGGCCTAAGTCCTAACAGAAACTGCATAACAAAACATGCTGTCATCATCATATTTTTGTCATTCCTGTGGTTCAGCAGAGAACGTACAGAATGGCGTAACATGCAGCTGGATGACCGCCTCACCTCAGGAGAGTCACAGTGTGGCGTAGAAAAGCAACTCCCATTTAATTGCGTAACTTCCTAGAAGATGAAACCAAATTTCACAGAAAATCATTGACATTTTAAATAATGAAAAAGGGAGCAGTTTTTGTCATTGGCACTCAATTTTCCCTATTAAAAGCATTTTCCCCCTTAAAAGCATCATCTCTAACCACTGCCTTAACCTTAAAGGATTAGTTCACTTTAAAATAAAAATTTCCTGATAATTTACTCACCTCCATCTCATCCAAGATGTTCGTGTCTTTCTTTCTTCAGTCGAAAAGAAGTTAAGTTTTTGAGGAAACATTCCAGGATTTTTCTTCACACAATGGACCTCAATGGCAACCAAAATGTTGAAGATCCAAATCAATGCAGTTTCAAAGGGCTTCAAAGGGCTTCAGAGGCTCTGCACGATCCCAGCTGAGGAATAGGGTCTAACCTAGTGAAACCATCGGTCATTTTCTAAAAAAAAAAAAAATAAACATTTATATACTTTTTAACCTAAATTGCTCATCTTGCTCTGCTCTGCGACGCACCACGGATTGCGTAATCACGTCGGAAAGGTCACGCTAGACGTAGGTGGAAGTACCGCCCCAAGCGAACGTGCGAAGACTAATACAAACGCCCTTTACAAAAAAAACTCCATCTCCAACTTCAAAATCGTCCGACATCGTTGCTTAACCTTTTTTTACTAAAGGATGTTTGTATTAGTCTTCGCAGGAGCGTTTTGTAAACACGGGGGCGGTATCTCTGCCTACGTCTAGCGTGACCTTTCCGACGTGATTACGTAATCCGTGGCGTGCCGCAGAGCAGCGCAAGATGAGCAATTTTGGTTAAAAATTATATACATTTTTTTTTTTTTTTTTAAATGACCGATGGCTTCGCTAGATAAGAACCTATTCCTCAGCTGGGATCGGGCAGAGCCTCTGAAGCCCTTCGAAGCCCTTTGAAACTGCATTGATTTGGACCTTCAACATTTTGGTTGCCATTTAAGTCCATTGTGTGGAGAAAAATCCTAAAATGTTTTCCTCAAAAAACTTAATTTCTTTTCCACTGAAGAAAGAAAGACATGAACATCTTGGATGGCATGGGGTGAGTAAATTAAGTGAACTAATCCTTTAAATGTCTTTATACAATTTCCTTTCTTGTTTCTTCTCTCTTCTAAAATATAAAACAAG
This sequence comes from Coreius guichenoti, assembly GCA_039654105.1. NCBI lineage: Eukaryota > Metazoa > Chordata > Actinopteri > Cypriniformes > Gobionidae > Coreius > Coreius guichenoti. Next base: position 7,208,040 of record CM077190.1, read on the forward strand.
CCATAGGGTTTTGTCTTTAGACACTGTACTGCAGATGTCACCTAAAAACACCAAGGTTTTATGTTTATGGGAAATCCTCCATACGGTCTGATTACTGAGGAAATCCTTTATGGCTTCTGCGGCACTAACATTTATTATCCCAGAAATGTCAGTGTGGTTTCGTGTCTGGGTGTGTGAACAGGACATCTCCACACCATGGCAGTTTATGTGTGTACTAATTCTGAAATGAGTCATGGTGTCAGATTTATTCCCATCACTGATCTTTATTTGAAGCCTAAAGGCAAAGTGATTTTTTTTTAGTTTTTTTCCCCCTCTCTTTCCTGATATTTTCTCACAGTGCCACTGAGGCTGTTTGTAATCAACGAAGGCTAAAACCTTCAGGCAGATTAAAGGCCTGTTCACACCAAGAACAATAACTATAACAATAACTATATTAGCATCCACACCAACAGACGTTATTGTTCTGTTTATTATACACTCACCTAAAGGATTAGGAACACCATACTAATACTGTGTTTGACCCCCTTTCGCCTTCAGAACTGCCTTAATTCTATGATGGAGATCATAGAATTAATTCTATGAAATCCACAATTGATGGAGATTTGTGGGATGCACATCCAGGGCACGAAGCTCCCGTTCCACCACATCCCAAAGATGCTCTATTGGGTTGAGATCTGGTGACTGTGGGGGCCATTTTAGTACAGTGAACTCATTGTCATGTTCAAGAAACCAATTTGAAATGATTCGAGCTTTGTGACATGGTGCATTATCCTGCTGGAAGTAGCCATCAGAGGATGGGTACATGGTGGTCATAAAGGGATGGACATGGTCAGAAACAATGCTCAGGTAGGCCGTGGCATTTAAACGATGCCCAATTGGCACTAAGGGGCCTAAAGTGTGCCAAGAAAACATCCCCCACACCATTACACCACCACCACCAGCCTGCACAGTGGTAACAAGGCATGATGGATCCATGTTCTCATTCTGTTTACGCCAAATTCTGACTCTACCATCTGAATGTCTCAACAGAAATCGAGACTCATCAGACCAGGCAACATTTTTCCAGTCTGCAACTGTCCAATTTTGGTGAGCTCGTGCAAATTGTAGCCTCTTTTTCCTATTTGTAGTGGAGATGAGTGGTACCCGGTGGGGTCTTCTGCTGTTGTAGCCCATCCGCCTCAAGGTTGTGCGTGTTGTGGCTTCACAAATGCTTTGCTGCATACCTCGGTTGTAACGAGTGGTTATTTCAGTCAAAGTTGCTCTTCTATCAGCTTGAATCAGTCGGCCCATTCTCCTCTGACCTCTAGCATCAGCAAGGCATTTTCGCCCACAGGACTGCCGCATACTGGATGTTTTTCCCTTTTCACACCATTCTTTGTAAACTCTAGAAATGGTTGTGCGTGAAAATCCCAGTAACTGAGCAGATTGTGAAATACTCAGACCGGCCCGTCTGGCACCAACAACCATGCCACGCTCAAAATTGCTTAAATCACCTTTCTTTCCCATTCTGACATTCAGTTTGGAGTTCAGGAGATTGTCTTGACCAGGACCACACCCCTAAATGCATTGAAGCAACTGCCATGTGATTGGTTGATTAGATAATTGCATTAATGAGAAATTGAACAGGTGTTCCTAATAATCCTTTAGGTGAGTGTAAGTATGGCAGTTATGTTGTGTGGGGCTTTAAATGCTCGAGTTCTGTAAACTCGGGTGAATTCTGACTGGATGTCAGTGTTTATCAGCTGAAAAAAAAACGTTCTGAAAGTGATTCCACCAATATTGTCCTCTGTGTCGTTATCATTATAATTGTGTTGTGGACATTGTTATTCTTGTAGAATTAGACTGATTATTAAAACTTTATAGTTATAGTTATTATTCTTGGTGTGAACAACCCTTAAGAGTTATTCCCTATAAATAAAACTGTTTTATGTGTTTCTTAAATGTTTGATACTAATGATAGATCTCACTAATTATGGGATTGGTGAAACATTTAAAGTACTAGTCCACAAAAAAATGACAATTGTCGTCACTCATTTACACAAAAGTAGACATTTTAAACAATGTTTATGCTGCATTTTCCCATACAATATTATTTTTTGGGTGATCTACCCCTTTAAAGGTGCAGTGTGTAATATTTATGAGTATCTATTGACAGAAATGCAATATAATATACATAACTATGTTTTCAGTGGTGTATAAAGACCTTACATAATGAACCGTTATGTTTTTATTACCTTAGAATGAGCCATTTCATATCTACATACACCGCGGGTCCCCGTACAGTGAAATCGCCATTTTCCGCCATCATGTTTCTACAGTAGCCCTAAACGGACAAACTTCTCTACAGAGCGCTAAACTATTCTCTGCTTCTCAGACGACCTCACCGCTAGATGCCGCTAAAATTTACACAGTGCACCTTTAAAGGTTTCCTCCATAGTAACAAATGCTAAATGGTTTTAAAACTACCATCACATGTGCTTGATACTCTTTTAGATGTTTATTGCCTTTGTGTATGCGTGTTTGTGTTGCACAGGTGGCAGCGAGGACGGATGGGGGAATTCGGAGACGTACCCAAGCCCTGTCTCGTTCCTCCAGTAAACGAAAGAGCCGTTTCTCCTCTCTGTGGGGTCTGGACACTACCTCAAAAAAGAAAACCAAAGGCAGACCCAGCATTAACCAGGTTCACATCTGCTAGACATCTGCTACAGTCTGTTTATGACACATTTTACATGTGTTCAATAGAACGTATCACTGTTTATTTAGCCTACAATTTGCAATTGTAAGTTTGTATGTGGTATAAGTGCATTAAAATACCTTCAAATCATCTCACACATTTATCGTGGGACCCAACTGAAGGTTCATGATCTCGTCCTCCCTTGAAACATACATAACATGATATTTCGCAGATAATACTCTAAATTGAAATCTCAACTAGTTGTTTTGTCTCAACCTAAGGTGTTCGTAGACGGAGAAGAGCCGGTTAAGAGGAATCTCGAGCACATGTTTGAGGACACTGGAAAGGAGACACTGGTGAGGAGGATGCTAATAATTCTCATCATGCTTTACATAATTAAAACTGTCAAAGAGAATGCTGTCAAAGGCAGAACGCATAAAAACTGAGATGTTAATGCTGTGTGCATCTCCCAACGGGAACTGGAAAGAGCTAGAGAGAGTTAAGACACCCAAGCTGGGCTGTAGGGCCTCGGAGAGAAGCGGCGGGAGGCCCAGGCTCCTCTCCCACCCGGCACGTCCATTAACAGCCAGGAGAGGAGGCAGATGGCGGGTGCTTTGGGAGGGGAGTGCGTGTGTGTGAGTTAAATGAGTGACAGAATGTTGGAGTGTTTAATGTATTGTCTGCCAGTATGTGAGTGTGTTTAAGTCCCTCTGACCCATTTCCCGCTCTCCTTCACCATGTGTGGGCTTGCTGTCTCTCTATGATGGGGGACCACCATCGCAGCTACTCTGTGGGCAGATTGTTGAGGGGAAGGGGAGGGTGCTAGTCTGTCACCCGATAGTGTGGGATAAGCTATCTGAGCCAGGCAGCATGCCGTCACTGACAGCAGGCCAGACCCGCTGACAGACCCAAGAGCCCCCAAAAGACCCACAATGCACATCCAAGCCAGTACACGTCAGTTCATCGATCACCCGCCAGACATCGAACAGCGCCGTTGTCAGACAGAGGCTATGAGTATTGCACTGGGCTTGCCTTGCACATTGCTGTGCTTGGGTGCCAAGTTAATTAGTATCAGATTAGATATCATCACATTATTTGCTGCATCGATCCAGACAGCCCTGCTTAAGTGTGATAAGACCGATTTGTGCAAATAATGTAACCTGAAAACTGACACCTCAGTAAATCTGCATTTAAAGGTTTTGTGGTATTGTCTTGTGGTAATCACCTTTCTAATGCATTTTAGTATTTATCAACATGAAATTGACCCTGTTTACTTTCCTAATACACCTTTCAGGTGTTATTGTGCACAAATTTTCAGTAAAAGGAAAAGAGAAAAAAAGCCCTTTGGCACACTTTTCTGGAAACACTTCAGCAGTTTTGAAGTCGTCTTCTGATTGGTCGGATTCTACAGGATGTCCGCGAGGCGAGTGTGTTGCGTTCTTTAACGGTCCGCCTGGAAACAAATGACGTGACGCCAAACTCCCTTGTGGAAGGGTTGTGTTTACAACTGGGATCAAATAAACGCTGGATTTTCAAAAGTATGTGAAGTTCGCGGCTAGATTGTTGCAGTAAACTTACACAACGTTCTAGAATGAATAATTTATAGATGCATGCCGGTCTGTTATTGCAGGGACATCGACTTTACATTTCCACGCCCCTAAACATGACGCGGAACAAAACGAACTGTGGAGTTACATGTCAGTCAAACGTCCTCTTGGGCGGTCCTTGGCCAATGAAAGCTGCGAAAAAGTCTAGACCTTCTTCCGCCAGTCTGAAGGTCTGGCTACGAGAGACTACCTTGAGAGTGACATCATTTAAGATGTGTAGGCTATTGGTTAATGTTAACCAATCATTCCAAGCAATTTCCGATGGATGAAATCAAGTTCCGTCCTACATTTTAGGATTGGGCGATATACATAGTGCAGGGTGTCCGCGGGTCCTTAAAAAGTCTTAAATAAGGTTTTCCTTAAAAAAGGCCTTAAAAAGTCTTAAATTCAGATTCGATGGGTCTTAAATATTTTTGGTCACATTACCGGGAAAATGTCAACAGTCTGACGGACACAGTGACTGATCATTGGACAAACCGCAGATTTCCCGTCGTCATCAGAGAGAATTGCGGTGGCAGAATCCAGTCGAACTACAGCTAGCTGACCAGCCTCCTAACTAGTTTAAATGGGTTAATGCAAGTTTACACAAATGGCAGCATCAGATCACGAGAATGATTCTTCTGATTGATTTTGATTTTGAATGATTTTATTACATTCAGCGCAGATGATGGATAGTGTATTTCTGGTATCAGTGTCGCGCTGTTGGTGAGGCTCGCGCTGTCTGACTGCTTGTGAGAAACTTTCATGGAGAAATAAAATGAGCGTAACGGCAAACGTAAAGAAATTAACAGAAGAAACATGCTGAGGTAAAAATTCAACATGTTTAGTTTATTTCTAATATAGGCCTATAGTTAAATAATATACCATGACAAGGGAGCTATTCTGCTGAGTATTTTCACGAGTGCAATGCTCCCGCAGCGCTTTTGTGTGTGTGTGTGTGTTCATTCCGGGGTGTTGTAGTTCTTTCCGGGGTGTTGTAGTTCTTTCTTTCGCTAGTCCAACTATAGTTCACTGTATTACAACTACAAATGAGACCAACATGCATCTTGTATTGCAGCCAATCAGCTTTCGTGTTTTTGGCACGAGTCTCTTTCGGATTGTACCACAGACACATAAAATGGATTTTATTCTTCAGCTAACAGTTCTCCAGTTCCAGTTAGCCTAGCCTATACCCGCTCCTGTCTGTGTCGTTAATGTTAAACAAACAACAACAACAGGGGAAAAACAAACAGTAGCCTACCTAAACTTAAAGCACTGTTTGTGTCTGTATATTTATGTTGTATGTCATTTGTTTATAAGTTCTTATTTTATTACTGACCATTTACTTGATTACTTAATTACTTGAGAACTTTTTACCTATATTAAGCAATTGCTTATTGCTGTGGTTTACTTTTTGGTCATATTTCCCACCCTAAGGGATCATGTTATTAAAGCTAGATGGCACACCACTGGACCAGCCTTTTTTTGTAATACCAAACAAGATTCATACATTTTGTTTGTTTTATTGACATGTGTGACTATTGTGCATCTAACATAATGACATGGTAAATGTGGCATCCTAATTATGAGGGAAAAAAAAAAAAACATGCACATTTGTAGCAAATTTCTGGAAATTACCACCACAAAATGAGTCATTTTGATCTCACAAAAATCACAAAAAAATTATGTGTGTATATATATATATATATATATATATATATATATAAAGTGAAATCCTGGTGGGATTGAGCTATGAGGAAGTGCAAGTTTACTAATACTTTGTTCAATTTGAATAAATTAATTTGCTTTGCAAGTAATTTTGTGTTCTGCATTTCCTTTGTACGTTTTTTTATTGCGTGATATAGGTCTTAAATTTAATTCATAATGGTCTTAAAAAGTCTTAAATTTGACTTGGTGAAACCTGCAGATACCCTGAAAGCGGCAGTAATATTGGTATCTGTCCGATAAGTAAAATATGCCATAAAATATAAGTATAAAAATATAATTCCAGATGGACAGAATCAAGTTCCGTTTGACATTTTTCGGATTGTGTGAAATATCAGCAGTCATATCGGTATCTGTCCTATAAGTAAAATAGGCCATAAAATAGTAAAAACATAAGTATAAAAATGTAAAATATAATTCCAGATGGTTTTAAAATCAAGTTCTGTCCTACTTTTTTTTTTCAGGATTGCACAATATTTCAGCAGTCATATTGTTATCAGTAAAGTAAAATAGGCCATCAAATGTAGTATATTGTAATATGAAATATATATAGAAAATATAGATTGATATCTTCTGTCAGCTTGGTTAACATTAAAAAAACAAAACAAAAAAAAAACGATATTGGTAGTTTGCATAGCAGTATGTCTCTACATTTCTTCGCTCTGAAATAAGCACATTCTAAAACAGTTTTTTTTAATTTTATTAGAAGGACCAAGAGGGTTCGGTGAAAAGCCTCCCCCAACACAAGCCGGACAGTGAAGTTTGGGTACCCGACTACCTCACGCCGTCCTGGGTGTCTTTACCTGACGATCGACCTGTGTTGGCTATCATACAACCGGGGGAGACGGCCATGGAGGCCCTGGAGGCACTGTGCAGGGTAAATGTCATGTGTACTTGCAAACAAAACTTTTCAAATCAAATAGATTACCTTGAATCCTGTCAAACTGAAGTTACCAGAGGCAGGTAAATAGATGCTATGTCCTCATCTTACCCATTTTAACCATGCTTTCTTCTAACATAATTCCTCTCAGAGTTTCATGTTGAACGGCAAGTTTCAATATGTCGCATCAGCCTACATTATTGTGACAAGATTAGCATATATTGCCACACATAATTGATTTTGAACCCTGATATAAAAATGGTATAAAAGATATAAAAATCTAAAAAAAATCTGAAGCCTATTGACTGGTGGTTGTTTGTCATCCTGCATGAGGTGTTAGCACATGTTAGCTACAGACATGTCAGCTGTGCCATTTGTTTCTTTCACTAACAAGATCACAGTTTCACTATGCTATCATCTTGCAGCCCATCTGCAACAATGAAGAGGAAATTTAATACCTAAAACACACTTCAATATCATCAAAGCAGAGTAATCTTATGATTCATCCATGGCTAACATCTCATGTAACACATTTCCTGAAAACACAAAACTTGCCCAACCCTCCTTTGATGCTGGAGTTGTTGAGAAAGAGCTAAAACTTTCCATTTCCCAAGGCAAACTGCTAAAGTGGCAGTGGATTATTTCTTCTTGCAGTTATCTTCCTGTTATCATTCTGCTGTTGTAGCTCTCTGCCTCTTTCCTTGTCTGTTCTCAGCCTCTGTCACCACAGAGTGTTCTAGAATGCTCTTATCCACAGTTCTCGTAAATATGTCCTCAAGCATTTGTATAGATAACACACACCATGTCCCATTCAAACATGAATGCCAGTGAAGCAATCACACTACAGTTACTCTGTCCAGTAAATTTATTAGTCATCTACATGCATATCTTTAGCTATTCTGTAGCAGAGTAGCATGAAACATACAGAATTATAAATAAATTATCCTGCGATGGAGTAAAGTGGCTGCACTAAATCCTAGAAATGGTTTTCTGTCAAGCCCTGAAATAAAATATTAATCAATTCACACTGGTGAACATAAAGTTAACATCCTCTGTCATGGACAATTTTTTAAAAGCATTTTAAGATGGTCGTAAGTAACAGCACAGATTAAATGCTGACTTTTATTGCTGAATGTAAATAGTTTCTCGATATTTATTTAGACTTCCTCATTTGTTAATCTTTCTTTTTATACAGCTCTCTGGAATACCTTATTCTTGGTCAACTGCAGCATTCTGTAGTCAAATATATTTGTATAATAATATAATTTAATTAGTGCTGTCAAATCATCCAAAATAAAAGTTTGTGTCTACATACTATATGTGTGTGTACTGTGTATAATTATGTACATATAAATACACACACATTTATGTATATATTTTAGAAATATTTGCATGTGTATATTGTATATATATTTATATAATTTATATAATATATAAATATAAATATTTTATATATAAATAACACATTTTTCTTAAATATATACATGCATGTGTGTATATAATAATACATAATAATTATACACTACACACACATATATTATGTAAACAAAAACTTTTCTTTTGGATGCACAGCACTAAATATAATAAATATATAATATAATATAATTTACTATGTATAATATTTCCTGGTTCTTCTCAAACTTAAGACTTTGACTATGATAGCATGTTATGAACTGATAAACAGCTGCAAATTCATGTCCTGTCTGGACCATTGGGACAAAGAGAACATTTTTGATGAGGTTATTGAGGTCAGTACTTCTATATGAAGGGCACAGGGGTCTGAATGAGGCTCATAACCTCAGATGTCTCTTGAGGGCTTGAGCTATGTTATCCATCCCCCATCTTTCCTGCTGAGTGATCATACAAACCACAGTGAGCTGCCATATAAGGGATCATTAATGCGCAATCCGTGCAGCCACTGCTCTATAAACACAATGCATAACGGAATGCCAACTACTTAGACTAACAAGTTTACTTTTTCACTTCACAGGCTCACAGACTGGATCTTTCCAAGCACTATATACGGTTGAAGTTCCTCGTCGACAATCAACTGCAATTGTATGTCCCCAAGCCCGAGGAGGACCTCTGTGACCTGGTGAGTCCCACGAAAAGAGCCTGTCAGCGGCCACAGCGTGTCCTGGACAGCTAAGAACGCTTAGCGGTCATAGACGCAGCGTGGGGTGAATTTATTAGACTGTGACAGGCTCTGCAATGCGCTGCAGATAGTATAAAGTTTTAAAGTTCTGACTGTGATGTAGGTTAAAGTGAGTCTAAACTCTCTGGAAGAGGAGAGGCTGCTGCATATGTTATGAATTATGTAGAAGATGCATGTACTGCATAATGCACTCTGAATAGTTCTTCTATCCCCGTAGCTGTGTGTGTGTGTGTGTTTGTGGAGTCTGGGGAAAACCACCTCTGCTACGACTATGCAACTTCAAAAGCTAATTTACTTTGCTCATTTTTTTCATGGTTGTTCTTCTAAGAGGACAGAGAATCTTTGTGTTTTCCATGTCTCCTCTCATCTTTTCACTTTATCTCTGTAGAGACTTGACTTTCTCTTACTTTTATTCTCCCTGAAATGATCAAAGCCTCAGTTTTGTCTCAGGCGCTCTTGAGAATAGGCTGATTTTTATTTAGCGTATGCGCCATGAATTTCAGCATACTAAGCCATTTTTCATGATGTATAGAGCTCTTTCTGCAGTCATACTGTAAATGAACTGTACATCCTAAGAGTGCAGTATGATCAATATGACTCTTTCACTCTCTTTTCCTTTGTTCAGCTGTACAAAGAAATTGAAATTTGTGCCAAGACAACCAAAGTCATCCAGTTTGACAGAAATGAGTCCTGTGCCATAGGCTACGGTAACCATGCTGTTTAGTTTATTTCTGTTTTTATTCCTGTTGTTTGTTCCCTTTTCAGTTATTTATTTCTCGTTCCATCTTCTCCAGGTTTCTCAGTGGCGGTAGTAGAGGAGGATGGAGGCCAGCAGCTTCATATCACTGATGTGAAAGCCGGAGGTCTGGCATTCGCCAAAGGTGTGTGATGTAACTCAGCACATAGCTGTTCTTCATTACAGCCAAGCCATATACACCGATCAGGCATAACATCATGACTGGTGAAGTGAATAACACTGATTATCTCTTCATCGCAGCACCTGTTAGTGGGTGGGATATATTAGGCAGCAAGTGAACATTTTGTCCTCAAAGTTGATGTGTTAGAAGCAGGAAAAATGGGCAAGCGTAAGGACTTGAGTGAGTTTGACAAGGGCCAAATTGTGATGGCTAGACGACTGGGTCAGAGCATCTCCAAAACTGCAGCTCTTGTGGGGAATTCCTGTCTGCAGTGGCCAGTATCTATCAAAAGTGGTCCAAGGAAGGAACAGTGGTGAACCGGCGACAGGGTCATGGGCGGCCAAGGCTCATTGATGAACGTGGGGAGCGAAGGCTGGCCCATGTGGTCCGATCAAACGGACAAGCTACTGTAGCTCAGATTGCTCAAGAAGTTAATGCTGGTTCTGATAGAAAGGTATCAGAATACACAGTGCATCGCAGTTTGTTGCGTATGGGGCTGCATAGCCGCAGACCAATCAGGGTGCCCATGCTGACCCTTGTCCACCGCCGAAAGCATCAACAGTGGGCACGTAAGCATCAGAATTGGAACATGGAGCAATGGAAGAAGGTGGCCTGGTCTGATGAATCACGTTTTCTTTTACATCACGTGGATGGCCAGGTGAGTGTGCGTCGCCTACCTGGGGAACACATGGCACCAGGATGCACTATGGGAAGAAGGCAAGCCGGCGGAGGCAGTGTGATGCTTTGGGCAATGTTCTGATGGGAAAACCTTGGGTCCTGCCATCCATGTGGATGTTACTTTGACACGTACCACCTACCTAAGCATTGTTGCAAACCATGTACACCCTTTCATAGAAATGGTATTCCCTGGTGGCTGTGGTCTCTTTCAGCAGGATAATGCGTCCTGCCGCAAAGCAAAAATGGTTCAGGAATGGTTTGAGGAGCACAACAACGAGTTTGAGGTGTTGACTTGGCCTCCAAATCCCCCAGATCTCAATCCAATCGAGCATCTGTGGGATGTGCTGAACAAACAAGTCCGATCCATGGAGGCCCCATCTCGCAACTTACAGGATTTAAAGGATCTGCTGCTAACATCTTGGTGCCAGATACCACAGCACACCTTCAGGGGTCTAGTGGAGTCCATGCCTCGACAGTTCAGGGCTGTTTTGGCAGCAAAAGGGGGACCAACACAATATTAGGAAGGAGGTCATCATGTTATGCCTGATCGGTGTACAGTGTTGGGGTAGATACTTTGAAACTGTAGCTTGACATAATTATAATATGTTATATACAATATTTTAAAATGTAAATTATTGTATATAACATGTAATAATTGTATAAAATAGTTTCACCTCACAACTACCCACAACAGTCATTCTGCAATAGAATGAAACGTATCGTGTGATTGCTAAAAATAAGAATTTACTTCAAAGAGATTAGAATCTAGTCTGGCAATGGATTTCTCTTTTGTTTATGGGATGCTTAATCATAAAAAAAGTTCCTAGATTATATTACTGCCTCTATTTGGCAGCTGTTCTAGGTCCAAATCAAAACCTTATGCAGTCCTCCCCACTGTATATGCCTCACCTGCAATAGTCTGTAAAACTGCTGAGAAATTAGCAGGGGAATATGGAGGACTGACCCAAATCTCTACTGGACTGGAGGAAAATCATTTAAAAAGCTTTCACATGAGCACAGGATTACTAAGAGGAGCAAATTAAAACCATTACGCACTGCCAGTGATATCTGTGCCAAGCGAGTGTGTTCATTAAGAGCAACCTTCAGAACGGGTTCAGATACTCTCTGTTCCAGTAAGTCCAGTTATTGAGCGTCAGAGTATTTTAATTAGTGGCGCTTGCTAAGATAAGCATTGCTATTATTATTGCTCATACTAAGGGTCAGGGATTTGTGCTAAACCCCCAAGTATTAAACCTGAATGCACAGTATACTACCCGCATTAACTTTCCATGCTACAAAAACCCATTTAAACCAGCCTAATGCTGGTCTTAGCTTGTTTAAAGCCCGGGACACCCTGCACGATTTTCGGCTGTCCCAGGCGAAAGATTGCCATCGTGAAACAATCGTAGCGATTTCTGTGATCATGGCTCCTAATCGGTGGTCGTATGTCGTACAGTGAGAGAGGTTAAAAAACGGCCGTTGTCACAGTCTTGCAACCAAAGATAGCCTACACTGTCAGAAATTCAGCATGATCATCGCACAGTGTGTTTACTGCTATGGCCTACGTCTACTGACCAGCCAATAAAAATGAGACATGAAATCAACGCGAAATGGCGCTAAAACTTAAAACTGCTTACCTCAAGCTCTTTTCCCTTCCTCTTTCGCCGCTTCCTCTTTTTTTCAGCACACATAAAAACTACAACTGCCAAAGTGTGATTCATCATGGTATTTTTGTTTACCACTAGCGCATGCTGATGATGTTTTATTCTTCTATAGAAACGTGCATCGTAGCCTACGAGTCATCATCGTACAGTCTACATACATGTCGTTCCCAAGTTTAATAGATCCATGTCGCACAGTGTGATTTGTAATGATCTTATAGGATTGCTAAAATCGTGCAGTGTATCGCGGGCTTTAGATGGTCGTCCAGCCTGACCTATTTGGTTTTCAACTGGTTTAGCTGGGTCTGGTCTTCAAGCCTGACTAGCTGCAAATTGCCAAAAACCTAAGCTTAAGCCCTATTCGGATGGTAATTTTTTCTCATGGGGTCGTAAGGTATTTTCATAATATACAGGGGCTAGTCTGTGATTTTATTGCCATCCGAATCTAGAATGTCAGTGTTTTTTCTCCCACCACCCGTGTAAAAATCCCCGGCCGAATTACCTACTGTTTTTTTGACAAACACCAAGGTCGTGTGGTAATTTAATTGCTTGAGTTTTCAAGAAGAGATCACTTCAAAATTCACTGTTTATATACTTTTTGACCACTGCGGAGCACCGTAATTTGGATGCATTTTAAAGATCTAGCCTGCACTTTTATTACTGAAATGCTGGAAAGTATTTACAAGAACAATCTTTCATCACCACTCAAAAGAGAAAGAGAAGAAAAACACGTAAACATTTGAAATGGGCTGTTATTACGTCAGCGATACGTAAAAAAAAACAAGCAGCATTATGTTTACCTCAAGTAAATAAGAGGCTGTATTAGCTTATTTCCGCTCATTTCCACATTTTTAAAATGACATCCATCATTTTGAGATAAAGTACAAGACAGAAAACCGTTTTAACTACAATGCGTCTATCTTCCTATTTTTTAAACAGGAGATTTAAATAATTAAAGGTGCAGTGTGTAATATTTATGAGGATCTATTGACAGAAATGCAATATAATATACATAACTATGTTTTCAGTGCTGTATAAAGACCTTACGTAATGAACTGTTATGTTTTTATTACCTTAGAATGAGCCATTTCATATCTTCATACACCGCGGGTCCCCGTACAGTGAAATCGCCATTTTGCGCCGTCATGTTTCTACAGTAGCCCTAAATGGACAAACTTCTCTACAGAGCGCTAGCTACTCTCTGCTGTCACAGACGACGACATCTTTGTCCTGTGTCGGCCACCGTAGCTTCTCTATGTGCTTCAAAGGGAGGAGTGAGCGGTGGGCGGTTGCAATTCACAACCTTACCGCTAGATGCCGCTAAAATTTACACACTGAACCTTTAAATAATAACTAGAATATTATTTTCCTATTATTAAAGGTTCTTAGGATCACAAAACTCGCTCCTCCACCGTGAATAAATCGCCATCCGAACGCACGAGTTTTATCAATGAGGTGGCATGCAAATGTATTTTTTATTGACATCCACATGAGAAACAATTACTGTCCGAATAGGGCTTTAGACTAGCAAACTAGGTAAGGCTGGTTTAAAACATTTTTTCAGCAGGGTTTTGTTTCAGTATCGTTAGTAATTCTACCCAGAAGGCCTTGCAAAAGTGGCAGTGTACAAGAAAATGCTTGTCTGGATGAATAGTAAGGCAGATGGATGCAAACCTAAGTGGACAGTGTCTAGAGTGGGAAGCAATTCCCTTTTTTTTCTCCTTTTTTTGGAAGAATATGCCCCTAACAAAGCATTGGCTCATTAGGACCATGTGCTGTCCAAACTGAATGAAGTGTGTGCATGTGTGTGTGAAATACACACAGACAAATTTGCTGGAGGTAATACTCAAAATCAGGACAGTTTGGACGCACAACACTGGGGGCACTTGTTGATGACATCACCCCAACATTCATCATCACTCTATTGCCTGGGGCAGAGCCGAGCCATCCAATGAAAATCTTTATTACAGCTGACATTTTGCTTCATGTAAAACTGGGTCACACTTCAGGCAGTGCATGCATGTGTGTAAATCCATACAGCATCAGGAACAGAGGGGAAAATTCAGCTCTTGCAAGAGTTGGGAGGTTGGGCATGGATGTCAGTAATCAATTAAAGTGGCTGTCCTGTCTAAAAAGTGTGTTAACTGAGCTATTGGAGGCTAATTGAGCAGCTGATGTGTTGGTAATTGATAATTAAGAAAGGGGGAGGAGCAGACACATTTTTTCCCTTTGCTCTCATCCTGTTACGTACAACATACACGGCAAATCTACTTTGAAACATTTGAATAGTAAGGATGTTTTTTTTAACATGGTTATATGAATAATTAATTTTTTGCATTAATAATTAACCTCTGACAGCATAGAGTTTTGTACCTCTGTAAGAAAACAAGGTCTTTTTAAAGGTTTTAAGAGGAATTTATGAATATTGTTTGTGTTGTTTGAGTGATGTAATAAAATCTTGAGGGGTTACAAACTTGATTTAATTTTATGTACGACATTGTGTGTGTTCAGGTCTGCGAGCAGGTGATGAGATCCTGAAATTGAACAGTAAGCCAGCGAGCGCTTTAGAGCTGGCAGACATGCAGGCTGCGTTTTCTCTGCCCTCTCTCACCCTGACTGTCAGCACGCTGCCCGCTACCGATCCACACCAGCTGTGCCTGTTGCCTCCCCGCCGATCGGACGGGGCGCAGGACCTCTGCACTGACATCTTTTCCCAGAGTCAGGGTAAACCTCATCACCACTGTCTTATTTTTTTTTCATATATTTACATATATCGGTTTAATTTAGTACCACTAGTAGATGAGACATTATTCTGCCTTTGTCATTTATTTATAGTTTGTCATTCTGAAATCATAAAAATCAACACTAGAATTTTACTGTACATCAACATACAGTACTACTAGAGATATGTTACCATTTAAAAGTTTGTAGTCAGTAAGATTTTTGCTTAAAGGCAGCGTTTATTTAATTAAAAACACAGTTAAACAGTACTATTGTGAAATTTAAAAAAAAAAATTCACAGCTGTAATAGTTTTCTATTTTAATACATTTTAAAATGTAATTTATTCATGTGATGGCAAAGCTGAATTTTGAGATGGTCTTCAGTATTATTTTAGTATCATTGATGTACAGTTTTTGTTAATATTAATATTTTCTTTTCCTATTTTAATTTGTTTTAGTAATTTTGTTGTTTTGTCTTTTTATTATTTCTTTTTTTTAAATGTCTATATAGTTAAGTTTTACTTTTAGTTGTTTTATTGCTTCAACTTAATTAAACAAAAATGAGAATTTTTTAAAAATGTTTTATAGAAATAATTTTATTTCAAGTAATGAAAATGTTTTAATGGTTTTAGTTAACAATAATAACCCTGCCTCAGTGTCACATGATCCTCCAGAAATCATTCTAATATGCTGATTTGGTGATCAAGAAATATTTATTGTCAATGTTGAAAACAGTTGTGATGCTTGGTATATTTGTGGAAACCTTGATACATTTTTTGGATTCTTTGATGAATAGAAAGTTCAAAAGAACAGCATAATATTTGAAATCTTTTGTAACATTAAAAAAATGTCTTTACTGTCACTTTTGTTCAGTTTATGTCCTTGGTGAAAAAAAAGTATCACTTTAAAAATAAAAGTATTAATTCTTTAAAAAAAAAATATGTTATGAGTTTTGCTCCAACCCTAATCAAACACACCTGTACAAGCTAATCGAGGTCTTCAGGATTACTAGAAAGCTACAGGCAGATGAGTTTGATCAGGGTTGAAAAGTGAAACTGCAGTAAAGTGGATTCGAGAGCCAGAATTGCCCAGGCCAGGTCTTGTTGCTCACCCAGTCCCTGTCTGTCTCCATTGCTCCCCCTAGAGGACATCCTAGATGAAGGTCTTGGCCTGATTCTGCACAGCCCTGATGATACGGTGGAGGACAGGGTGAACCTAATGGCTGAGAGCCCTGCCGACAGCCTGGAGGATGAAATAGACTCAGCACACAAGGTTAGAGACCACCTGCCATTCATCAAAAAATCTCTTCTCAAACCACCAACCGTCTGGCTGGCTGAATTGTACTAGTTTGGGTTGTGATTCACAGAGCATGTCACCCCAGTTTCTTTTGTGTCAGGGTCATCATGCATTTACGTTCTGTGGCCTCTGCTGTTATTTGGGGTGGGTAAATATAGACTCTATTTTCTGATATGAGGGCTGTCATCTGGGGTCAGAGGCTGACTGAAATCAGATGGCTGGTTAAGAGCTTAGTGTCATGTGATCTAAGTGACCTTTGATTTCAGAGACTGCAGCAGATGGGAAGACAGGTTGTCTTGCCTTGCGGATCTTCACACGTACACACACACTCATACTCTCACACAGAGTGTTAGTGATGACATAGTCTGCTTGATGGAGGTCAAGATCAGAAATGACGGTGTAACCACTTACACAAGGATGGATTAAACTTGTCAACACACACTCATACTTAAAGATCCAAAAGTCTGTGACCACTAGTGAATGTGCTCCTATGGACCCTTTTCACAGACTGTAATGCCGCATTTCTACAGTTAACATCGTAAATCTAGCTCGTTTTAAAAAAAAATAATGTACATGTACTGTTAAACTATTCTTTTTCAAATTCCAGAATATTGGTTAATGCTGCTCTGTGAGTGTTTCTAATACAGCGGCTGAGGGAGTGATTGCAAATTTGACGTCATTCTCTCTTCTGACCAATGTAATCAATCTCTCAATATTTTTTTCCTCTTTTGGAAAGTCATGACACTCTCAGATTTTTTTTTTTCTTTTGCTATTGGGGCAAATGGGAATGCGAAGATTATGTATGTTGTAGTTTGTGTTCATCACTATAGAAGTTTACACCACTATGATGCAAGGCTGTAACCATGTCTTGAACATTGGGGGGGGACCAAAGTTTTTTTTGAAAGGGGGGGGGGGGGGTTATTTAAAGACATTAAATAAAGGATTTAAGGGAATAAAGAAGTAACAATGGTAAAATATGTTCTAGGTCTAATTATAGCCTATATAGTTGTGAAGTAATCCATTTGAACTCTTTGCAAATAATATTTTATTTAAAAATATGCACACATTCACTCGTGTGTGTCTAATATGTAAAAAATGTAAAGTATTTTCGTCTCATCACGTTCAGTTATGAATGACATCATTTAAATAGCATATTTTCAATTCAAAATGGCGAAATTACATTAAAAAAGTTGAGTAGTTTGCATCACTGTATGTGACTGTGGGTTGTTAAACATCCATCGTTGAACAGCTGTCAAATATTAAATGTTTGGCTACTTATTTTTTTTAGCACGCACGCACGTTCACTGTAAAAACTAAAAGTGTTGTGTTGGAATTCACACTCCTCTTGTGAACATTAAGCCACGCCTGCTTTGATCTGATTGGCCATCATTTTGACATTGATTTTAGGCAGACCAGCCTAAAAAACTTTCTGTCATCCTAACAACAAACAGAGCGGTGCGTAATGGAGAGCAGCATTAAGAAATAACATATTGGGGGGGACAATTTGGCCATTTCCAATTAATTGGGGGGACTTGTCCCCCTCAATGCCTATTGTGGTTACGGCCCTGCTATGATGACTTCCACTTCTGAGAACCCTTCCACTTCTGAGAATGTGAAAAGGGTCCTTTGATAATTTTTGTAGTTTTATATTACATAATTACAAATAATTTTATCAGCAGAACAATTTGAGTGAAAAGTTGAACTGAAAAATGATTTGGTTTGATAACATTAGCACTCAAGCTGCATGAACTCCTCAAGTTTGTGTAAAACCTGATGATCATGTGATCCAGCATGATCTAGAAATGACCCGAAGAGCATCTTGTTCTTCAATGGATGAATAACTGACCGTTTGTACGAAGAGTCACATGATCAAAGTCACAAATTTGCTTAATTAGTGAGCTTTTTATTTCCAGGGTTAAATTTGATTGAGTCCCAGGTTTTCAATGTGGTCTCAAAGGTTTGGACTCAACTGTATACAAAAACACACACTATGCAACTTCCACATCACACTGCAATGTTTTTCTCACTGTCAGTGTTATAAAGTTGGTCTCAGGACTGATTCGTCTCTCTCATGATGGTGCAAACTTTTCTTTTCCCTTCTGTGTTCCCTTTGTAGGTCAGTGTGATTGTTTTTCTCTGTTTGCTGACCTGATGTCTGGCCTTTTCTTTTGTTTCTCTTTGTATGTTTTCTCTTTCTCTCCGTGTCCTTGTCTGTCACACCGACACTGCCAGCCGGCCAAAGTCTCTCTGGCCTGTTCTCCAGCACACCATCTGTTGCAGAAACACATTTAGCCCTAATAATTCACCCACAGCAACACCACATTCTGTCAGAGCGTGTGTGTTTGTCTTGTCCCGTTCCCCTCTGTCCCACCCAAGTGCTGTGTTGTTGAATGAGTTAGTAGGATGTGAGTTCTGTGCTGTTAACTGATGTTTTGACACATGAAGTCACATGACCACACCACATAGACTGTCATGAATGCTCTTTTTGGACACTGTCAAAGCGGGGCAGGAAGAGTCTAATTTTGGTTTACTGCTTCTCGCTCAGTTGTGTTAATGGTTCTCGCATGCACATGTGATGTGAAAGGAACGCTGTACTAAAATACTGCAATTCCTGCAATACTTATTTAGCAGCAGCGCAATACCACTACTGAATGTACACTGTAAAATAGTATATAGTAAATAGTATGTTGTACTGACAAATGCTTAGTATGTTCACTTATGAGAGTTCTAGTAACTAAAAAAAGAACTGTAGAGAGTACTTGACTTTTAGATTTACTCTTGACTTAGTATAGCTACTCAGAGTTACTGACTCCCAGAGTGCATTGCGGTTGCTTTGTTTTTTTTAATTCTTATTTCATTTGCCAATTTTACATTTTAGGAAAAAACATCAATTTATGAAGTCAGCTTATGTGATGTTCTCTCAAATTTTTCAGTTGTATTGACAATTCAACATTAAAGATGGGAAATGAGTGAATGCAGCTAGAGAAAGATAACTACAGAAGTGGAGGAAATGAGTGAAAAGTCTATAAAGAATTGCCCCGTCTCAATCTTGTTTTTTTTTTTTTTTGCTTGACAAAATTGCACTCAAACCAATCAATTTAATCTTAAAGGAGTAGTTCACTTTAAAATGAAAGTTACCCCATGATCTATTCACCCTCAAGACATCCTAGGTGTATATGACTTTCTTCTTTCTGATGAACACAATCAGACTTATATTAATGAATATCCTGATGTTTCCAAGCTTTATAATGGCAGTGAACAGGGCTCATGAGTTTGAAGCTCAAACAAGTGCATCCATCCATCATAAAAGTACTCCACACGGCTCCGGGGGGTTAATAAAGGCCTTCTGAAGCGAATCGATGCGTTTGTGTAAGAAAAATATCCATATTTAACACGTTATATAGTAAAATATGGCCAGCAGTCATATCACCCTGTAGCCCAAGACTGGTTTCTCACTGAAGCTAAGCAGGGCTGAGCCTGGTCAGTACCTGGATGGGAGACCTCCTGGGAAAAACTAGGAGGTGTTAGTGAGGCCAGCAGGGGGTGCTCACCCTGTGGTCTGTGTGGGTCCTAACACCCCAGT
The DNA here is from genome assembly GCA_039654105.1 of Coreius guichenoti. NCBI lineage: Eukaryota > Metazoa > Chordata > Actinopteri > Cypriniformes > Gobionidae > Coreius > Coreius guichenoti. Next base: position 7,227,916 of record CM077190.1, read on the forward strand.
ATACTGTAACAAGCACCGTCCTTCGGATGAGGCGTTAAACCGAGGTCCTGACTCTCTGTGGTCATTAAAAATCCCAGGATGTCCTTCGGAAAAAGAGTAGGGGTGTAACCCCGGCATCCTGGCCAAGTTTGCCCATTGGCCTCTGTCCATCATGGCCTCCTAATCATCCCCCTATCCTGATTGGCTTCATCACTCGTCTCCTCTCCACCAATCAGCTGGTGTGTGGTGGGCGTTCTGGCGCAATATGGCTGCCGTCGCATCATCCATTGGTGGTGGTTGACGAGATTCCCTCCTTCTATATGTAAGCGCTTTGAGTACTCCGAAAAGCGCTATATAAATGTAACAGATTATTATTATTATTATTATTATTATTATTATATTATTATTAAAATATCTAGCTTCCACCAGTCCTTCTTCCGTATTCAACTTATGAAAAAAAGTGTAACTAGCGCAACGTATGATGTAGGACGCGTAAGCGTTTTGAACTGCGAGAGGCGTTACACTTTCTTTGTAAGTTGAATACAGAAGGTGGTCTGGCGGGAGCTAGATATTTTACTTTATAAAGTTTTAAATATGGATATTTTTCTTACAAAAACCCATTGATTCGCTTCAGAAGGCCTTTATTAACCCCCCGGAGCCGCGTGTATGTGAGTAAAGTTAACTAAAAAGTGTTGTAAGAACAACTATTGGATTTTGCTGCGTACAGAGTGAAAAGCACACTGCGTAACCAGTGTGGTCCTGATTCCCGAACAAATGACTCGTATGACCCGGTTCTTTAAAGTGAATCAAAAAGACACAGTGCAACCAGTGTAGCCGGATTCCCGAACAAGCTACTGTTGATTCTTTAAAGTATATCAAACACATACTGTGCAACTAGTATAGTCAGATTCCTGAACAAATGATTTTTATGAACCAGTTCTTTTTAGAGAATCAAAAGCATAAAGCGCATCCAGTGTAGTTCGACTCCTGAAGGATCTTTCAGTGAATCAAGCACATTCAGATTACAACTTGAGTTTTAACTAATTAAATCAGTTTAGTTACTGGCTGATCCACATTGTTTTATCACAGATATTTACTTAAGGTCAATTATTGGAATTCATTTATGCCACCTCTAAAAAGTAATTTAAAAGGCTGTGTATACACATCTTTTGCAGGAATCATACTAAATTGATTTACTGAACATATATCATAATTTGGCAATGTAAAAACAATTGTGTGTACTGTTTTGACCTACATTATGAGGACACTGTGTCCTTATATTGTAGTGTGTATTCAGGTTTCAGACCACACCCACTGCATGATGAGGACATGCCAATGTCCTTTTAATTCAAATGGAAAATGTCCTAATAATGATACTGTGTGTGTGTGTGTGTGTTCCTTAAAACAACTAAGGGGATCAAAGGAAAACCGAATTAGATTTCTTTTTCTTGGCTCTCTAATCAGACAATTGGGCTTCATTTTACCAAGTTTACACATTTGTCTATTCAGTTGAGTGCTTAAAAGCACAACTGAGAGCCTTCTCTTGCACTGTACTATCTATTGTTCTGTCAGAAATGTGTATTTGTGTGTGGTTTTGACAAAAGACAGACAGAGAGAAGCTGATTCAGCTGGGCATAATTTATGAGATTCATTTTCTCTCATTCTCTCTCTTCCCATATTAATCACACGGCTGGTTATCGTTATTATCTCACGTCACTTATGTTTTCTTTTTTCGCTTTGAGACGAGGGAGAAAGAGAGGGGGACATCTCCTTTAATTAGCTCTGCATTCTAATTGCTTGATTATGCACATCGATTCGAATCGCTTAACGCTGATAAATTATGGAGAAACCCGCCGGAGGAAACAGACAACCTAGAAGACAAAGGACAGGAGGACTTCATTATTTTTCCAAGCTTGATAATGACTGCATGTATCTGGCAGAGGGTGGTGCAACATCCTGGTAAACCCCAAAAGTTCTTCCCCTGCCAGTCTCTAGACTTATCTACAATGCAAGTGAAGCCAGCCGAGCATTTCTGCCCTTGAGTTATCACTCTGGAGAGCAATATGAATGCATGTGCATGGATTTGGGCTGTTAACAGTCTAAATATTGACTTTTCACATCCGCGTGGCTTAGCGCTATGTGTGTGTGTGTGTGTGTGTGTGTGCGCAAAAAGGTGGTTTGTACAGCAGGATTCTTTTAATCGTGATTGGTTTGCGGATGCACATGATGTGTGCTTGTTACAACCTGCATCCCATGAAATCTCCTGTGAAATTTATGGATTTGCATGTTTTTCCAGGCGCAACTGCTCAGAGGCGCTGCAAAGCCGTTAAGCTTGTGTGTAAGGTGAGTTGTGAGAGAAAGAGAGTGAAATTGGATAAGCGAAGGGGTTTCTTGACTTGGGCATGCAATCCAATGCTGTTCTTCCATTAAAGCATTGCTGTACCTTCATTTGAGCCCATGAGCTTTAGTAGCATGCGTGCTAAACTTGTCTGAAATGTTTGCTTTTATGTTCAAAGGTTAACATTAAAATGCAGTGATGTTTAGATAACCATGAATATAATTCCACACACAGTTTTGAAAAGTGAAAGCTCCTTCAAGTTGAACTTGTTTAATTTGTGCAGTTGAGAAGTCTGTTTCAGAGCCTGATAAGGGCATTTCTCTGCTTTCCAGAGAAGGAAACATTCCTCTTCCTGCCTTCTATGAATTTTCGCATTGATAAGATGAGTTAACTAGCCAATAAAGGCGCCCGACGTGTGTGTGTGTGTGTGTGTGACCCTGGGTCTTCTAACTTTCTCTGATAAGACATTAGACATTAGCTCCTCTAATGCGAGCAGGTTGGAACTTGTGATGGAGCGCTGGCTGAATGGGTGGAGGTTGATTGTCAGTATCCATGTTTTCCAGTTCGAGTTTTGTTGTTGCATTGTAACTTTTTGTGCCATTTTCCTACATATAGATGAACTAGGGAAACATTAGACCTCAATTTTTTTTTTGTTATAAATATATAATCATATAGTCAATGGTGTTGAGGTGGTGTTTTAAAATGAGATGACAAAGTGTTCACTTTTATATTTATTTATATATATATATATATATATATATATATATATATAATCTCAAATGTAAATGTATATACTTGATTTTTCTGGTTAAATAAACATTACATAAAAATATGGACCAAATACAATTCTATTTTGTATTTTTACACTAACTATGTAATGTTCTATTTATTAAAACCAAGTATACATTTCATCAAGTTAGTGTTTTTACGCATTCTTTTGTTATTCCAAAATAATAACCTAAAGGCAGGAACAATTTAAACAATATATTTGATTTGTGAACTAATGTTCAGCTTTTCTTTTTAAGTCAACTTATTTTCAGCATTCGCCAAGCTTGTACACACTGGTCACAGACACGAAGATGTACCTTTAATTTCCCCAAGCTGATTGCTCACTAAAAGCAATCAGCTTGTCGTCATGTTTTCAGGCCATTTTAAGTTTTATTTTGACGTGACATGAAGCGGTGATATTTTAGTGGCTGGTTTATTTACTTTTTAATTAGTCTTCCCATTAACGCCATCATTGTCTTCATCATAGACTGTAAAAAGGATGGATGACGCCCCTTCACTCTTTTCCACTGTAGAAAAGTGAAGCCGCCAATGTCCGAATATTGCGTTGACATCTTGCGGCTTATTTGCGACCTCTTCTGCACAGTTGTGACCTCAGGACCTGAGTCTGCGCAGTAGAGAGCAGGACGTAGAGCCGCGATATCAAAACCCCGCCCACACTACCCCAAGTATCTATTAGTAGAGTTTACTGCAGAACAACTCGTTATATCGGTGGGAAATAAACAGTTATGAAAATGTAGAAATTAAAGCTCAATCTCCGCCCGAAAATCCAGAAAGTCAGTTGGTGCCTCAGTGACAACTTCGCTCGAAGCTGTCAATCATGACTTCACATCCCAGTTTTTTATAGCATCAAATAACTAACTAAAACCAAACTTATTTTAAAAAACGAACACTTGAACTTACATCAGCGTGATTTAAAAACTACCTAAAATGACAGAAACCATCTTTGGAAAAAATGTATTTGAAGTGTAATTTGATTAGTTTGTCTCGCATCACATTAGAATACATGGAGGGGACGGGGTTTATGAGCTATACTGGGACCAACCACCTTTTCAGGACGTGTGCGGCACTTTTGGTCTTAATTCAGGCCGATTCAAGAATGTGCACAAAATCAAGAGGCGGGATTTATCGCATGAACCAATCATATCCAATCATAGCGCGATGGAGGTATTGCCACCACCAATGGGCTCAGAGGAGGCATGCCTCGCGCTGTAACTTTACCTGCAGGTGTCGCTGTTGGACAGTGTTACTTTATAAAAACGAGTGACGTTTACACTTTTTTTTATTTTTTTATTTTATTTTTTATTTATTTATTTTTTTTATTTGCATTGTTTTATTTTTGTAATATCGATTATTTTCTCATCCAGATTTGTGTATATGTGTGTATATGTATGTGTGTGTGTGTGTGTGTGTAATAAAAAAAAAAAAAAAAAAAAAAAAAAAAAATATATATATATATATATATATATATATATATATATATATATATATATATATATATATATATATATATATATATATAGTGCTGTCAATCGATTAATTTTTTCTGTAATTAATCGTGATTTAGTTTAATATTTTTATATTGTAACAGGTATTCTCCAAATTAATGTAGAAAGAACTTAGACAGTATATTTTAAATATTTTTTTGTAATTTTTGTAAATCTTTTTATGAATGAAGGCCAGTATGACTGATACTAATACTGCTACTGATGTCTCTATGAAATAGATTTTTTTACAACATTAATGATAGACATTCAACATTACAGTATAATTGAAAGCTATATCAATTTCAACATTTATTAGGTTTTAAAAAAAACTTTTAATTTAAGTGAACTTTAAACAATCTTGACATAAACCCATTATAATAAATGTCATATTTACCTGTGGCCTTCCTACCTGTTAGACATATGAATAAAGTTATCAAACACCTTTCTTAACTGCATAAACAATAAATTAAATAAATATAGATTAATCCTTATTAAAGCTACAATTTTCTCTGTTACTTTTGTTCTTTGATTAACATTGACAGACCTCACAGCAACTGGTTTATTAGGCTGCTGTCACTTTAAGATCTGCCGCTGCCGAACATGACGCGCTGTCACGCGCATCTCATTTTCTCACAACTCTTTAAGTTAATTAAAGACGTTATTTAACTCATTTAAGACTGCTCTTATGAGGATACTCGACAGAACGGGTATTTTGACAATTCTGTGTGTTATTGTTTAAGCGCGAAAGAGAACTTGATTCTGGCACGCATCTTTCTGTGTGTGTGTCAGGCAAGACATTCACAGACAGCGCGTTCTCTTATGTCTTGTCTCGCTTGAATGGTTTAAAAGCATTTACATGAAAGAGCATGATCATATAATGTAACGCTAGCCAAAGGATGACAGAAAAATGGTTGCTGCGTTAAATATTTTTAACGCGTTAAACGGAAAAAAAAAGGTACGTGTTAATCTTGACCGCACTTGTGTGTGTGGTGTGTGTGTGTGTCTGTATACAGTAGAGAATGACCGGAAACAACTAAGGAAAAGGGGGAGAATTTTAGATTGAAACATGTTTCAAGCCAGACTCTCACCTGTATGAGCACCTGAGATCAACATATCAAGAACCTGTTCACTAAACGCTGTCCACAGTTCTGGCAAACCCATTTCTGCCTATGGTTGTTCTTTTCTATACTTTCATCATAAAGACAAACATTGTGCCACACCTGTCCTCTTTGTTCTCGGCATGTTGACGTGTTCACCTGAGAAAGCTGTGCTTTTCCCAGCTGTGTTATGATGTGATGCTTGTGTCCCAGTGTTCCCCTCCCCTTCTGTCATCTTCATCCTGTTGCCGACAAGATTATTATTATTTTCTCTCTCTCTCTCTTGTTCTCTCCCTCTCTCTGTGTGTTTACTGTACCACCACAGCTGTCAGATCCCCATTCCATCCATCCGGCTAGAAACCAGCTCAGACAAGCAGAGACGTAGGGAGAAATTCTAGGAAAGGAGGGAGGTGGCTGTGTTGGACAGGGAATCTATCGTGGATTGTAGAGTTGGTAGTGAAGACTCATTCGGCGTATCTGTTTCTGGTCGGAGAAGCTCCATTCTCGCTCTCACGGTCTGGTAGTTTTGCACGCAAAGATAAGCTGGAGGTGGAGGCGCTTCCTGTGTGTTTATTACGGTGACATCTGTGACCTTTAAGGGGCAGAATGTCTGTGCTGTGGAGATACAGAAGCTCCAAACGCTCCTCAGAGTCCATCTATGACATGCTGCAATTGGTGAGCCTGAGTGTGTTTGCTTTTGTGTGTGTGTGATACTTAATCAGCATTACATAACAGTTCATGGGCTCCATTTTTCTAACACACCGTGTGTATTATGTCAGATTTAGCGGTTCAGTATGTTATGTGGAGATGTATAGTGTTGCACAGGACAGTTTGAGTGTTTAAAGGGATGTTCTGGGTTAAATACAACTTAAGTTATATAATGCAGCCAATTATAAAAAAACCTTATAAAATAATGAATATTTGTAGCTAAAAACTCAGTGTTTTGATAGTATAACTGTAGCAGGAGTGAAGTGTTTTTTTTTTTTTTATTTTTTTTTTTAACCAAGCCAGTCTTTGCAAAGTTATATCTAATCTTTCAAATCATGTCATGACTAACTGAAAAGGTATTCCCGATTGCTTTCGCTTGGGTTTTGTGTGAAAAGACATGAGGTAACTATCCATAAATCACTGTTTACATAGAGTAGATTCTAAGCATAGGAATTACATCAGGAGCATAAACGAATTCATCCACCTAGAAAAGTAGTCCCTCTTTAAAAGACAGATTTTGATCATTTTACAGCTCACATAGCATGTGTTTTTACAAAAAAAATTCATATGAGTGCTTTAGGAGAAATATGAGATGTACCCCTGGTTTCAGACAAGACTTAAGCCTAGTCCTAGACTAAAATGCATGTTTGAGCTGTTTAAACTTGCACTGACAGATCTTAAAATGTCAGGTCCATTGTTTTGTCTCAATATGCACACATTCATGTTTTTTAAGGCATGTTCTTAAAAGCTACTTAAATGTCCTAATTGAACTAATGCTGTCTGTGAAACCAGGCCTAACATGTCTACTTTTAAACCTGCTGGAACGCCCCATGGACTTCCATTATTCCATGTGTTAAGGTGCGGTCCCATTTACTGAAAAAGTTCCTTGCACAGATTTCGCAACGGGGATATGTTGGTCATGCAAATTTGCAGCACTGATCAACAGAAATCTGCTTTAAAATAGAATTCAGTGTGAGCGGTGCTTCATGTATCACTACACTATTGACAATAGACCTTTTTGTGCTCGTAGAATTTCAGACATTTTGCTAGTGTGATTGGTAGCATATAAGCTAACCAGAAAATCTTCCACCTAGAAAAGTAGTTCCTCCTTGAGTGATTTTGATTATTTTACAGCTCATGTAGCATTTTTTTTAAAACTAAATTTGTGTTGGTGCCTAGGAAAAAAGACTGCATTGTATGTTTTTTTGTTTTTTTTTTTCTTCTTCATAGAACAAGGAAAGAGTCAATTTTCTATGTTAATCGACAGCATACCACACAGATGTTGTGGATAAAGCCTAAGTTTTATTTAACCCGGAAAAACGATAGAACTCCTTACTCATATCTCCCTACATCGCTCCACCTCTCTCCAGGCTGGTTAAGGCATGCTGGGTTGTGCGGGCTTTTTGTCAGACCGTCACTATGTGTTTATCAGAGAGGAATTCATTCTGCTGGAAGCCCCATCTGTCCTCCGTTCCTTCTGTCTTTGTGAATCTGTTCCACCTCTTCCTGAACATCACCCTGAGCCTGAGCTCTTGCAGTAGTGCTGGCTTTAAACTTCATCCTGTGACATATGAGATGTGACACTGGTTGAAGATCTTTTGGATCGAAGTCTGTCTTTTTGGACAGGTTTGTGTTTAGGTGGATGTTAATTGTTTTCTTTCAGGTATTTGGTAGCTAGATGATGTGTATGAATGTCTATTGTGTAATGTTTGTCTGTGAATGTTGTGTGTGAGAACAAGGGTGCTTTGAATGGTGGGAAGCCGAAATAATCTTGGCTGAGGGCAGTGTGTAGCCTACTATTTGTTGACATGTTCTTCGATGGAAAATCCATCCAGTGCCAGATTTCCCAAGGAGATGAACTGTTCAGTACTAAATTACAACAGAGTCCTTTCTGAGATCTGACATAGAGCCTCTTAAAGTTATTTACTGCACAGACACTTCTAATTACACTTTACCCAAGCATTCATAAGGCATGATGTGCCTTGTCTTTGGAGTTAAGCCAGAAACTCGCTGAATGTGTGTGTTTGGAACTGGAAATGCTTCTTTCTGACTCTTAAATGCTCTGAATACCTGTGTGGGTGTGTGCCTGCTGCTGGTGAACCTTTTAGAGGCTTCTTTTTTCTTTTTTGCATGATCAAGACTTTTTTCAATTCAGAGAGTTTGTTACTTGTGTCATTGTAGCATTTTTTTTGTATTGTGTTTGTGGTTATATAGCATATGTTTTGTGCTTAAAAAAAAAAAAAGTTTATATATAATATTATTATTATTATTATTATTATTATTATTATTATTATTATTATATATATATTTTTTTTCCCCCCAATGAGGGTAATCCTATGGAAGCTTGTTTCTGCCACAGAATAAAACAATTTAAAAAATAATTGCGACTTTATATAATTCGCAATTCTGACTTTTTTTTTTTTTTTTCCTCAGAATTGCTTGATTTAAAAAGTCAGAATTGTGAGATAGAAACTTGCAATTGCGTGTTATAAAGTCAGTTGCGAGGGGGGAAAAAAGTCCAAATTGCAAGTTTCTATCTCGCAATTCTGACTTCATAACTCGCAATTGCGAGGTATAAAGTCAGAATTGTGAGATATAAACTCGTAATTCTAAGAAAGTCAGAATTGCGAGAAAAGAAGTTAAAATTGTGAGTTATAAAGTCAGAATTGTGAGAGGAAAAAGTCGCAATGACCTTTTTATTCTGTGGTGGAAACAAGCTTCCGTATAATCCTCATATGCTTCTGTCTTTTAAAACAATGTTTTGCTATTGGCTTTACCTTTTAAATAGATGTTTACGTTTAAATAGACAAGAAGTTGAGGATAATGAACGGAAATGTGAACAGGATTTGTCAATAGATATGTCGATTTGCTACTCCTGCACTATGGACTTTTTTTTTTTTTTTAAACGTATGCCATTTTGTACTCGCAAGCTGTTTCTGGTGTTTAAATTTAAATCGTTTACCTCCACAGAGTACGGAGCAGGTGACTGCTTTCTGCCGCAACCTTCATGATATGAATTCCCCCGAGGGTCCCGTTTCCTGTTCCTCGTCTTCCTCTTCCTCCTCTTCATCATGTGTGCCTAGCCCCATCTCACCCATGCCTGTTCTCTTCACCCCCCGCCAGCTCTCTGATGCTTATAAACTCCGTAAAGTCATCAGTGAGCTGGTGGACACTGAGAGGACCTATGTTAAGGTCAGTATCTTCAAAGCATGGCGTGTTTCTATTTTAATGTTAGATTTGATCATGATCAAACTTTCTTTGCTAGTCCTGAATGTTCACACAGAATAAACGTAACTGCTGCATGAAAATCACTCCTGATTGGTCTGTCTCTCTACAGGACTTGAACATTTTGATAGAGCGCTACCTGAACCCTCTGCAGAAGGAGAGCTTCCTTTCACAGGATGAGGTGAGACAATATTTCCTTAGTGTTTTTTTCATTATAATTAATTTTTTTTTTTTTTTCTTATACACATTCTTTCTTATATAATGATACATACATAAAACAAACATGTTATTGGTAAATTGGCTTTAAGATTCTCATATTCTCTCTACATTCCTAGCTGGATGTGCTTTTTGGAAACTTGGCGGAGATGGTGGAATTCCAAGTGGAGTTTCTGAAAACTCTGGAAGATGGAACCAGATTAGTTCCAGATTTAGACAAACTGGAGAGAGTGGATCAGTTCAAGGTACATTTATTAGTCAAATTTGATGCTAGTCTGATGCTAGTCTTATGATGATTCTTTCTTTGTTTTCTAATTAATTCTCTTCTAACTTCCAGAAAGTTCTGTTTTCTCTTGGCGGATCCTTCCTGTACTATGCGGACCGTTTTAAGATCTACAGTGCATTTTGTGCCAGCCACACAAAGGTCCCCAAGGTCCTTACCAAAGGTAACACCACTACACTCTTAGAGACTGGTTTACTAGCATTAGCACTGATTTAAAGGGCAAGAAAGCCTTTAGATCCTTAAGGTCTCTTGTCATTTCAGTGTCATGTGCAATGACTGGATAGTTTAAGTGCTTGCATGCTTTCTAAGTTTGCTACTTTTCTTACTACTTGTTCTGAACCCCTACCACCTGCCAAAGGCCAGTTTTCAGAATTTATTCAAAGCTAGAGGGTGTTTTTTACTCTCTCACACGGAAATTATGTTCCCCTAAAGCATTTTTGCTGAAGAATGATGACCCCTTTTACTGGTCTACTGTAAAAAACTGCCATTTCCCAAGGCACCAAAGCTTTTTCACTGATGTATATGAATGTCATTAAAAAAAGTGGACCAAGTTTGAATGACAATGAGAGACTGACTAATATATTTGTATGGTTAAATGTGTTTAAGTATAAAATGTGAGGCTAACATTATGGCAGTTGAGAAAGCTAAGAAGTTGAATTACTTGAATGTGTAGGTCTTAAACACCATGCGTTGAGTATATTGAGATTAGGGGTGGGAATCACAGGGTACCTCACGATACGATACAATACACAGCTCACAATACCGATAATATCACGATACAGCAATTCTGCGATAATCGATATATTGCTAGACAATCCTATAATGATACATCACGATATCTGTCTTACTCTTAAAAACAAAATGCCTGTGGAAAAGTTAAGTGCAGGTTTTCTCTTTATTCAAGTCCAAACTGTTAGAAAACAAACAGAAAAAATTTAATCTGTAAATTAAATTTAGCATTTTAAGTAAATTAAACATTTATGCTTATACTTTTTAAAAGCTTAAACTTTTCTTTGTGTGTCAACTGACACATTTAACTGCTTATCAACTTGTTTTATATAAACCTGGTACATTTCAAAATTTACCAACCTCTTTTATTTAAGCCTAACCTTCATTTTCGACCACGCAATATGGGCGAAGGTCCTTGCAAATAAATACAGCAATTGAGTTTTGCTTTAAACATTGAATTCACGGCTGCTGGTTGACTTACAACGTTGGCATTAGCCACTTTTTCAATGAGACCAGGGTGATGGTGTTGCAAGTGGCTTTGCATGTTTGTGGTATTACCCCTGTACTTTACTTTTACCAGGCAGTTCTTGCATATCACATACTCTTTAAAAATCGTTAAAAATCGCTTTTTCTTAGGCTAGTTAACTTATGTTGACGTCTCCCTCATTCATGTGTTGAGCACCACCTCGAGGAGCCATGAAGTAGCGATGCTGGGAGCAGAGAAGTCTATTAAGAGTGCCTTATTTTATTAATTAAAATATGGATATTTGGTGCCAGTGTATCGATTCTCGTATCGCACGGAGAAGGACAACAATATTCAAATTCCAAATTAAAGTCTAGTTTGAGGATACAACTGATATGAAATTCTTGTGCCACCCCATAATTTCTCCACTCTTTTGGTGCAGCTAAAACAGACCCAGAGTTCAAGGCGTTCCTGTCTGAGAGGAACCCCAGGCAGCAGCATTCCTCCACGCTGGAGTCCTACCTGATCAAACCCATTCAGAGAGTCCTAAAATACCCACTACTCCTGAGAGAGCTTTACTCTCTCACCGACCCCGACAGCGAGGAACACTACCACCTGGATGGTAAATATGGAGATTCAGATATTAACTGTGCTTAATGTTAGGCCACGGATAGAGTAATATGATGCTGCTCATATTCTGAGCAAGATGAACAGGTTTTGAAGACTTTAAACACATTATGAAAAACAGAAATGTGCTTGTTCTTCCCAGTTCACCAGTTTATAAATGAGTCAGTGTAAACTATACTAGCTTCTATGTGTAAAATATTGGCCAGTCAGTAGGGCTGTGAGATTGATTGAAATAAAACCATAACTTGCATTTGGGAACGCAACATGCACCAACCATCTTCCCAAACTTGTAATAAGCGCTTATAATCCAGCTGTTGTCAACAAAAGGGAAGCTTTGAGGGGTCCCCATACATTTATTTATTGTAATTTTACAGTTATACTATAACATTTATTTTTCATAAATACAGTGTTACAGTGAAATGTTACAATAGTAAATCACATTTTAAATCGCAATCACATTTCCAAAAATCACAAAATCCACCCCCCAAAAAAATCTTGCAGCCCTGTATAAGAATAGAGGTCATTTTCACATATTCTTAAAGCTACAGTAACAAAAAAAGCCTCAAAGTGTAATTCTAAATTGAAAATGGTCCTCCTGAACCTTTACCAACAGAAATGTCAAATATGCAAAGATGATTCAGATGAATCCAGTCCCAACTGGGGTTTGTAGCTGGTAACACTCTCTCTGTGATTGACTTTAGTTGGTTTACTGAGTCTCTTATCTTTTTGTAGTTGCTATGAAAGCCATGAACAAAGTGGCCAGTCACATAAACGAGATGCAGAAGATTCACGAGGAGTATGGAGCCGTGTTTGACCAACTCATCAGCGAGCAGAGCTCTGAGAAGAAAGAGGTACAATTCCACTAGTTTCTCTTAGGTCTTTGACTCAAATATTTGTGCAAGAAGCATTAACGAATAGTTTAATGCCACCACCAAATGTCATGATATGCACACTGACGTCATCTAACTCACTAAAAGGGAGTAGATTTGGCTTTACAGCTGTTTGCTTGCACCCTAGGTTGCTGATCTGTCAATGGGTGACCTCTTGCTGCATGACACTGTGGTCTGGATCAACCCACCCTCTTCTCTCATGAAGGGGAAGAGAGACCCAGAGCTGGCTGCATTCGGTGAGTGCTCGTGAAGCGCTTCTTCCCGAAATAGAACCCTGTTCTCTTATTCATTAGTCTGTTCCCTACAGTAATGGATTCCTACATCAGTAAAGGCCAGCTGTGTCTTTGGGCACAATGGCATTAGAGGAACCACCTTGTCCTATGGCTCTTAAGGCATTAAAGTTGCATTTGTACGCGTTCAAAGACTTTTTCCTCTGGCTGAGACATTTTTAGAAGAAGAAACCCTTTAGATACTTTAAAAATGGGTCAGTTTGCCATTGAAGTTAGCAGTGTATCACCGGGTCACGTTTTTACTCTATTCTGACAAGAGCCCCAAGCATCTCTATTGTGAATGTTTAGAGTTGCATGGTTTTGTGTGTCTTGTATTAATGTTTTATTTCCTTTTTTTTTTCTCCTTCAGTTTTCAAAACGGCAGTTGTTTTTGTGTATAAAGACTGCTCCAAGCACAAGAAAAAAATCGTAAGTGCTTTTTTCCTTTCTTCATTATTCCTTATTGGAGATGTGACAGGCTTGCAGAGCTAGTTTAAGTGCTTGCAGACTAGCACTTTTAAGAGGTGTAGTTTTTTTATTGAAGTGCACATTCAGTGTGAAACAGGGATGCCCTTATCTTGTACTTGATTAATTTCTGCTGCCTCTTATTGGCCAACAAAAATCTGTGACCATGGACTTTCAGAGACCTTTCACTTATTTGTGATATAAAACTATAATGTGTTTTGGAGAATATATCACTTCCCTAACTTCTTGTTTTCAGCGTGTCATGTGGTTGACAGCATAAAGGTGTATTTTTAAGTCCTCGTAAAAACACCAAAATTTTTTGTCTCAGGGTGGATCTCACAGAGCGTCGGTCCTTGATGAGAGGGACCCGTTTCGTTTTAGACACATGATCTCTACAGACGCTCTCCAAGTTCGCAACCTCCCTAGTAAGTATTGGTTTACTAGTCTTATTCTTTTCCCACGGACCTATTGAGAATTGTGTGGTATATTAGCTTCAAGCTGTGGATTCACTTTGACAATGTGAGTAATGCATTTTACATCCCTTGAACCCTGATGAGCTTAGTTAAATCTGCTTTTGGCTCAGTGGAAATTTTTATGGGCTCAGGCCATAATGTTGCTATTCCCTATTGATGGTGGAGGGGTTCAAACGTCATCCTACAGGAACTTGGGGTCTGCACTCTTGTTCATTGTCCCAGGGTCTGTGTGTACCATGAGGTTCATCAACCCTGTCCTGATCTCATGGGTTTTTAATGTTTTTCATTGTACTAACACTTTCCCCACAGTCCTTTTACCAGCATAGAGTTAACCTGATGTTTCTTTTATCTCAGATTCAGAGGGATCTGCATTGTGTGAGATTGTTCACATGAGGTCAGAATCTGAAGGGAGACCTGAGAGGACCTTCCACATCTGCTGCAGGTGAGATGTGGTCCAGAACGCCATGCACACCTAAGTCCTGAAAACTGACATATAGATAAAGATCATATTTCCTCTAAATTCAAACTAAAGCAAAAACGCACAAGGAACTTATAGTTCACCCAAAAATTTTAATTCTGTCAATTACTCATGTAGTTCCAAACCCGTAAGACTTTCGTTCATCTTTGAAACCCAAATGAAAATGTTATTTTGATTTCTGTGCCTCCATTGAAAATCCATGCAACCAATACTTTGATGCTTCAAAAAGTTCATAAAAAGATCGGAGAAGAAATCCACATGAATTGAGCGGTATAATCTAAGTTTTAAGATTGCTTTGTATGATGAACATATAATTTAGGCTTTTATTCACATATAAACAATGCCCGACACAAACATAGAGCACATCAAATATGGTAAATGGAAGCTCAAATATGCTTGTGTAACACATCTATACCTCATTTGTTCTTTTTGAAGCAAAATTTTGGGTTAGTGGATTTTAAAAGGAAAGACATCTTTTAGGTTTCATTAAAAATATCTTCATTTGTGTTTCAAAGATGAACTAAAGTCTTACAGGTTTGGAATGACATGAGGGGTAGTAAATGATGACGGACTCTTTATTTTTGGGTGAAGATATTTTTGATGAAATCCAAGAGCTCTCTGACCCCACATAGACAGCAATTTAATGACCACTTTCAAGGTCCAGAAAGGTAGTAAAGACATCGTTAAAATAGTCCATGTGACTACAGTGGTTCAACCCTAATTTTATGAAGCGACAAGAATACTTTTGCATCAGCATCACACGCATGCATCATGGTGCTCACATGAACATCGTCGGCCAATGGTAAGCTGGCGTTCTGACGTAGCGCTTCGAAAGTGCTGCACTGTATTTACTACGTCAACAGCGTAGGAGACTGACACAGACGAGAAGAGATTGTTGAATAAAGTCGTTATTTTTGTGGGTTTTTGCGCAAAAAATTTATTCTCGTCGCTTCATAAAATTAAGGTTGAACCACTGTAGTCATATGGACTATTTTAACAATGTCTTTACTACCTTTCTGGACCGTGACAGTGATAATTAAGTTGCTGTCTATGAAGGGGTCAGAGAGCTCTCGGATTTCATCAAAAATATCTTAATTTGTGTTCCGAAGATGAACGACGGTCTTACGGGTTTGTAATTAATGACAGAATTTTCATTTTTGGGTGCACTAACCCTTTAACTATAATGGCCCCAAAAAGTATTTGGCCACTCTTAAAAATGTTTGAATATCACTGCATTGATTAGTCAATATCTAACCAAGTGGCATCTGATAACATAGCTTTTCTGAGACATTCCATTTAAAGAAGAAAAAAAAGTCTCCTAAACTTTTTTTTTTTTTTTTTTTTTTTTTGGTGAAATGTTTCATTTGAAAAGTGTTTGTGCTATTTTTCTTTAAATAAAAATAAACGCCACTTGACATTTTGCTATAGAATCTGTCATTTTATATGTTTCAAACCTGTAGGAGTTTTTCTTCTGCTGAACACAAAAGATGATATTTTGAAGAATGTCTGTAAACAAACAGTTGATGGGCCCCATTGACCATAGTATAGAAAAAAACACTATGGAAGTCAATGGGGCCCATCAACAGTTCGTTTACAGACATTCTTCAAAATATCATCTTTTGTGTTCAGCAGAAGAAAAACTCATACAGGTTTGAAAGGTGAAGGTGAGAAAGTGACTTAATTTTCATTTTTGGGTGAACTGTTAATTATACTTTTATTATCATACTTTTGGGATCACTGAAAAACTGTGTTTCATTCTGTTCCTCAGAAGATCTGAATGTGCTTTTTTGTTGTTTGTTTAGCTCTCCAGAGAGTAAAAAAGACTTCCTAAAGACCGTTCATTCCATCCTGAGGGATAAACAACGACGTCAGTTAATGAAGACAGAGAGTTTACCTCCAAATCAGCAGTATATTCCCTTTGGAGGGAAACGGCTTTGTGCACTAAAGGGTTCACGACCCACCATGAACAGAGCGGGTAGGTTTGGGATGTCTGACACAAACTGAACATTGATTACTTTTCTCTGCAACACTTTTCTTCTCTCTGCTCCTCTTCCTAACTCTCCCACCATATCGCTCTCCGTCTTTCTCTCACTAACATGATTAAAGCAGCAGTTTTTGTCTCAGGCTTTAGGGTGAGCTGATTATTACATAACAAATTTAAATGTGTCCACCAGATGATATTGCTGTTTTTCTTTCCTAATTGGAAAAAATGGTCTACTGAATAAAAAACTAAAGTATAGTTAGCATTCACACTATCTCTTTCTTTTTATCTGCAGTTTCAGACCCATCTCGAGCCCTCGGCCGCCGGAAGCTGATCCGTAATCGTTTCACCATAGACACAGGTGTGATTTTCGATGATGGCTCGTCCCAGGACCTGTCACCCATCACCCCGACAGAGTCCCCGTTGTCGTCTTCGCTCCAGAAACCCCAGCAGCCCATCCAGGACACAGACCGCTGGGTGGAGGATCAGTTTGACCTGCAGCACTACGAAAACCAGGATGACGTGAAGGAGACGGACATTCTCAGCGACGACGATGAGTACTGCCAGTCCGTCCGGGGCCCTTCCTCTGAGCCGAGCCTGGAGGAATCCTTCGAGGCCCTTTTGGTGGAAGGAGATGAAGTCAAGGGTCTTAACGGACTCTCGGAGGACAAATCTCCAAAATCCCAAGCCCCCCCAAAGTTGACCCTCCTGAGAAAGCAGTGTGCAGTGGAGGGCGTCGCTTCCGAGAGGGACTGTGAGGTTATTTGGGTTCGCAGGGACGATTTTAAAAACAACTGCAACAGCGACATCTTCTGAGCGGAGAGAGAATATGTGAGCTGTGAATGCCTTCACGGACACGATGCACTGACAATCCTACTGAAAGCCAGAACTGAAGAACTTGCACCACAAAAACTTCTTGATGCTTCAAACCACTCCACCCTTATTAACGCAGGCTTCCTGCCTTTTGAGTCCAAACATCACAAGGAACATTCAAAGACGCCAACTGTATAGCCAATGTATTTATAGAGGCTTCATACTGACAGACAACAGGCAGCTACATGTTCTTTTAGTTGATCTTGTTGTATTTTTGTTGTTGTTTGGTTTCAAACACAAGATCGTGGTCAATCTGTTCAGTTGTGCTTCATATCCTCCTTTTTTTTTAATTCAGGGATTTGTGAATTAACGCTTCGTATAACCTCGCTAGTTCTTTGTAATGGCTATACACAGGTGATTTTATCGAGCGTGGCAACATACCCTGGAAGTGTCACAACAGTTTCGACTAGCTGTTGAATGCCGTTCCTGTTACAAACCCAACAGTTCCTCGTTTGCTATCTTTGTTCCCTTTTATTTATAGGTCACCAGCAACCCAGTATTAAGGATCACTATTCACCAAACACGCAGATCAATGTTCTTCTACTTGAATATTGAAGTAAGAACTGCAATGTTTTT
The DNA here is from genome assembly GCA_039654105.1 of Coreius guichenoti. Classification (NCBI taxonomy): domain Eukaryota; kingdom Metazoa; phylum Chordata; class Actinopteri; order Cypriniformes; family Gobionidae; genus Coreius; species Coreius guichenoti. The sequence goes on from CM077190.1 coordinate 7,245,859, forward strand.
CGGTTATGAAATCAAACTACCCATAGTCCTCTCTCTACGGACTTTGGTGTGCTTGTAAATTCAACAGCCAGACATTTTAGATAGGCATTATAATTCAAAGCACCCCTATGAAGTGGTAAATGTAGCAGATTTGTCCTGTTCATACTTGGTGAGAATGATATTTTAAAGAGTCTTTTATGGTATTTTGTAGAATGATAAAGATGGACACGTTGCACCCTGCAAGTGTATTTTTAAACATATGAGATGCCCTTCCACATGAAACGCAATCACTTCACCCTTTTAATGAAATCGACTATTTAAGACAAAAGTGTAAAAACTCCTTGCTTTTGCCCTCTGCCTTTTTAAGACTGTATATGTTCATACTGTGGAAATAATTAACCTAAAATAAATTTTCCTAATTTATATTTGCAGTTTTATCCAAAAAAACTTTGTATGTGGTGTTCTTTGTCAACACGGCACCCATTTGCGCTGTTTGAAATAAAGTTTGGTGTGATTTTTTTTAAACACAGTGGCTTGTCTTGTTAAAAAAGAAAATGAAAAGAGATGTTTAGCAGGTTATGACTACTTGCAAACAAACTGAAAAGGCTTCAGGTTTCACGCAATGGCCGGTGTTGTACTTAAATATTACTTCCCTGTGAAAATTTGACTTCTCTGCTTCTGATTGGTTCATTCCGTGGAGAAGCTGCTACCTGATTGGTCCCTATCTCTAATCCTTATTCTAACCCTCATAGGGAGAAGCAGGGGACATATAACCACCAGAAGGTGGCAGTGAAGCCATGTGCCAACTTCCCCTTCATGAAAATACGTCAACGAAATGGCTTTACCGAACACAAAACAAAAGTTATACAATACATTTTCTGCGTTTTTTCCACCCGCAGAAGGGGAACGGATGAGTCATATTTAATGGGCACTGAGCCACGGCCAGCATTTCCTCATCTCTCTTGCGGGATAATTTTTTTCCTTTTATTTTTGATGAGGCAACAGTGTGTTCAAGCACAGCCACTTTTATAGCTAGATGAAACGCCTTAGTAGTTCCTGATCTTGATTAACTTGCATTAATATATGGGGGGGGGATGATGTTCAGTTTTTCCACATTTTCTTGGTCTGGTGTGTAAATATTAGGGACTCACTTAAATACAGTTTTTTTTGTTTGTTTTGTTTTGTTTTTTACAATCGCTAGGACACATTTCTCAATACTTCTTTTTTTTTTCAAAACTCTTAACACAGTTCTCCTAACCAACTTTCAGCTTGGCACAGCAGTTGATTTCACATTCAAAATGCACTAAAACTACCCAAAACACTAAATTCATGTCTCAAATGAGGTCATTCTGCCATAACACTAGCAAACGTTTTCACCCAACAAACACGGACCTAAAAACACTAACATCAGGTAGCACTAACAGTGTTTTCATTTGTAAAAATTTCCTTACAAAACAAGAATGACACTGTTTTTAATTCACTTCAGTATGTTACATGGTCCATGTTTACATTACAGTACAAAATTATTCCCAAGTTTCCCCTTTTGTATAGATGGTAATGAAATGAAAGACTAACACTTGTGTAGGTGTTCAGTTACATCTAATTGCTTTGATAGTATTTGAATTTTTTTTTTTTTTTTTTTTAGATTCAGAATATCAATATTGTATCACTTCCTTATTAATTTTTGTGTTGTGCTAGGTTTTGAACTTGTTTAAAAGTTTTGAAAAGAATATGTAAACGTGCTGGCCTGTAGTACATAAAGTTTTGGTGATGTTTGTGTCTAAGTGAGAAAAGAATTCATGTAAATTGAAAGATGTCATCATTGAATGCATTTTGTGCCAAAGCAACGATAACCGATCCACAGTTTAGCTCACGTAGACTTCTGTTGTGATCACTGTGTGAAGAGTTTCAAGTTTTGAAAAAGTGATCTAAGTATTGAGAAATCCTAGTCCTAGCAATTGTAAAAAAAAAAAAAATAACAAAAAAAAATACAATGTAAGTGCCTTTTATATGTACCCCTTTTGCTGCCAAAACAGCCCTGACCCATTGAGGCATGGACTCCACTAGACCCCTGAAGGTGTGCTGTGGTATCTGGCACCAAGATGTTAGCAGCAGATCCTTTAAGTCCTGTAAGTTGCGAGGTGGGGCCTCCATGGATCGGACTTGTTTGTTCAGCACATCCCACAGATGCTCGATTGGACTGAGATCTGGGGAATTTGGAGGTCAAGCCAACACCTCAAACTCGTTGTCGTGCTCCTCAAACCATTCCTGAACCATTTTTGCTTTGCGGCAGGGCGCGTTATCCTGCTGAAAGAGGCCACAGCCACCAGGGAATACCGTTTCCATGAAAGGGTGTACATGGTCTGCAACAATGCTTAGGTAGGTGGTACGTGTCAAAGTAACATCCACATGGATGGCAGGACCCAAGGTTTCCCAGCAGAACATTTCCCAAAGCATCACACTGCCTCCATCGGCTTGCCTTCTTCCCATAGTGCATCCTGATGCCATGTGTTCCCCAGGTAAGCGACGCACACACACCTGGCCATCCACGTGATGTAAAAGAAAACGTGATTCATCAGACCAGGCCACCTTTCATTGCTCCGTGGTCCAGTTCTGATGCTCACGTGCCCACTGTTGGCACTTTCGCCAGTGGACAGGGGTCAGCATGGGCACCCTAACTGGTCTGCGGCTATGCAGCCCCATACACAACAAACTGGTATACACTGTGTATTCTGACACCTTTCTATCAGAACCAGCATTAATTTCTTGAGCAATTTGAGCTACAGTAGCTCGTCTGTTTGATCGGACCACAAGGGCCAGCCTTCGCTCCCCACGTGCATCAATGAGCCTTGGCCGCCCATGACCCTGTTGCCAGCTCACCACTGTTCCTTCCTTGGACCACTTTTGATAGATACTGACCACTGCAGACCGGGAACACCCCACAAGAGCTGCAGTTTTGGAGATGCTCTGACCCAGCTCAAATCCTTACACTTGCCCATTTTTCCTGCTTCTAACACATCAACTTTGATGACAAAATGTTCACTTGCTGCCTAATATATCCCACCCACTAACAGGTGCCAAGATGAAGAGATAATCAGTGTTATTCACTTCACCTGTCAGTGGTCATAATGTTATGATATTTTGATCATATTCATCTGGGCAGCAGTTTGAACATCAAATGCACCATAACGTTGGGAAATCATTTTCTGCTCTGCTGTAGAGAAAACATTTTTATTTAGAAAATGAAACACCATTTACAAGTGTTTACTGTCAATAAAACACTCATATGACCAGTTCTCTAGTACCATGAGAGCATTAAAGGAGAAATAAATAAGATGTGCCATTTGCTAGATAGCACATCGCATTTCTATTTCAGGTAGCTGTCTGGCCATGAGAGCCTGAGGGAAGAAGAATGTTACCACAACAACAAACTCAGGGACAGTTGTGTCACATAATGACGTACATCTTGGAAATTTACACAGATAAACTAACTTTTCTAACATTCCCATGGCCCTTCTCAGTCCAGCTCTGATTCCACGCAGTGTCTTGAAGAAATGTTATCCACCGTCAAGTAAGTACAACGAGTTTTAAATGATGTTTAGTAAGCTAAAATACTACATGTGCTGGAATTGTACGGTTTTGACCAGCTAGTTGGACTTAATGATCATTGCATGGGTTGCAAAATGATTTGTAGTGACTGATCTGGCTTATAGACTACATTTTTTTTTACAATCGCTAGGACCCATTTCTCAATATTACAACAGCAGTCTATGTGAGCTAAACTGTGGATGGATCATTTATTATTGCTTTGGCACAGAATGCATTCAATGACTACACATTTCAAATTACATGAATACATTTCTCACTTAGACACAAACTCTATGCACTTATACAGGCCAATTTGCACGTTAACATACTCTTTTCATAATACAAAATTGAATAAGACAGCAATTTGCTACACTAATGCAACATTTAAATATATTCTGAATCTAAAAAATGAAATACTATTAAAACTATTAGATGTAGCTGAAAACCTACACAGGTGTTAGCCTTTCAGTTTAATTACCTATTATCTATACATAAGAAGAAAAAAAAGTTGGAGCTGAAAGTTGGTTAGGAGAACTGTGTGAAGAGTTTTGAAAAAGTGGCCTAAGTATTGAGAAATGTGTCTTAGCGATGGTAAAAAAAACAAACAAAATAAAAAACTGTAATGCATTTCTATTCTTTCTGCACACTGCTGCCTGCTGACTAGTCAATTATAATGAATAATAAATCATAAATCTGTCAATAAATGCACTCAGATGAAGATGCGGCCATGCATTATTTGAAATGCTCCAGGACTGAAATTGAAATTCTACTTTACTTCTCTCCTAACAGCCACAGCTGAACATCAATATGAAGAAATCATGGAGGAGTCGTTGAATCACACAGATGAAACATTCATCCGACTGAGGCCTGTGTTGATATAGTAGCTTTGATTTTTGATCAACACTATATTTTGATATTTTTTTGGCTTTCTCTGTGTAGCCATGATCACAGGGCTACCGAGGTGGAGACTGACTGTACGCTCTGGATCGTGTGCAGAATACGAAGGACTATGGACTAAATGTTCTTTTAGCCATGATGCCAGTTCATTAACATGTAAAGCCTATTTAGATCCAGCCCTGTGGTCAGCTCGTTACTTTATAACTCTCTCTTTGGTTCTGGCTGCGGCTGCATGGATCACTTCACTTGTGAGCATTCAGTGCACCCGTCCTGACAGTGCCAGGTGCTGCCTCGTTGGAGCAGCCTGTTTGCACCTGCTCGCATCACTCACTACTCTCATCCCTGTGTCCTGGATGGCACTCAGCATCTTCCATGCTGATCATGGTCTAAGCTCCATTCGGTTCCACATGGGGGAGGCTCTGTTTGTAGGCTGGCTGGCCTCATGTTTGCTATGCACGGCTGGGTTGTTGCAGTGCTGGTCTGGCCCCTTCAGCAGGGCAGGACAAGAAACCACCATCGCTGAGTCCTCTAGTCACAGCAACATCAGTTTGGACACACTGTTTAGCTCAGCCAGCCTAGACTCTAATGCAAATGCATGCCTTAGTGAATTGTAAAATTGGGTGACTTGGTGACAGTAGTCTTTTTTAATTCACTTATAAATAAGTAACTGAAAGTATACTTTAAAGGGATAGTTCACCCCCCCCAAAAAATTAGCCCATGCTTTACTCACCCTCAAGTCATCCTAGGTGTATATGCCATTCTTCTTTCAGACGAATACAATCGGAGTTATATAAAACAATTTCCTGGCTCTTCCGAGCTTTATAATGGCAGTGAATGACTGTTTCTGTTTTGAAGTCCATAAAAGTGCATCTATCCATCATAAAAGTACTCCACACGGCTCCGGGGGGTTAATAAAGGCCTTCTGAAGCGAAGCGATGCATCTGTGTAAGAAAAATATCCATATTTTAAATTTATTTTAAATTTAAGTCTCTAACTTCCGCTAACTGTCGTACGTGCGTTCACAAGACACTGGCGTTCCAGTGTATGACGAAGGACGCTCCGGTGAGAATATGCTAGTTCTTGTGAGAACCAAGTTTTGTTTTGCTCAATCCTCTGCGCTTCCGTGTTCGTCACCGGAATTTACGCTAGACAGTTAGTGGAAGTTAGAGATTACAGTTTGTAAAGTTTTAAATATGGATATTTTTCTTACACAAACGCATCGCTTCGCTTCAGAAGGCCTTTATTAACCCCCCGAAACACTTTTATGATGGATGCATGCACTTTTATGGACTTCAAATCAGAAACAGCCATTCACTGCCATTATAAAGCTTGGAAGAGCCAGATTTTTTAATATAACTCAGATTGTATTCGTCCGAAAGAAGAATGTCATATACACCTAGAATGACTTGAGGGTGAATAAATCACGGGCCAATTTTCATTTTTGGGTGAACTATTCCTTTAATGTGTGCCGCAAGCCATCAACTGAAGCCTTTCATATTTAATTTAGTCAAATGACATCTTAGTTTTCTTTCTGCTGCTTCTTCCTTCGCCATAGGGGCTGTTATAAGATTTGCCCAACAGGTGGCGTTGTGTTCCACCATTTGGCAGTTCACTGTGGCGTTGGTAAGTCCGATTCAATTTACCGAATCGGTTCGTTCCAATGAACAAGACCAAATTCAAGTCATCACTCAAAAGTGATTCCAGATGTATTATACGTTTGATATTTGATGATTATCACTATGTTTTCACTATTAGGTTATGTAGATAGCCTATGTCAAATGTTGTGATTACTGCTCCAACATTTTAGTTAGTAGGCTAATAGGTGAACAATAACATTTATTATTATTATTATTATTATTATTATTAAGAAGATCATAATAGTAGTAATAAATATTAATTTCACAGTATTGCTTTCACAGTATTGCTCCTAAACAAAGTCAACCCTTTCAGTCAAGCGATCTACAAAATCTTTTCGAATCGAGTCAATAAAGAATCGGTTCAAAACATTTCGTGCGCACAAGACATCGTCACTATAATTCTGAGGACTCTCTTATTCATGCATATTTTTTGAACATGAAGTGAATGCGAGCAACTATCTAACTTCCCATGACGGCATTCAGCTAATTTTACCTCAAAAGGATTGTCTCAATGTGGCTAGTTTGGGGGGAAAAAATATTTAAGACCCTGGAAAAAAGTCTGTGCGGACTTAAAAATGAAGATAACATCGTGAAGAAAGCCAAACGCTGAGCAGATTTTGCTTTAATCCTGCGTCTGGATCATGTGCCGGTCAGTGGCACGCGCTCTTTACTATCCTCGCAGTGCGCGTGCGGAGTGCTACAAGTATTTGAAGCGATGAACGGGGGATATCAGCACAAAATCTTACCTGAAATATCTTGAAGTCTCCATTACATCGTGGATTTTCCGGTAAAGGATGATAATGTGTTGTTTTTAAGGCAATAACTTGTTTTTTCGAGGAGCTGTTTCCATTGCGCGCAATGGGAGGTGAATGGTTGATGAGCGCGCGCTGTGGTACCCTAAATCCAGTTTTATGACATGAAGTTTTTTATTTTTACATATTTTAATTACAAAGCCATGGATAAGCGCAAAAGACTGTTATTTTTCCTTTTTCACTTGATGTCAAAGTTTTACCTTAGTGACCAGCAGGTCATACGAATCGGTAAGTAATTTTCTATCATTTCTCGTTTGTCGTTTCTTGTTGTTGCCACCTGCAGTTACTTGTTAATTTATAAACTTTCAGTGTTCGGCATCGCGTCTCTGTTGTCACGACAATGCTTAATCGACTTGAAAGTGTTTTTTTATTGTTTGTCTCAAAATAGACCATCTTCTATTTATTTTTGTGACCTCTAAAAGTATTCTGTGCAGTTGTTGTATCTGCATATGCATATATGCCCAACATGTATATAACAATGTAGCCTACATATTTATTGAAATGATCAGCATTGTCATTGATATAGCTACTATGTTCCAGAACTCAAACTAAGGGTTAAAACTTTCTACAAATTGGGATGAAATCATTAACAAAGATAGGTCTCTCAAAGTCCATTGTTCTGTATGTGATGGTTTGACCTTTCCTTACATAAGAACTGTCTTTGATGGGCCATCTTGAAAGTAAACAAACAATAAATGCATTCCTCATTTAATATTAAACCATCATCATCGTCACTAAAATGAGATTTGAGAGATTTGATCACTGGCTGCCCTCTGTGTGTTATTGAGATAAAGCCTGCTGTAGTCACATAGAGAACAGTACTGTATGACGATTGCTGCTGTCTGACTTTGGCATCACGGTAAATCCCCAAAGCAGTTTTAACAACCTACATTAATCCTCTTTCCTACCCAAGACTTGATTTGATGTTCCTCTCCAAATGATGGGACTTCAGTTGAAACAGAAAGCTTGGGGTATTGCTTCTGTGGGATGGATTGTGAAACAGAGCTGGAAATACTATTTTATATACACCGATCAGGCATAACATTATGACAGGTGAAGTGAATAACATTGATTATCTCTTCATCATGGCACCTGTTCGTGGGTGGGATATATTAAGCAGCAAGTTAACATTTTGTCCTCAAAGTTGATGTGTTAGAAGCAGAAAAAATGGGCAGGCGTAAGGATTTGAGCGAGTTTGACAAGGGCCAAATTATGATGGCTAGACGACTGGGTCAGAGCATCTCCAAAACTGCAGCTCTTGTGGGGTGTTCCCGTTCTGCAGTGGTCAGTATCTATCAAAAGTGGTCCAAGGAAGGAACAGTGGTGAACCGGTGACAGGTTCATGGGTGGCCAAGGCTCATTGATGCACGTGGGGAGCGAGGGCTGGCCTGTTTCTGATAGAAAGGTGTCAGAATACATAGTGCATCGCAGTTTGTTGCATATGGGGCTGCATAGCCGGAGACCAGTCAGCCCTGTCCACCTCCGAAAGCGGCAACAGTGGGCACGAGTTCATGCCTCGATGGGTCAGGGCTGTTTTGGCAGCAAAAGGGGGACCAACACAATATTAGGAAGGTGGTCATAATTTTATGCCTGATCAGTGTATATATATATATATATATATATACATATATATATACATACATAAATAACATTTTTGTTTTATTCTATAAACTACTGACAACAATTCTTCCAAATTCCAAGTAAAAACATTGTCTTTATGAAGGACGCATGACTCAAGCCACGTACAAGGTTATCCTGGAAGAAAAAAATGGCTTCCTTCTGCTCTGACAATGTTCCCCAACTTGAAGAATTGGTTTTTCCCAAAGGACATTGCTCCATGCTACACAGCCAGATCAATCAAGGTGTGGATGGAGGACTGCCAGATCAAGACCCTGTCATGGCCAGCCGAATCTCCAGACCTGAACCCCACTGAAAACCTCTGGAATGTGCTCAAAAGAAATATGGAAGGTCACAAGCCATCAAACAAAGCCGAGCTGCTTGAATATTTGTGCCAGGAGTGGCATAAAGTCACCAAACAGCAATGTGCAAGACTGGTAGAGCATGCAAAGACACATGAAAGCTGTGATTGTAAATCAGGGTTATTCCACCAAATATTGATTTCTTAACCCTTCCGAAGGTAAAACATTAGTATCGTGTTGTTTAAAAATAAATAGAAACTTTTCTTTGCGTTATTCGAGGTCGGAAAACATGGCATCTTTTTTGTGATTTTGACCAGTTGCCATTTTCTGCAAATAAATTCTCTAAATGTTTTTTCTTGAAATTTGGAAGAAGCGTTGTCAGTAGTTAATAGAATAAAACAAAAATGTTCATTTTACTCAAACACATACATATATAAATAGTATTATTAATTATAAGTTATTATTAATCACTTTTAGATAACAGTCTGTTTAAACTGTAGTTGAAAACAGAGCTGATATTCTGTAGACACGCCACCTGGCCATTCAGAATTAATTTGTGAAAACAAAAGGTTTACGAACACTTTCTGTATACGTCAACCTATAGACATGCATCATCCATCTATGTATAAACTACTATAAAATTCTAAATTTAGGTTTACTGCAAAGATCCACTCTTAATGTTGGTCATTTTTCCTAGGATGTGTACTTGTGTATAGAGCAGGATGAAAGAGTACTTTAGTCCCCGATGTAACCTCCTAAATGCCCTATTGATTCCACAGGTATTTCATCAGTTCTGTCCCTGAGGGGACTTGTTTAGAGCACACAATGTGTGGACCCTATCGGAGTCATTTGTCAAAGTTTATCAGATATTGTAGGTTTACAGATGTTCTGTCGTCTTGAACACACAGTCTTCTGTCTTAAAGATGGATGTGCATTGGAGCAATGAATCATATTGTCATATATACACACACCCTTACACATGAATTTGACAGGACATTGTATATCAGGCTGGAGACACTGTCCCTATGTGCTCAAAAATATAGATGCATCCACATGTCATCTGTCATCTGAATGTTATGATTGGCATGTTTCAAAGCGCACGCCACTGGAGACATGCTATAATGGTGGGATTAGTTTGCATAACAGTGTGCCATAATGGAAACACTGACATTCCTTGGCTTTTCACAAATGTTCATGTCAGTATTGCATGACAGGGTACAGCTATAGTTTCTGTTTCACAGATGATGAGCAAAGAATTTAAAATAATTTCGGTGGAAACACGGCTTTAGTAACCCATATTTTGTAACTGAATATATTTTCCATCATTAAAAAGTTTTACAAATGACAATGGAATTATTATTAGATTTTTAAAAAATACTTTATTTTAAAAATCTTCATATCAATGACCCAATAAAAGCTGTTTTAATTCACATGGAGCGGGTCCATCTTTTGGCAGCTGCCATTTTGAGATCACATGACCATCTGAATACTATTCACATTATCTAGGTAACTCCTATATTATCAGACACATTCGATCACCTTATAAATTAATCATGACTTGAATTAATAATTGCATTTCTACAATGGCACAATAACTGGTGTTTACATGATGCTGCATCAATGTCACGTGTTTGATACAGCCATTTTCTATCATTTTACTGCCAGGTTTCTATCAGCATGAAGGAAAAGCAAACTAAATTTGTTTACTCCCTACACGAAAATTAAATCATAAATGTGTCCTATATAGGATGTCTGCTGATGCCATTTATCATCCCATTGGTTACTAGCACAGATTTTGTGACCGCCTGACAGCAATTTTGTTAGTGTTGGGCAGAACTATTTTGCACATGCTCTTGTTTCGTATAATCGTATAATTGCCGTCCTGTTTTTAAAATCTTGTGAATATTAAGCTGCATCAGCTCATTCCTGAGAGTGGTTTAAAATAATCTCTGTTCCCTGTACCACAGTGTTGACTGAGGGAATGTACAGTGCTGATGGAAGTATTTCACAGGCCATGAGTGGAAATTAATCCTTTTAGATTTGGATCCACATTGCCTCAGATGTATGTTCAGGACTGTGAAATGGCACTGCTCTTTGACCGTCAGCAGAATTTCCCTAAAAGTCTAAATGGTGAATTAGAAAATGGTTTGCATGCCTCTGTGCATCTGTTTATACACTCTGCAAAGTATTTGCAAAATAATTAAAGAACAATGTTGGTTGTAAACATTTCGCATCAGAATATACTCACTGTTATTGAATCTAGATTGAACTTGAAATAACAATGAACGAATTTGAGCGTTTAGGATGATCCCCATGAGAAAATCAAAGAGTTCGATCACAGTGGTGGAGAGAGTGGAGAATAGCTAATGTCTCTTGCTCTTTCTCTGCTAGAGCATTGGTATGCATGCTGACTCCTTATCCCTTTGTGTTTTCTTGTGTTTGTCAGAAGGGATGTGTTTGAACAAGATTTCATGAATTTGAATGAGAAAGAAGGTTTTTTCTTTGATGATGCATTTGGCCTGCGTGTTTGCAGAAATCATTGTGATGTCTTTATGAGGAGTGTGTGGAATACATCATAGACACTGACAGAAATGTTGAAAAGAGGGTCAGAGACAGAAAGACAAAGATTGTGTCCGAGATGACCTGAGTATTTAGCAGTCGCTTATGTGCAGGTTTGTGTATGTGTTTGTACGTGTGCTTGCTTGCATTGGTTGTTGTTCATTTGTGCATTAGAAGATTCTAGACTTGTGACCTTTTTGATTCATCAAGAACTGTGTACATTATATTTAGTTATTTATCAGATGCTTTTATCCAAAGTGACTTACAGATGAGGAATATCATATAAGCATTTCATCTAATGAGCCATAGTATGTTGTGCACTCAACAGCTTTTAATTAAATAGTCTTACATATAAATAAAATAGTATTTTTTGATTTATATTTTACGAAATATTCACATGTACAAATGTGCATCTCTATGGAAGCTTGTTTGGTAATTGGTAATTACGACTTTTTATCTCACAATTCTGACTTTTTATCTCAGAATTGCGTGATATAAAGTCAGAATTGTGAGATATAAACTCTCAATTCTAAGAAAAAAAGTCAGAACCTCAGAATTGGACTTTATAACTTACAATTGCGAGTTTATATCTCACAATTATGACTTCTTTTCTCAGAATTGTGAGATATAAACTCACATTGCGTGTTATAAAGTCAGAATTGTAAGTTATAAACTCGCAATTCTGACTTTATAACGCACAATTGAAGTCAGAATTGTGAGATATAAACTCACAATTGCGAGTTATAAAGTCAGAATTGTGAGATATAAACTCGCAATTGTGAGAAAAAAGTCAGAATTGCGACTTTATATCACACAATTCTGACTTTAGTCTTGCAATTGCGACTTTTTTTCTCACAATTGCGAGTTTATATCTCACAATTCTAACTTCAATTGTCTTCAATCTTCAATTTTTTTCAATATCTCGCAATTCTGACATTTTTTGTGAGATAAAAAGTCGCAATTATCTTTTAAAATGTTTTATTCTGTGGCGGAAACAAGCTTCCATAGCATCCCTATCTACACAGTAGTTATAAATAAAGATTATTAAAGGACGTTTTACAAGATAATACTATTTCAGTTCTTCTACTTAAATTTCATGTTTAATTCAAAGTTACTTGCCGTTTCTTTGTAATTATTTGTAACATTTATCAACAATTTTCGTTTCAAAGTAAATCCATCAAATTTACACCAATTTTTTCCCCAGTGTGTTATTGATTTATGAACGTATTATGAACAATTAATTTTTTTTATTTGTCATAATTAAATCTTCCAGTGAAATGTCAGACTTCTCTCTGGTCATTCGGATCTAATTAATAACCGCGAACCAAGTTCCCGTCCTACATTTTTTTCTTTTTCAATAATCCATTTCAATTGGATGTACATTGCAATAGAGAAGAAAAGATCTGTCGCTGTTTCATTGCGAATTTAGCATAAAGATTCAAGTCATATCATTAGAAAATCATGATTTTACTCTTGTCATGGTACTGCCATGTTAAGATCACAAGTCGTGTCATGTAATTTACAAGTTAGTTCTTTCAGCCAGCGCTCTAAACAAAACAAGCAAATCAAGTGGAAATATTAAATATCCAAATTGGCAGTTTTTACTAAAATGACGAAACAAACCATGACACACAAAATGCTTCTGTGATTATGCAAGACAGCTAGCGGTCACAGTGCAATGCAGCACGAGACAGAGATAAACAGACAAAAAAAAGGATCAAAATGAGATAAACAAACAGTTTCGTATAGCAGTTAGTAAACACACTTCATGCATCCAGGCCACCAGGTGTCCAATACAACTGTGATGTTAAAATGTAACAAAAATGTACTGAGTGCACCTTTAACTTGAACTCACCATGATTAATTGTCTTGTCTGACTCAAATTTGAATAATTACATTGAGTGGAGCAAAGGGAAACTCTTCTACATTAAATATTGATTTTAATCATACAACAGTACGTTATATTAATCAGCCCAGTTCTGCCCTCTGCATTTGTGAAATATTTGCTTTTATAAACTGCTGAAATTGGTTGTTCCTTTGCCAAAAAACAAATGCTGAATGAAAACTTTTACACATCCATCCTGAGCATAAGACTGATTGTTGAGCGGAGCGTTCTGTCAGAATAAAAGCAGCGTGGTTGATGACAATGATATAGTTAGAGCTGACAGATATGTAACATTGAAAAGCCTCAACTGGACATCTCCCGGAATGATCCGGGGAAAATGAAAAACAGTACCTGACTGAAACCACAGAGCAAATGAAAGTTTGAAATTCTTCATGGAATTACATGGTCAGGTGCACTCAAAAACACCAAACACTGATGCATGCACAATCATCTGCTTATTGTGCATCAAAAGGCATCCAAATATGCATACTTCCCTATAACATATAGTATGTCAAAATAGTAGTATGTCAGAATTTACAGTATAAAACAGTAGGCGAAAATTACCCGGATGACCTACTACTTTCCTGCATGATTTTGAAGTGCACATCCAGTGGACACAGGAGAGGATTTGTAAATGACAGTGAAGCAATACAACTGACGCTGTAGGTCACATGACATTGGCAACATGACAAATTTAGTGACAGGATTACATTCATACTACACTTACTATATAGAACATACTTTTTTAATGGTCACAAGTAAGTACTCATTAAAAAAAATGTACTCAGAGAATGTTTTTGGATGCAGCCTTGTTGTCACTTTCAGTGACATTTTGTTTTATTTAATCTTCTAAAGTTTATTGAGCTCAATATCTGAAGAAAAAAAATGAAGGCACTTAAAGACCAGAAGCATTTCAGGGCTGCATTCAGACATAATCTTCCAAAGGCCTTTGAAATGTTAATTTTGGTCAAATGTTAAGAAAAGTTGAGAAATCTTAGCAATCGACTATAATTGCACACATGCTTCATCAGGGTATATATTACAGCTATTAGCTAAAAATCTCCACTATTTTATGAATGAAAAGGCCTACTGTTTCCTTTATTATCCAGTTCCTGGGGAAAAGGAGAATGAATAAATGTGCAAAAATGAGAAAGAGACATAAAGGGTTTGTGAGCTAAAAAGCAAAAAGACAATGGATCCAGTAACGCAGTCTGGGAATGGCAACAATTACCCATAATTCAGCTAATTTACATCAATTTAAATGTAAAAACTGCATAACCTCTGCACCACTGTTGTTCATGTGTGCAGAATTTTAATGAAAAAGAAAAACTCTGAAGCAAATATTTTCACTCAAGGGTTTGTTGACAGTCAGATTAGGCCTTTAAAAGTTTCTTTTAGTCTTTCTGTACTTTGATATCTGTGTGTCTGCACTCTGTTGCCTATAGCAGGGGTTTTCAAACAGGTCTGTGGAGAAAATTTAGGGGGGGAAACAGTATAAAAAAATGTAAATAATAAAAACTAAGATTAAATTTAATAAAGCAATTGATTAAAATAAATACATTATTATTTTATTATTTTATTTATTAATAATGTATTAATTATACTAATACATTATTAAAACATTGATTAAAGTTAAGAAATTAATTAATAATAAAATTAATTAAATAGATAGATTGATTAAAAATTGATTAAAATAATCTAACTATAGTGAGTAGAAAAAGTAATAATGTAGGCTGATGAAATAGAAACTAAATAATTTCAAAATATTATCTTACACATATTTCTAATATTAATATTTATTTTTCACAGTATAAATTGGGTCTTTATACATTAACTTGTACAGCTGCCTTTTTAAGGCAAACAGAAGTTGTGATGTATATCGAAGGTAACGGCTTCTCAAACATGAAAAAATGTAGGACAGGACTTGATTTTGTTCATCATGAATTGGGTGTCATGAGTCAGGTTGTCCCGCCCTTATGCCAGAAAACATGTCATCAGAGTCAGAAGAGAAGAGATGTCACTGCAAGGAAGAAAAATCTTGATTAAAGAAAAATAAGAATTGTCCATTTTGATTTTTGACTTTAAATTTTAGGATGCAGGTCCCTTGCATATATAGGCTATTTAGGAATATGTAATAAAAGATTGAAAACCTATGGTCTATAGCAGAAACCACTGCTTGTAGTCCATAATTTCTGCCAACCACTGGAGTTTGTGTTGCCTGCTAAAACATCCTTACCAATTGCTCGAACCAACGCTGGGAGCTTTTGAACTGTCTGTTGATCATAGTTAGAGAGAAGGCACTGCATACTGCGTATGTCACGTTCTGGGAGGAGATAGGACATGTTCTACATTAAAGTTCCATGAACTGCATAAATGAATTGTCCACTGTGGGAATATTTTCATCTGTTGTAGAGGATACTGTATACTGTCTGCCAGACTATAGATTGATTGAACTAGGGCAGTGATAAAATATCGATGAGAGTGCTGGCATGATCCTGCCGTGACTAGGGGTGTAACGGTACACGTATTCGTACCGAACCGTTTCGGTTCAGGACTTCCGGTACGGTGCACGTGTGTACCGAACGGTACCGAATGCAATCTTTAACAGTTAACAGTAGGCTTTTTATTTACGCGCGGGACATACTTCAATCCGAGTTCCCACACGAACATATTAGGTACTCTGTCCATTTTATCAAATTCAACCGATTCTTCCTTCCTACTAGTCAAATAATAAACATGTATCAACATCTTAAGGTATGTTGAAAGATACATTACAACTTACTTAATGTATCATATGTCGTGTAATCGCTCAAGCAGTGTTTCAACGGTGGAAAGACATCAATAAAACAGCTTGTAAACAATGTCACGTAGCAGCATTACATTTACCTCAGAAGCCATTCAGAGTCCACAGCTGGTAGCTCACTAGAGAAATGAACTCTTTTGCTAAATATATGCACTATATTAGCCTATATATTCATTATATTCTACTTAACCTGTTAGTGATGTCTTGATTATTTAATGTATGTTTAAATAAATGTCATGAAAATGACAGCCACTGTGTATAAATGATTATATTTCAACAACGAATGAGAGTAAAACATAATTTTATAAATAGATTTAGAAGTTAATGCAAGAACTGCCTTATACAAAGTGTACATGTTTGTTATTTGAGTGTTGATTGTTATATCTAAAAATAAATAGCAACTGAATTTAGGCTAATTTGGACTCTGTTGTTATATTATAGTAATGTGCAAGTAAGGGCTCCCTATAGTTTACACTTTACAGCATCAGCAGAGATCATTTGTTTTATCTTTAAGAAACTTTTAGTTATAATTGAATTTATTTAAGGACAGACACAATTTGTTCAGTAAACCACTGTTTAATTAAAAAAAAAAAGCTATTTTATATTTAGTTTTCTCTCCCCTGCTATACCAATGCTGTACTGAGGTACGTACCGAACCGTCAGTTTTGTGTACCATTACACCCCTAGCCGTGACATATGGCACTGTGGGTCTGCAGCTGAATACTATTGGATAAAACAGCTAATAATTGGTAACGAATTTCACGATTGATTATTCGGGTCTGTACGGAGAAGCTCCGTAAGTAATGCCACTTCAAAGTAGTGGGAAAAAATGTAAGGAATAACACAGCACCACCCAAAGCATCAAAAGCAGTTGAGATTGTAATAAACCCCTCAAAGATGCCCATAAGCACTTTCAAGTGTGTTGTTGTTACCCTGTCAAGTGTGTGTTTTGTTTAATGTGCTTGAGAGGAGTTTTTCCCTAGCGCATAACTTAAATTTAACAGTTGTATTCTTATCTGTAACTCTTTACATTTAGCAAAAAGGCTCATCTTGACAGCAATCGAAACCACGTTAAACAAACTTCACATAAGCCGTGGAACAATTTGTCCCAGGAACTTTTTCCCCCCAAACCTGTTGCTCTCTGCGTTTCCATTGCGGTCTAAAGTACCAGTCCGGTTACGTAGGATTGCATGCGACTTTCCAGTTCCCGCTGGATTTCGTCCTCCGCATATAAGCTTAATAAAGCCTGAACCTCATCGTCGGTCCATCTGTCGTATTTTTAAAACTCCATTGTTGATTTGAATAGCAAACAACTCTTACTGCACACACCGCAACAGACTTTTAAAAATGGTGGTTGAAATAAAGTGCTGCGTGGAGTCAACCAATCAAAATGCTGCGTGAACTCAACCAATCAGCATGTTCACCACCCAAGTCCTATCCCGGAAAGTTCCTGAACTTTGAAAAAGTACTACCTCACGAGCAGGGACTTTCTGGGGGGGAAATTTTTACCCTGAACTTAATTTAACGAGTTCGTTTGCCCATATAATCTTAAGATATTAGGTTAAACTTATTTGGCTTGCTGTCCACTGATGAGGGGCTCGATGAAGCAGCTTCAGCTCGAGCTCTGATATACCCCCCACAGTGACTAAATATAGGATATGATTATGTAGGGCAAGGTACCTAAGATAAAGGTGGAGTTTGGAGAGGTGGTGGGATGCTGGAACAGCTGAGACTGAGGAAAGGTAAGCAGCTGCTTATATACTCTGGCTGTTGGCTGTTGATTGGAAGATTAGATGGGCTCGCTCCTCCCTAAATTACGTTTAGGAACTTCACTTAGACCCTGGTCCCTGCGGTCGAAACACACCGAGTACCACCCCAAAGTCCCTAGTTCGTAGTTCCTCCGGTGGAAACGCAGCTGTAGTTTACATAAAGTGAGAAATATTTGGTTTTGAATGTTAAATTTAATTGACAATATTTGTGAAATCAAGCATGTAACACAATTAGCCTAATGGTATTTCTATGTGAATAGTAACTGTAATTTAAATGTATGAAGTTACTTATTTACAAGACAAATAAATTACAGTAACGCATTACTTATGTCAGTTACACACTGCCTGATTTTAGTCTGATTTTCAGACAGTTTTGTAGAAATCGTCGGCAAATTGCCTCGAAATCGGAGGCAAATCGGTGCTCATTCATGTAAATGACAATCATGTAGTGTGTATTTATAAAAGACGCGTTCTGAGAGAATCGCCGATGCATCGCCGCCCAAGTCGTGTGCCCTAGCTCCGGGACTTGTCTACACACAGATATTTAGCATGCTAAAATGCTAAATATCTGGACCTGTCTGCCACTCAGTGTTCTGAGGCCCGTTTCAGAAAGGTGGTTTAGTGAAAACTCTTAAGTATGTTAACCCTGAAATTAGGTTTTCTGTTTCAGAATGGGAGGTATGTCAAACCCAAGAAAGCGGGGTCAAGCCCATTTCTGAAAGAGAGGTAATTTATACTCATCATTTATAATGGTAACTTACTCTTTGAGTAAGGGAATTGATGGACCCTCCTCCATGCTGTTCTGATAAAAAAAAAAGATAAGAATGTCCGTTTATACTTGGATATAAACTTACACTCTATAGAATACTCCACACAAGAATGTGAAGAAATGTGAGTATGTAGATGTGTGTAGACAAATACATAGTATTAACATTGCCTCTGTAGGCCTCTTTGTGGCAGCAGAAATTGTTTCATCATCCCCACACTCTAAAAAATGCTGGGCTGTTTTGACCCAAATTTATGGACAAACCCAACTGTTGGGTTAAATTTGTACATTTCCACTGGTGGAGATCAAGGGCACTCTAGCTGGTGATTGTGACATAGGACATCCAGGGGTAATGTCCATGACAAGGTAGGTAGAGTCTTTAATCATGGCCTCCTCTGCCGTGACTCGGAAACTTAACGGCCTCTCTGGCCGAGATGAAACAGTTCAAGGGCGACCTCAGTGGCTATGTCACATCCACCAGCTGGAGTGCCCTTTATCTCCACCAGAGGGCACTCCTCCCTAGTCTATTGCCACCACTTCATGAACTACATACAGTGGGGAGAACAAGTATTTGATACACTGCCGATTTTGCAGGTTTGCCCACTTACAAAGCATGTAGAAGTCTGTAATTTTTATCATAGGTACTCTTCAACTGTGAGAGACGGAATCTAAAACAAAAATCCAGAAAATCACATTGTATGATTTTTAAGTAATTAATTTGCATTTTACTGCATGACATAAGTATTTGATACATCAGAAAAGCAAAACTTAATATTTGGTACAGAAACCTTTGTTTGCATTTACAGAGATCATACGTTTCCTGTAGTTCTTGACCAGGTTTGCACACACTGCAGCAGGGATTTTGGCCCACTCCTCCATACAGGCCTTCTCCAGATCCTTCAGGTTTCGGGGCTGTCGCTGGGCAATACGGACTTTCAGCTCCCTCCAAAGATTTTCTATTGGGTTCAGGTCTGGAGACTGGCTAGGCCACTCCAGGACCTTGAGATGCTTCTTACGGAGCCACTCCTTAGTTGCCCTGGCTGTGTGTTTCGGGTCGTTGTCATGCTGGAAGACCCAGCCACGACCCATCTTCAATGCTCTTACTGAGGGAAGAAGGTTGTTGGCCAAGATCTCGCGATACATGGCCCCATTCGTCCTCCCCTCAATACGGTGCAGTCGTCCTGTCCCCTTTGCAGAAAAGCATTCCCAAAGAATGATGTTTCCACCTCCATGCTTCACGGTTGGGATGGTGTTCTTAGGGTTGTACTCATCCTTCTTCCTCCAAACACGGCGAGTGGAGTTTAGACCAAAAAGCTCTATTTTTGGCTCATCAGACCACATGACCTTCTCCCATTCCTCCTCTGGATCATCCAGATGGTCATTGGCAAACTTCAGACGGGCCTGGACATGCGCTGGCTTGAGCAGGGGGACCTTGCGTGTGCTGCAGGATTTTAATCCATGACGGCGTAGTGTGTTACTAATGGTTTTCTTTGAGACTGTGGTCCCAGCTCTCTTCAGGTCATTGACCAGGTCCTGCCGTGTAGTTCTGGGCTGATCCCTCACCTTCCTCATGGTCATTGATGCCCCACGAGGTGAGATCTTGCATGGTGCCCCAGACCGAGGGAGATTGACCGTCTTCTTGAACTTCTTCCATTTTCTAATAATTGCGCCAACAGTTGTTGCCTTCTCACCAAGCTGCTTGCCTATTGTCTTGTAGCCCATCCCAGCCTTGTGCAGGTCTACAATTTTATCCCTGATGTCCTTACACAGCTCTCTGGTCTTGGCCATTGTGGAGAGGTTGGAGTCTGTTTGATTGAGTGTGTGGACAGGTGTCTTTTAGGTAACGAGTTCAAACAGGTGCAGTTAATACAGGTAATGAGTGGAGAACAGGAGGGCTTCTTAAAGAAAAACTAACAGGTCTGTGAGAGCCGGAATTCTTACTGGTTGGTAGGTGATCAAATACTTATATCATGCAATAAAATGCAAATTAATTATTTAAAAATCATACAATGTGATTTTATGGATTTTTGTTTTAGATTCCGTCTCTCACAGTTGAAGAGTACCTATGATAAAAATTACAGACCTCTACATGCTTTGTAAGTGGGCAAACCTGCAAAATCGGCAGTGTATCAAATACTTGTTCTCCCCACTGTATCCCATAACCCATTGCCTGCCTTCTAATCATGTTCTGATTACTACCACCTGTTTATTATTATCTTGTTTATGTTTGCCTATTTAAACCCTGGCTGAATCCAAAATCGCCCACTATACCCTCAAGTAGGGCATTATTTGAGGGGACAGCCATGTGTAGTAATGTGTAGTAATGATTCATTTCCGCGAACCGGTTCAAAAAGCAGATTCATAGGTTCCTGACGTCATCATGTAACGATGTCACTATGCATTTCTTTTCAAACAACTCAGTGTTATGTTATATCAAGGAAACATTCAAATAAAGTAATCTGTGTCAATGCATATTGAAACAATCGAATAAAGTTATTTGCATTAGTGCATATTGCTGATTATTGCCTTTCATTCACTTAAGTTAATGGTGTTTGTGTCGTCACAGTTTAATTCGCGGATCCTTTATGTCAGATACGATTGACCAATATTGAGTAGCCTAGCCTACATCTTGGATAAGATTCCTAAAAGTTTTGCACAAACAGCACACATTGCAGACATGCATAAACTAGGATATGTTACATGTCTAAAGTAGCCTATAGATAGAATAAACCAGTCTTATAAACTTATAGATTTCATTAACAACCTAAAATATAATCTGCATGCACAATACTAGCCTACAGTAAAATGTATACATCCCTCGACAGGTTTTGCAGGTTTTAATAAAATGTTGTTTAATAACAGTAGTCATAAGCATATTTCCAGTACGTGCCTCAGGCTTGCATCACCAACTCACTCATCAGAATCCTCGGTAATCCTCGGCAAACTTCGTCAGCTGGTGAACCGGCTCATTTGGTTATTTTTGAGTCAGATGTGCTACTTTGGCTTTTGCGTCCTGCGTCATCAACCCAGAACTAATGTTCGATTCAGTTCGATTAATGAACCAGCTCGACCGGTTACTTGCTGAGAATAGGCTCAAAAGAACGATTCGTTCAAGAACCGAACATCACTAATGTGTAGTGGTATCCGAAACCATAGTGAATATTGTCGAGTGCACTCATTCTATCCCACATTGCACCGCAATAACGAGTGTATAGCCGATGTACACTCAACGGCTGTCCGAATTTACTAACTCGTTTTCATTCACTCCTTCAAGTGAACTGTATTAGTGGACTAATGTAGGGAATAGTGATTGAGGGTTTAGGGGGCAATTTGGGATTCAGCCCCGGTGTGTTCGTTCACTCATTGCAAAGTCTGGGTTAGGGTTAGGTGCTATTCTGCTTTCCTGTAATTATAGTTTTGACTCTTTTGCCTAGTTATTTGGATTATCCTGTCTGCCTGGGTTACCTGCCTGTTGCCTTTTTGGATTGTTTACCTGTGTGTTTGACCCTGTGCTTGTTATATGGATTTACGATTCTGGATTGCCCCAATAAAAGCTGCATTTGGATCCTCAACCAAAGTCTCAGAGCAGTAACATTTCGATTAATCATAAAAATATGCAAAGCTCCACTCCTAACAAGCATATAGATCCAAAGCTTATAACTTTCTTTTTAACTTACGTTTATTGCAAGGGCAAAATGCATGTAATGACACAAACATCATGATAGAAAAAGGGATTCATTAATGTTGCGGTCTCCAAGGTGAGCTGCAGAGGCTTTGTATACATCCCTAGGGGACCATTTTCCAATGAATAGAAATAAAGCATTAAGCATGCTCAAGTAACCATCCTGTGCCTACGCACACGTACACAAGTGTCTATATGCCACTCTGTTTGCTTTTTTATTCCACTCTAATGCTATCTGATGTCTTAAAGACACTGTAAATCTATTTGGTTCCAAATGGCTGACTTTTAACGTGCCAATTAAAGGAAAAGTAAAGCTAGATTGATTTGGTGTTTCCAGGTAATAAAAGATCAATGAGGGATCAGACTTTTTAGTCATAGTTGAAATAGTCAGAGTAAATAAACATAGCAAAAATGTAGACCCGATACTTCCTCAAAAACAAACTGAGACTTGTTCGCTGCCAGTCTCTCCTTCGTGTTAGTGCATCTGCCTTGTCTAGAAAAGCTTCAGGCTTCATTCTCATCTCCAGCCTCCCAATCGGACCCAGTCTGACCATCTCCCTCTATATGAAAGCAATCAGTTTTTCACAGACCAAATCTCCTCTCCTTTCTCCCAGTGTGGAGTGCTTGGTCCGCGCTCTCCCCGAGGGACTATCTGAACATCAGACAGTGTTATCCACAGCAGGACTTTTTGGCTTTGCTTTAAGTCCTGCTCATTCCAATTCAGCTTTCAAAAAGCCAAAACAAGCCACTGAGACCGGGTTTCACAGAAGCTCGTATCTGCACTCTGATGAGCTTCATCTCACACACATTAACATTTTTATTTAATTCTTTTCTTCATTCACAGTCTTTTCATTAAAGAGCCAATCTGTCACTTTCTCTGTTGGAGGTTGGCTGTTTATTGGTGAGTTAATGGCCCATTATTTCCTGCTGAGACCTGTTTGTTGGCCGTCTATGAATAGAGCCCGATCTCAGGTGGATGTCCTCCAGACGGATCTCACCTTTCTGCATTGTATTTGCATGTTGTGTAGTTTTAGCATCTCCAGTAATATGTCATCACAATGCACTTGGTAACAGATGCTCATGCATAATTCTGGAGATACACTCCAATGCAAGTCTTGGCCACTTAGTCCAGATATTTACGCAATGTTGACTTTGCACCCTACCAAGTTCGAATCGATTCTTGATTGGCATATTCAGTAACAAAGTCTGATGTTTTGATCATGATTATTTGCTGATTCAGGTGTGAACAATCTGTTTTGATCTCGATGATTTTCTGATTTGCATATGATCATTGAGAAGAGATGATGTTGATTAACCTTATGTAACTGTGAAAATAAGCTTCACTGCCAGTAAGGGAAGTGATTTAAAATGGTGTGTTAAAGGTCAAACGCGGTGTTGGCCAATTAGTTCAAATTTCTTAAGCAGCTAAATCTGCATGATTTGCCATTTCAGATTTTATAAATGTTATGGAATTGCTGAATGACCTGGTGTAACCTGTTTAGCGTATTATATCACATACTTGGTATTTGGCATTTAGATGCATTATATCAGACTGGGAATTAATAAAAAAAACAATCGTACTCTGCTTTTTTTTATAAATTATTAAGATTATGCATTCATACAGGGTTATTTGATTTCTAACCGTTTTTGAGCAATAGACCTGGCACTGTCTTTTATGTTCTTAATATTCAAACAGCAACATTGACGAGAAAAGCTCACTGCTTTTGTAACTTTAATAATTCTCTTCAGTTAAAAATTGAAAAACAGACACTCTTTGTTCCTTTGCTTGTCATTAAGGCCCGAGCACCGATGGTATGAGGATCCGTCTATTATTATTCTTCTCCGAAGTGAATCGCATTTTTGAGGGCCTAAACATGCTTGAAAACTCATGAAACTTTGCACACGCGTCAGAAGTGGCGAAAATTTACGTCTGATATGAATTTCAGAATTAGGTGTCAAAATGGCTCAATAGCGCCACCTACAAAATTTCAATTAAGCGCCATTCATGCTATGTTTCACGTATGAGTATGAAATTCGGTAGACACATGTAACAGCCCAATACCTACAAAAAAGGCCCTGGGAGCAAAATCTGAAAACCCAACAGGAAGTGAGATATTTAGAATTTTCTCTGCAAAATTTTTGCAGTTTTTGCCATTTCCAGACATTGTACTTTAATGAACTCCTCCTAGAGATTTAATTAGATCAACATCATATTTGGTCAGTCTAATCTAAAGGCCTTTGCGACGTTAAATTGCGAAGATCTTGAGTTTTCCCTGAAGGGTGTGTCCGCGGTGGCCTGACAAAGTTCAATGTTTCACCATGGAAGTTGTTGTAACTCGGGCATACAATGTCCGATCTGCCCCAAACTTCACGTGTTTTATTAGAGTCCTGGCCTGAACACATCTACATGCCAATATTCAGTTAGTCATAGCGCCACCTGCTGGCAACAGGAAATGGCATGCTTTACACTGTAATTTACTCCCTGAAACACATTTAAGTACCAAACATGGTAGAAACGTTAAATCATGCAACACTTGACTAAGTGCTAATGTATGCGATTAACGCCACGAAACAGGAAGTTTTTGTAACTCAGATATACAATGCCCCAAACTTCACGTGTTTGATAAGAGTCCTGCCCTGAACACATCTACATGACAATATTCAGTTATAGTAATAGCGACACCCACTGGCAACAGGAAGTGATGTGTTTAACACTGATGCACTACTAGCAACATACTAAAATATGCAATTGAGTACTAAACATTCTAAAACATGCTAGCAACACTTAGCTAAGTGCTAAAGCATGCTATTATCGTCATGAAACAGGAAGTTGTTGTAACTCAAGCATACAATGTCCAATCTGCCTCAGATTTTACATGTTTGATAAGTGCCCTGGCCTGAAGACATTTACATGCCAAAATGTAGTTATAGTCATAGCGCCACCGGGTGGTGGTGGCACGGGTGTGTGGGCCCTTTCATCGCTGCTTGCAGCTTTAATTGATTTCTTTGTTCTTCATTTTATTACAAACTGTTTACTGATTATGTTTACTTAATTGAAAAATACTCAAAGGCTGTATAACTTATTTTTGAATGGTGTCCATCACTCAAGGGATGTTAATACAGAGCAGTCCAGCAAGACTTCTGCCTGGACCCTCAGTTTATATGGGAAAAAAATAATCTACAGAGCAGACTATGAACGCTGTTTGACAATACCATTGGCTATATCATTCATGAACAGTGATCAGCTACCTTGAGCCAAATTGTATATTGTATGTTTTAGTATCATCGTACCATTTCCTATAGTGTATATTTTTCCCACAAAACGAAGAAGTCAAACCCATTTCTTGCTTCAAAGGCTCATCTTGACAAGATAATTTAAAAATAATCAAGTTATATCTTAGAAGAGTGTAAACAGACAGGACAAAAATATGATTTGTCAAAATAAATCTGTGCATTAGCCTGTTTTAGACAACTTTTGCTGGGATGTGCTTGGATAGGTAGTTTTTGGGACCGTTAATAGCAGCTGGCTTTAAAAAAAAAATTCTGTCATGACAACTCTTTGGCATGGTAATGGATATGACAATGTTGATATGTTTGGTCTTGGCAGAATAGATCAGTTACGCTGCTACTGTTATTGCTGCTACTGCTTCTGTTGGTTATATCTGCTGCAGAGCAAGTACAGGACTTGCTACTGCCAATACATACACAACACGCTGCTGTAAGCAAGTAAGACATGCTGTTGCCGTACAATGTAGCATACTTGAATTACCCGTAGCAGATCTATTCAGGTGGAGCTGGGGAAGGTGGAGGATATCTGAAAGCGTGCTGCAACTACAGCAAATGCTGACCAGTATTTGAATTTTGAGTAGCGAGCTCATTGGCTACTGATACAGCAGGAACCAATCAGCTGTGCCCTATAGAGAATGATGTGATTGCAAGCAGATGGAGTTAAGGACCTATCAGCCTATCAAAAGCTGGGCCGTTTCTCAATATGCGTTCTTGTCTGTACTTGGGTTCTCGTGGACTTGAGAAACGTCATCAGTCGCTGCCCAAGTACTGTTCCAATTCAAAGTTCACATCCAGCCAAGTACAGTTCAAATCCCCCCATATGTTCTTGATCTGCCCTTTATAGCGAGGATGCATCAAGAGGTGACTTGTGCGGACTTAAGACAGCCAAGTATCCCAGAATGCATCTCACACCAACCAGCAAGAGTCAATAGCGGACCCTATACCAGCTAAGCTACTAAAAGAGATGCTTCCAGAGGTCATAGAGCCTCTTCTTAATATCATTAATTCATCATAGGATATGTACCGAAAACTTTTAAGTTGGCTATTATTAAACCACTTATTAAAAAAACGCAACTTGATCCTACAGAATTAGTCAATTACAGGCCAATCTCAAATCTACCCTTTCTGTCAAAAATACTAGAAAAGGCAGTGTCCTCACAACTATGCTCCTTTTTAGAAAGAAATGGTATTGCTGAGGATTTCTAGTCAGGATTCGGACCGTATCATAGTACTGAGACTGCTCTCATTAGAGTTACAAATGATTTACTCTTATCATCCGATCGTGCTTGTATCTCTCGATTAGTGTTACTCGATCTTAGCGCTGCATTCGATACTATCGACCACAACATTCTTTTAAATAGACTCGAAAATTATGTTGGCATTAGTGGAATTGCATTGGCATGGTTTAAATCATACTTATCTGACCGTTATCAGTTTGTAGCAGTAAATGAAGAGATGTCACACCGATCACAAGTTCAGTATGGAGTACCACAAGGCTCAGTGCTAGGACCGTTGCTTTTCACCCTGTACATGCTACCACTGGGAGATATCATTAGGAAGCATGGCGTTAGTTTTCATTGTTATGCTGACGATACTCAGCTCTATATTTCTTCACGCCCTGACGAAATTTACCAATTCACAAGATTAACGAAATGCATAGCTGACATAAAAAATTGGATGAATAGTAATTTCCTACAACTTAATTCAGAAAAAACTGAATTTGTAATCATTGGACAAAAAAACTCCACAAGTAGTAACCTAGAATACTGTCTAACACTTGATGGCTGCTTTGTCAAGTCCTCGTCGTCAGTTAGGAACCTGGGTGTGCTCTTTGATACCAATCTCTCATTTGAAAGCCACGTTTCTAGCATCTGTAAAACTGCATTCTACCATCTTAAAAATATATCTAAATTACGGCACATGCTTTCAATGCAAAATGCTGAACAGTTAGTTCATGCGTTCATGACCTCAAGGCTAGATTATTGCAATGCTCTACTGGGTGGTTGCCCTGCTCGCTTAATAAATAAATTGCAGCTGGTCCAAAACGCAGCAGCTCGAGTTCTTACTAGAACCAGGAAGTATGACCATATTAGCCCGGTTCTGTCAACACTGCACTGGCTCCCTATTAAACATCGTATAAATTTTAAAATCTTGCTAATTACTTACAAAGTACTAAATGGTTTAGCTCCCCAGTACTTGAGCAAGCTCTTGACGCATTATACTCCATCACGTCTATTGCGGTCTCAAAATTCTGGCCAGTTGATAATACCTAGAATATCAAAATCAGCTGCAGGTGGTCGATCCTTTTCCTATTTAACACCTAAACTCTGGAACAGTCTTCCTAGCATTGTTCGGGAAGCAGACACACTCTGTCAGTTTAAATCTAGACTAAAAACACATTTCTTTACTATGGCATACACATAAAACATTTTTAATTTCTATTATTCAAATCAGTTAAATGATTGTTTGAGGCTGCATTAACTAGGTCAGCCGG
This sequence comes from Coreius guichenoti, assembly GCA_039654105.1. Lineage (NCBI taxonomy): Eukaryota > Metazoa > Chordata > Actinopteri > Cypriniformes > Gobionidae > Coreius > Coreius guichenoti. Next base: position 7,273,937 of record CM077190.1, read on the forward strand.
AAGCGGGAACACTTCCAATAACACCTGATGTACTCGTTACATCATAAGAAGAATGGCATCTACGCTAATGTTAGTCTCTCTGTTTATCCTGAGGTTTACTGCAGTCAGCTGGATCCGGGCCGTATCCAGATCAGATGGTGGACCTGCGCCTAGACATGACCAACGCATCCCTGAAGTGTCTGTAGAGACCGTGTCAATTAAACTCCCCCCTGTAAATGCCGCATCGACACGACATCCTCATTAAACCTGTCCCCGGCGTGACGACTCCATTTTTCGAATAATCCTACGAATATCTATTGATCTAATATGACTTCTGACCTGTAATGTTGCCAGAATCATAATCATACACTGTTTGTTCGTCGGCCAGAGGAGAACTGGCACTCCGACTGAGCCTGGTTTCTCCCAAGGTTTTTTTCTCCATTCTGGCCCTGAAGGAGTTTTGGTTCCTTGCCACCGTCGCCTTTGGCTTTTGGCTTGCTCAGTTGGGGACACTTAAATTTCAACTATATTACTGATCTGCCCGCATTGACACTATATGATAATTGAAATGAGCTGGATGACATCACCGCTTTCACCAGAGCCGAATCAAATTCTGTTGCATTTAACTGTTGCGTTTTAACACTGTGAAGCTGCTTTGAAACTATTGGCATTGTAAAAAGCGCTATATAAATAAAGGTGATTTGATTTGATTTGATAAAAAAAACCCACGTAATTTAAAAATATTATTGTTATTGTGTCACGAAATGTAGTTTTAAGAGTTTTTCAGGCGAGAATGTACTTGTTTAAAGCTCAAATCTGTGGTTTATTTATAAAGAGAGCGACTAATTGGCGCCTAAGAGACCCAGTCGATCAGCGGGTGCTCAGCACTCATGTACCCCGCCGAGAGCAGCCTTTCCTTGTCTAGTCCTTCTGCTGTATTTCTTTTACTTATACATTTATAATGGCTATTATTGATCCTTAAACCTGACATTTAACAAAAAGAGGTTGTTTTATGTCATATTTAATTTTATTATAATCATATATATGCACACTAATTGCCTGAACCACATATTCATGTGTTTAATATTTATAAAAATGTAAACGAAAAGCGGCTGGGTTGTGTTTTATATTTTGTTTTGTTATAAATATACATGCAGTGAAGATAATCAATGTACACGTTGCCTGAACCACATTTGTGTGGCTATTAATATGTTTAAGATTTTTTTTAAAAAATGAAATAGAAAAGAGGCAGAGTGGTGTTTTATGACATATTTCGTTTTATTGTTGCCTAAAACATACAGAGATAACCGGAGTAGCCAGAGCGAGCTGAGTGACTTTATCAAGAACTCTGCTGTTCCATTAGCAGAAACACTGGACTTGTGTCCTCCCGTCCTCGGGAGTTCGTTCTCCTGAGTCGAACTTGGCAAGTCCAAACTACCAAGGACGCAAGTCCGAAGTTCGTTTTTAAGCAGCTTTTACAAAAGCTGGATTCTGCTTTTTTTTTTTTTAGCAGGCCTATGCTTTAGAATGAACTTGAATTTGATTTGTATTTAGCATTATCTTGGCACTATTGTCTGTAACTGCTTTTGAATTAGTGAGGAACTGGAATTCATCCATTACCTGGACACTAATTTTATTTGTACATTTAGCTAGGCTTTGTTTTTTAAATGTGTTTTTAAATAACTTTAAAATAACAACTGGATCTGCTTAGGTTTGTATTTAGCATTAGCCTGGCACTCGTGCTTTGAACAAGATTTTAATGGATTTATGCATTACCAGGGGATTCATTTAAACTTTATTCATACATTGTACTGCTTTTTAAATGTGTTTTACTTTTAAAGCACATGTTTAGACATCTACAGTACACGTGAGATGAATCAGACTGCATACTTACTGATTTGAAAGTACAATTTTACTTTTTACTTGTTGCTTAACACTCTTTGTTTTGGTTGAAGGGGGAATCTTTGAGACACGGGAGAATGAACCTGTCAGTATGGATGAACTCGCCTTTAAATTTGCTGTTACAAGTATCAACCGAAACAGAACCTTGATGCCAAACACCACGTTGACCTACGACATCCAGAGAGTAAACCTCTTTGACAGCTTTGAAGCCTCCCGAAGGGGTATGACTCTTTATTTTTATTTTAAATTATTTGATTTGTAATTTATTTTACCATTTTATTCTTTGAAATTTGCTAAGTGGAATATATTAAATCAAATTTGTACATGTATAATTTTTTGTTGGTTTGTAGTTATTTATTAAACTTAGATTTATTATATTTTATTATTTATTAAATATCGGTCTAATATATTATGTCATAATTATTTTAAATTGTTGGATACAGTTTAGATGTTCGATACCTCTGATGAAGGACAGGCCAAAATTACCATTTTAAGGGGCGGATGTGTAAAAAATAGCTACTATGTTCTTTTTACGTATTTACGACTATTGCTTTTATTATGTACATGCTTTGTTCTATGCTTTCCTCTTCTCTGTTTCTGCTACATATTTTCTCATGTCACCTGTTTTTCTTCCCCTGTCTGTTCTCTCTCTCTCTCCATTTTTCTTCTCTCAGTATGTGACCAGCTGGCCCTGGGGGTTGCAGCGGTCTTCGGCCCCTCTCACAGCTCCTCGGTCAGTGCCGTCCAATCCATTTGCAATGCTCTTGAGGTGCCGCACATCCAGACACGCTGGAAACACCCATCTGTGGACAATAAAGACAATTTTTACATTAACCTCTACCCTGAGTACACCTCCATAAGCAGGGCTATCCTGGACATTGTCATTTTCTACAAATGGAAGTCTGTTACTGTGGTTTATGAGGACAGCACAGGTGAGTGACAGTTATGGTTAAGAAAGAGGAGACAAAGGGATATTTGAAGGGCAGCTCAGTGTGCTTTTTTTGAGGTTTTGTTGGAGGCTTTTTTGAAATGGGATCTTCACAGGTTTGTGCTTTAAAATGGCACACTGCAGGCCACAATATTTATACCGAAATCCTATTTTCTGCTGGAAAGAGTGACTGATGTCCACATATATTTACATTCTATTATATTTAAAACAAAAGGGAATTCAGGGAATACAGGCCATGCTGGTCAAGTTTTCTTGGTGAACAAGCATAAACCAATATGAAGCCAGATTTTAAAAAAAATTGGAAATGCATGGTGTTTAAAGCTCGTCTTTTTAGCAGGGATCCCCTCATGAATTTTATATTTCTTTTGTGTCAACTTACACTTTTTTAATGTAAGGAGTTTTCTATTCTGTTAATATTAGATCATTTTATGTCAATGAACAGTTCTGCAACTTCGTATCAGAAAATCTTTAGGCGAGACACAGCAGGGCTCACTCACAGCATTTACATTTAATTTATTGGCTTTAAAGTGACATTTTTATGGGTTTGGTTATGGATATTACCTTTTACTCATAGCTGTTTGTGAATGTAAAAGGTCTGCAAAGTTTCAAAGATGGAAATGCATGATAAATGGAGTTATTAGCCACTTTTCCACTGCCGGGCCAGTGCGAGCCAGGGCTTTCAACGGGCCGGGCTGGGCTAATAGCCTCGGACCTGTAGCACTGAGCCCAAAATCACGCTGCGTTTCCACCGTGGGGCCAGAAGCTCCGCAGCGCTTCACTAAAACACGCTCGTAACACGCCTCTCTGGAACGTCACACAAACCCATCATTTCACCAACACATGGAAGTTTTATCAGAAAACTAATCAGAAAGAAATCACTGGAAACTAGTGAGATCGCAAAACGATTAATTAATGGTTTCATTTGACAAGATTGCACATTAGTCCCACAGAAATAAAGTGGCATTTACCGTTATTTATTAAAAGAAAGAGGACACACATACTAATTCAGTCGTGTCTGTTTCTGTTTATTTGTAGTCACAGGACAGTATGTTTACATCACATTTAGAAAGAATGATCATTTCTACAAATTTTACACCAAAAATGTGACCTGAGGAGCTTTAGCACTCTCTCCAGTGACAGTCCCAATATAGTTATATTTTCAGTCAGAGAAACAGGAAGCTCCCGAAAAACCATAGTTGCTTTATTTTATGACATATGCGGAGCTAAATATGGGTATCAGACAGTCCGGTATTAAGAGATGTAATGTTGAATGTGTCTGCAGACTGAAGAAATATCATGATTGGGATGGTTATTCAGATTTATAATTATTATTATTTTTCTCACACACTGAGAATCACACTCAAGAATCAAACAATAACTGTAGATATAAAAAACTTCACAGTCACAGTGTGACTGACCGCATTTTTAATAAATTGGTCAATATTGTGCATAATTTATCAAAAATGTATCATTTAAAATTGTTCAAATCAAAATGTAATAACTTTCTCTGCCTCTGAGATTACTTCTGTTTTGATGTAATCAAAGACATGCAGATGGAGAAATAATAACCAATAAAAATATAATAGAACCAATATCACCACAAAATCAAGTTACTCCTTACATTTAAATGCAACTAAATAGTCCTTTAAATATTTAAATATTTTATAATATCCTTTTAAAAGTATTTATGTTGCTATAATGTGAACAAAAGAGTAAATCTGGCCTGGGTCACGTTCTGATCCAACTGCCCCCCCCTCCCCACACCCCATCAAAGTAATCATATTATATGCAAATTATGCATTGTGCTGTAGTTCAACACACTTCAAGTTTTCCCCTAATGGCATCAATCGAAGAACTAATCGAGAGCAAATCAAATGCAGACAAACTAGAGTTTAATAACACATAAAAACAATGAAAAGTAAAAAAAAAAAAATGGAAAATTGCCCTGCAAATACCTCTATTTCTACTGATTAAAATGAACATGCTGACACTGTAGCCAATGTCTTTGTAACAATTTGCTTGCAACAGATAGAATTTGTGTCAGATTGACCAGTTTCAAAATGATTAGTGTGTCTGATTCATAGCCAGTGATTTGGATTGAATTCATTAGGGGAGCCCAGGGAACAGATGCCAGCTCAAATTTACCCTAGTATTTACACATCACACCGTCTCAGCTGCAGTGTGATTTGTCTTGGATTCCTGTGTGCCATCTGTTTGAAAACACAAATTACACACAACTCTCTGTGTTTTTGTCCAGAAAGCATTTGAAAGCATGACTTCCTGTATAATCTTATCATTGCTTATCATTATATGGCCAAGACTAAATCAAGGCAAATAACTTGGAACTAAAAGGAGTTTCATACCTCTACTGAGCATCAAAGCAATTTTGTTGCCCAAACCTGTGTTTTGTTATTGGGCTTTATTATGACCGACGTATTTCTTTATCCATGTCACAGTTACACTGAATTTGTGTAGTTGCACGGCCTTTATATGAAATTCATGTCCCTATATTAGTCTGCCACTACTTTTATTGAATTTCTCCCTAAGCTTGCATGGGATAGATTTTCTTCAAAATATTTAAAAATGTAAGAAATGTTTTAATTTTTAATCTGTTACCATAAAGAGATTAATAATTAATGCTATTTTTATAAGGACGTACCAAACGCTGTGATGACCTAATAAAGCCATCATGAGATTATAGACTAAAATACGAACAATACCAGCATCATTAGAAATTAAATCAGGTTGGTTAGATGGTCTTTTCAGATCTAACACCAGGAAACCAGTTTCAGCATATGACCTTAAAGTGTGGTTTACATAATATTTTAATAAGGAAATAGAAACAATAAAGAAGCTTGTGATTTTAACCTTGTGACTCCCAGGGGCCCCTACATATACTGGGGCCAAATATATATCCACAGTCTCGTCCAAGAGCACAGGGACCCCTGAACCTTAAACTTATAAAACGTGTTAGAAATGTTGCCCTGGCAAATAACTCAAATTAAATGTTTAAGTACAGTATTTAAAATGACTAAGACTAAAACTGAAATAAAAATAATTTAATGTTAAGTAAGTATAAAAATATAATAAATATTAAAAACTTGTAAAAATAACAAAAGCATATAACAAAATGGCTAAAACTTAAACTAAAATGAAAATGGAAATGGAAAATATAAAAATAAAAGCTAATTAAATGTATTATTTAATAATAATTATTATTATTATTCGAGATATCAAGGTTGCTGTATATCTGTATATTTGATATACTAGATATCAAATTTCAGTGCCTAACAAGAAATTACAAACTGCATACATATAAAGCATTTAGACATTTTTCAGGATTTAATTTAACAACAATTGCTATTAGACCTCTCGAAGTGTTGGTACAAATGATCAGCACCTCATCAAAGTCTAAACAGTCTTAAAGTAGTATAAAAGTGACTAGGGTGTATACAGTGCCCTCCACTAATATTGGCACCCTTGGTAAATATGAGCAAAGGCAGCTGTGAAAATAAATCTGCATTGTTTATCCTTTTGATCTTTCATTCAAAAAATTCTGATCTTTCATTGAAGTGAAACAATTGAAATTGGGGGGAAACTCTCATTATGAAATAAATGTTTTTCTACAATGCATGTTGGCCACAATTATTGGCACCCCTAGAAATTCTTATGAGTAAAATATCTTTGAAGTATATTCCCATTCATATTTATGTTTTTTTTGTCACACCAGGGTGACTAGGAGCATTGAACTGTCCAGCCCTGACTGTATAAATATGAGGAAACACAAAGACCAAATTCCCTTAATCATTCATCACAATGAGTAAAACCAAATAACATTGTTCTTATGTGCAGCAAAAGATTGTTGAGCTTCACAAAATAGAAAATGGCTGTAAGAAAATAGCTAAAGCATTTAAAATCCCCATTTCCACCATCAGGGCAATAATTAAGAAGCTCCAATCAACTAAAGATGTTATGAATCTGCCTGGAAGAGGATGTGTGTCTATGTCGTCCTAATGCACAGTGAGGAGGAGAGTTTGAGTGGACAAAGACTCTCCAAGGATCACAGCTGGAGAATTGCAGAGATTAGTTGAGTCTTGGGGTCAGAAAGCCTAAAAAAAATGTATCAAACAGCACCTACATCACCACAAGTTGTTTGGGAGGGTTTCAAGAAAAATCCTCCTCGCTCATCCAAAAACAAACTCCATATTCAGTTGTCAGACTCGCCTGGAACTTCAAAAGGGATCTGGATCTATGGTCATATAAAAAAAGAGCTTTTTGACAGCAAACCCACCAGATGTGTTTGGTGCAAAAGGGGATAAAAAGTACCCCATGCCAACATATACTGCTGGATCTTTAATGTTGTCAGCCTATTTTTTTGCTGGAGGTCCTGGACATCTTGTTCAGATACATGTATCATGGATTCTAGCAAATACCAACAGATAAAAAAATCAAAACCTGACTCTTCTGCTAGAAATCTTATAATGGGCCGTGGTTGGATCTTCCATCAGGACAATGATCCAAAACAAACATCAAAATCAACACAAAAATGTGTCACTGAACACAAAATGAAGCTTCTGCCATGGCCGTCCCAGTTTCCTGACCTGAACCCTGTAGAAAATGAGTGGGGTGAACTGAAGAGAAGAAGAGATTCTGTTATTATCCAGTTATCTTGGGATAAGGACGTTGCAATAATTGGGCCCCGTGGTCTTTTTATCTGGCCTAGGCAAAACCATTAAGCTTTCACCATCTTACATTTAATTAGATATTTATAAATTTCTCTATAGCTTTTACTATTATTATCAAGTCTGTTGGAATTATTAGAGAGATGCAATCATATTCTAGTGAAAATAACATAGGTGAAGCTTATTATCTAATAACACTGACTGAATCAGTCATTTTCTGCTGTGGCCCTTGCTAATGCCTATCCCAGGTCTGTTCGACCTTTAGATAACATTTTGACCTGCTGCGGTTTAATGCATTACTTTTTGCTACTGTAGACTGTTTTGAGTGTTTTTATTGAACAGAAGCCCTCCCAAAAAATGCATCTGATTGTTATGTATCAATGGAATAGATGAGTCCCAGTAAACATCTGCTATCACACTAGGGAAATCAAAAGTGTAATTACTGCAGCTCGTGATGAGTTTGTTTCTCTTCCATTGCTCCCTACCTTCGATCACTCTTTTGTGTTCTGTTGTTTCAAGGATTAATGCGTATGCAGGAACTGATCAAAGCCCCGTCCAAAAACAACCTGAAGATCCGTATCCGCCAGCTGCCGTCGGGAGGAGGTGACAGTCGCCCCCTGCTGAAAGAGATGAAGAAAGAACAAGAGTTTTACGTCATCTTTGACTGCTCCTACCAAGTAGCCGCCGAACTTCTCAAACAGGTGCAGCATCTTTTCAGTAGATTCTCGTTCTGAACTATCATTGAACTCGCAACGTTGCGCAAATTGAAATGGGTTGAAAATGAGAGCGAAGTGCTCTTGCATGCTGTGACCCAGCAGAATTTCAGAGCTGTACTTTAAAGCAGACAGATGTAATTCATGTGCCATGCTGCCTTTATTTCTGAATACTGCTGAAACCGTTTTACTTCACACTCAACCCATTGTTGCTTTCTTTTCCTTCTGGATTCTTCCCAAAAAACATATTTTGCTGTGTTTCTTCCCCGCAGCTGATGTCGATGGGTATGATGACGGAGTACTATCATTTCTTCTTCACTACTTTGGTAAGTCTGGAAAGCTCCCTGCTTGCTATTAATAAGAGCTCTTTTCATAGCATTAGATGATGTGCAGGCGAAGTGATTTTCTGTTGTTTCTTATAATTGTTACTTGTCAGATTGTATGATACAACCCCATTGACATCCTGAGACTTACCTTATACACCCTGGGCGACATCAGCTGTCTTATGTCAGGCTGTGCAATATTCATTCTAATTTATGTTTGACAGTGTTCACTGAGTTCACTCATTGACACATGAAACTAAAAATGGTAGCACACTATCCTAAGCTTTTGTGCTAATGCTGAACAAAAGGAAGGAGGGAAACTGAATTTAGGGAAGTAGAATTAAATTAACTAATTAATTAGAGAAATGGCTTATCAGAAATTTTAAAGAAGTTTAAAAAGACTTGAAGTTTGAAAGATTTAAAGGCCTGACAGACAGACACGCAGATACACTGCCGTTTAAAAGTTTAACAAAGGGTTGTTGTTGTTTTTTTAAAGAAATTAATACTTTTATTCAGCAAGGACACGTTTAATTGTTCACAAGGGACTTTACATTGAAGACTTTTACATCGTTACAAAAAATATTTGAACTTTCCATTCATCAAAGAATCCTGACAGAAATGTATTACGGTTTGCACAAAATATTAAGCAGCACAACTGCTTTCAACATTGATATATTAATAAGAAATGTTTCTTGAGCACGATGATTGAGAATGATTTCTGAAGAATCACTGAAGACAGTGGAGTAATGATGCTGAAAATTCAGCTTTGCCATCGCAGGAATAAATTACAATGAAAACAGAAAACAGTTCATTTAAATTGTAATAATATTTCACAATATTACTGTAATTTACTGTAATTTTGATCAAATAAATGCAACCTTGGTGAGCATAATAGACTTCTTTCAAAAACATTAAAGGGGTCATGAACTGAGAAATCAAATTTTCCTTGAGCTTTTGACATATAAGAGGTCATCATACTGTTAAGAATATCCTGTAAGTTTCAGAACTAAAAACTTCCTTGTTAGTCCAAATATAGCTTTTTTTGTTACCAAGCCCAGAGAATGACTCATTGTGGAATGTGAAAGACCGCCTCTGCAGATGAAAATAAACACCTACCACCTCATCATTGCAATTTTGGCCCCGCCCACTGCCGTGTTAGTGAGATGAGGGAAGAACAATAAAGGATGAACTACAAAGAACATTACCTTCCAACAGATCCTAATGCTAGGAATATAGTTATTTATTTTCAACAATGTGAATGTCTCAGTTGAGCATTATTTATTTGTATTTGGTACATTTCACTGTGGATTCTTTGGTAAATCAGTCGCAATTTCGGCGCAGGCTTTGCAAACAGACTTTTACGATATAGACTTGACAGTAATGCGACATGTAAGTAACTGTGTTAATTCTAATGCCTGATCTGTGACCAGTGATTTCTGATATGTAATGATTCATGTACAGTCAGATGTTCTTTGTGTGTCAGTAAATCAAAGCAGAGACTAAACGGTCAACTTCACATTGTTTCTCTTAGTAGGATGAAAAATAATTTATTATTTAAACTGTGATTTCATTATATATAGAAAGCGATCAAAGACGCCCCCTTTGCAATTGTTGGAGCTGTCAATCAAACAGCGCGAGTTTATCAGTAACTGAGTTTCTGGACTCCCGCCAAAACTCCCATTATAGTCAACGAATCTCTAATTTACATCATGTTTGCACTGTTAGTTATGATGAAAGCATTCGTTAGTGTGCAGAAATCGAGTTGCAATGATGAGATTACTGAATTCATGCGCTCAACATGTCTGTGATCGGCTACAATGCTCATAATTCTTATAATCATAAGAGAGCTGTAATAGTAAAAATGTGCTAAAAGTTTCGAGAGAGTTACACATGTAATACTTAGCTATTTCATATGCAAAGATGCTAGCCAATCACAGCAGTGGACGTTTACACTGAAGTCTCACAGCGGACACACCTCTTCAGACAGCGTTCAAATCAGAGGGCTAAAATCAGGGTAGGAAAAATGCCTTTTATTTCTAAATTATGACAATTTTTTATGTAAAAATCATACTAACATTATAAGTGAGCCCCAGGAAACATTATAAAACAATAAAACAATGCAGTTCATGACCCCTTTAACATAAAAATATCTTACCAACCCCAAACTTTTAAACCGTAGTGAAGATCTGTTAGAAATGTCACCTATAGAAATTTGTACTATGTTTACTATACAACTTTATGGACCACACTTCATTTACCAGAATGCACTACCTGTTGCATTCAGTAATTCAGTAAATTTAATTTCATGTGGGTCGTGGCCAATATCTAAATTCCAACTTAAATTCTGAGTTTTGCACAACCATGATTTATGGACTCCTAACAAGAGCTTAAGGTTGCACCACAATCAAAATGGACCATTTCATCTCTTATAGCAAAGAAACGCATGGCATGAAGAGGTTATATCATGTGCAAAGTTTGCACAGCTCTTAAAGCTTAATCTGAACAAACTCTTGTTGCCTTGCAGGATCTGTTTGCTTTGGATCTTGAGCCATACCGCTACAGTGGAGTCAACATGACTGCCTTCCGCCTCCTGAATCTAGATGATCCGTATGTGGCTTCCGTGATCCAGAAGTGGTCAATGGAGCGCCAGCTGTCACCGCCCAAACCTGAGAGTGGATTGATGAGCGGCATTATGACTGTGAGGATCGCTCTGCTATAATGCTCAGTCCAGTTTTAGAGTACTAATACAGTTTTTGAAGAATTTTGAGAATTTCTTCCGCTCCTGTAAGATATTGCATGAACAGGACAATTCGGAGTCACACCTCTTTGTAAATACGGTTGTCGATCCCAAACACTGACTGTGAACGTACAGTAAAACGAGCCAGTCGCACTGCTCAAAATCCTCATTTACATATAGACCAGAACTAAAACCAGTCCCTAACTTCTCCTTACAAGCCCTTCCTCCACAGTTAGAATAACTAGGATTTAGTCTTACCGCTGCTGACTGATCTACCCATCCTCCAGAAGGCAGTGTAGATACTGCTAGCACACTCAGCCTCATTAGACATGCATGAGGGGCTTAAAGCAGAAAGCATCGGGAGATTTATTCAAATCTATTTTTACCATCCAGGTCAAATTTTAGCACTGAATAACACCCGGAGAAACATAAGGTGTGTGCGGCAGGGGACGGGGGAGGGGCTCTCTTCCTGTGATCAGATGGAAAGAAAATGAAACTTAAATGCCATTTACGTAACGTTCAATGTTGTATGAATGGTAAACAAAAACACCTTCTGCGTGTGTATTAATGCATTCATGGGAAGTTTGATTATATTAAGAGCATGTTTTGAGGGTAAATTCTTCTCTCCTTCCACAGACCGAGGCTGCTCTCATGTATGACGCGGTGTTCATGGTTGCTGTTGCATCTCAGCGGGCCACGCAGATGACAGTGAGCTCCCTGCAGTGCCACAGACACAAACCCTGGAGGTACGGCCCACGCTTCATGAACTTGTTTAAAGAGGTGAGAATATTGTCCTTTATGTAGCAAAACACATTCAATTGATTTGAATCGTAAATTTGATTTTAATTGTATGTGATTATAGACATTTTATTCTTAACTTTACAGGAAACAGTGTTTACAATTAATTAGAATGATTACAATTAAAGTTAAAATTATAAAAATTAAGTTTTATTTTGTCAAGAAATATGTTTTCTTGCTGCTAAAACGCATACACTGCCATTTAAAAGTTTGGGGTCAGTAAGAATTTTTAAAAGAAATTAATACTCAGCAAGGATATACTGTATTAAATTGATCAATAGTGACAATAAACAAATAATGTTACTAAAGATTTCAATTTCAACTTTATATTCATCAAATAATCCTGAAAAAAATTGTAGCGGGACGAATGCTTTCAACATTGATGATAATAATAAGAAATGTTTCACGAAATTAGCACATTATAATGATTTCTGAAGGATCATGTGACACTGAAGACTGGAGTAATGGCAGCTTTGCCTTCACAGAAATAGGCAAAAGCTAAAAAATAGTTTATTTTAATAATTTAAATAATTAAAAAAATTTTTTTAAATTGTTATAATATTTTACAACATGTTTTACTGTATATTTGATCATATAAATGCAGCTTTGGTAAGCAAAAGAGACTTCTTTCAAAAACATAACGTTTTACTTATTTGGGTAACACTTTATTTTACAGTGTCCTTGTTGCATATGTTACATATACTTACTATAGTAATAACAGTAAATTATGCATAATTATATGCAAATAACCCTCAACCAAACCCTAATCCTACCCTAACCTTATACTAAGGACTATTAATAATTAATATTACTCAGTGCTTAAATATATAATTACACTGTAACAATGACACCTTAAAATAAAGTGTAACCGGTTTAGGGTTAGGATGAGGGTTTGGTTTAAGGTTAATTGCATGTAATTATTAATATATAATTTATATTTATTACTACAGTAACTACATTTAACATGAGTAACAATTACACTGTAAAATAAAGTGTTACCAAAAATCTTACTGACTCCAAACTTTTGAACAGAAGTGTATAAAAATGTCCAGCAGTGCATAATGCATCATATCATTAAGAAGATGAGCAATTATCAATGCATGAATCAAACTCTGAATTATGACAATTTCTGATATGTTTTTCCATGCATCATGTTATTTATTATATCCCTTTATGTGGTTAGTAGTCGCAACATTGCATTGTTACTCATTTGTATTCAGTTAAACCTTTAGTTGTGTCGACAGACATGTACATATCGTATCTGTAACAGTCGCTGCCACTCATGTTGAAAGTGAGCTACTTCGGTAGATCACTGTATGATCATTGAATGTATGAATGCTGCTTGACACATTGTGGACTATTTATCAGCCAGTCTTTTTGTACTCTCTCAGACTTTAAACAACTTTTCTTTCAGATTTTTGACCTGTAGGTTACATAAAAATGTATTTGTAGATGAAAAACATGTTTTTCAGGGCAGAGGTGCCTGAAAATATAGTACCTCTGCGTTTTGATCTTTTTTAAGTCCTAGATCGCTGCTGGATGCTCTCGCCGCCTTTGAACCGAGGGGTCATAACACTTCTCCTTAAGGTCTGAGTGTGGGGTGTGTGTCCATCCACTCTGAGAACTCAAAGCAATGCCTTCGTTCTAGGGGAACGAAAGTTTGTTCAGAATAGGCCTTTCAGTGTCATTTTTAGATATGCTTTCAATTCCACTTACATAGTGTCTTCCTTGCTTTAGAAATGGAAGAGGCTTAATGGCTGTTTTTAAAAATGAATAGTGCCACAGTGCATTAGAGAAGGGGCGTCCCAGCACTGCTCAGTGGTACAGAGAGTGAATTTGTTTCCCTGTTTGAGTCTGCCGTGTCTGTTTGTACTGGAAACCCTCGGTACTCAGTTTCCTCATTCACAAAGCACCAATGCCAGAAAAAGAAAAAATACAGGACTTAAAGCTGCTGTTAGCTATTTTTTGATTACCTACACTACTACCTGACAGATATCACTGAAATAGGTTTTATGAGGAATCACACTTGTCTAATAAAATAAAACTCTACCTGTCATTCATTTCGTACATTTGGATTAGCTGATATCTGATTTGTTGACATGACTATAGAGGGTTTTTGAAGAGATGTGTGGTTTCGGTGGGTCTAATTCAGTGGCACAAGTTAGCAATGCGGCAGACATTGCTTTCAACATTTTTAAAGCTGAAGTGTATCATTTCTGCACCATTAGTTTCACCAAATTGTAAACATAATGGCAGTTTTCAAACAGGCATCCAGAACATTTTCTTCCAGAAAAACAGGTCGCCCCACCCCCAAACTCATGCTATAGGTTGAAATGTGTCAGTTCTGTCCTATAGAGTGCAACAGTGTTGTCAAACTCAAAAATTAGTTTATTTTTAATTATTACAAAATTCCATTATTTTATATGAAAAAGTTAATAATTGTATTTTATTGACAAAATATTTTAGTTTGTCTTGCATATTTTTTTTATTAGATCAGATATCATTTTAAGCTGTCATTTGGTCATGTTAGTGCCCCACCTACCCACTTCCATTCTTTCGGGGTAAATCAATAAAAAAAAAGTATACACTGTATTAATGAAACAAAACCACATAATTGTTCTAGACTTGTGAAATTAATATGGGGAAAAAATAAATACTCTGAACCCCAGTGAATTTACACAAACTGAGAAAGTCAAAAAGTGTTAGGTTGTGCCCCGCTCTCCCCTATTTTTTCCATTCATTTTTCCCATAGGGATTTTTAAAGTCTTTGTTTAAGAGTTATAAGCCATAAACCAAACCAACCAGCTACGAGGTGAAACAACATTATAAGCATTGATTTGATTTGAGGGAAATGAAAAACAAATTATTGCAAAGTAAAAATCAGAGAAATATAAAAGTATTGATTATATATAAAAACAGTATATTTTATGTGTATTGCATAAACACATATTATGCACATAAATGATTAAGTTGTTTGAGAGCAGTGGCCCACCAGGAGCAGGTTTGGACACCCCTGCCCTAAGGAGAAAAGGAATGGGTTTCCGTTACTTTTTCGCCATCTTTTGTTGATCAAAAAACAGGTAGCTCCATCCCCAAAATCATGCCATTTGCTGAGCCAGTGTTGCTCCCAGAGCTAGTGTTTACACTTTTGAGAGAAATTAACCTTTAAATAGCTTACTTATAGTCATTTCTGCATGTTAAACTGGGAACTGAGAAACTATTGAGCATCTGAAAAATTATGCACTTTGGCTTTAAGTGTGTGTAAGTGCCTAATTAGACTTATTTTGAGTTGAGCAAGTGTAGAGTTAGTTTTCTGTACATGCCAAAACCGAGACGAACTGCTAATGAGTCCAGATGCTATATTTTAATGACCCATAAACTCTGTATTACAACACCATTAAAGCCATAAAACAGTGTTATAAGAGGCCTCTCTACAGACACTGAGATAGAAAATTCTTAATATTCGAAATGTTGTAGTGTGCAAAAACACATCATTCTGTGAACTGTGTATGTGTTGTAGCCATTAAAATTCTTCACTTTAACAGCAAAAGCAGCAATGCTGGAGAGCTTTTAATATATTACCAGGACAAATAAAAACCCTCTTCATTTCATTTATTCTTTTTCTTGCTTGTCCTGTCCATTTAAGTCATTTTCACTCACTTAAGTACTGTAATGTGAATTTTGGTGCAACTAATCAACTGTGACAGAAGGCTGAACAGCTTTAAATGGAGCATTTGTTTATGTTGACCCGTTGAGCAGGAGATGCTGAACAGTGCGGTTTGCCTTTTATGAGGAAACATAAAGGCTATTTATAAATATAAATATATTGCTCCTGTACTGTAGCAAAAAAAAAAAAAAAAAAATGTTTTTACACTCCATTTAAGGAGCTTTGATTATATTACACTGCATATGACTTGGCAAAGCCATTCTGACGAAACGGCACTGCATACAGTGTAAGACCCACAGCTCTAATGACACATTGAGGAAAGGTTTTTTTTTTTCCCTCACTTGAATTTTGAATTTTATCATTATAATGATTATAGGTGTGTAGTACGAAGGGCAGTGCAATTGGTTGGTTGATGATAGTCTGTATGTATTGCAGGTATTGTGTGTGTGCACGTGTGTGTATGGGTGATAGCCGTGTATGTACTGTATGTATTATCTTACTTGTATTTAAACAGCAGACACTGTACTGTGTGTCCAAGACAAATTTCATTCGGGACAATAAAAGTCTCTTATCTTAGGTTTTCACAGTATTTATCCCTGCTTGGGGCCAAAACAAACATGAACAGATACAACATAAACGATGACCTTGACCTGAACAGACAATCACCAACAGTGGTTACAGGAAACATCAATACTCAACAAGGGAACAAGGCAAACATGAGGGCTTAAATACATAAAGACTAATGACTAAACAAGACACACCTGTGAACAATCAAGACAATGAACCAATGACAGAACTGAACTAAGAACCCACATGACTAAATGAACCAATGACAACATGACACAAGCGACTAGGGAAGCACATGACATGATCACATGAGGGCACAATGGAATCACATGACAAACCAGGAAACAAGACAATGGGAAAACAAGATAAGAACATGAACATGAAACAGAACCAACACACTAGACATTACATGCAGATGCCGTTTAACAGTTTATTGATGTAGCAGAGGAGCTAATATTGCAATAGGCAGGTTGTAATAATAAACTGAATGAATTATCCAGTCTCTTATCTTTGCAGGGATGGTGAGAGATCATGACGGCTGAATCCTGGAACGCACACACCTCAGTTGCTGCAGGTAAGTGAAGTCCTGGTGAGTAGGTGAGTGAATGGTGACGAGGAATCGTGACGATGGGGATAGAAGAAGGAGGAGGAGAGATCCTCAGAAGAGACAGGGGAGGATCATGAAGAACAATCACTGGAGGTAGGTATTGCAGGTAAAGGTTTCTTTGGTAGAGAGTCCTTAGTCCGTAGTGAGACCTGACAATGAATGTGTGTGCTTAAATGCAGTGGCTAATGAGGTGCAGATGGGAAACAGGCACAGGTGATTATTATTCAGGAGATGGGGATTGCTGTGTTGGAGTGAAGGTGGAGCCTTGTGAATCTGTGACAGTACCCCCCACGGCCCGCTCCACGGTGACAACAAGGCGGATGGTCTTTTCGACGAGAGGCAGGATGATTGAGATGAGACTCGTAGAAAGTGGTAAGTAGAGTGGGGTCTAAGATGTCATCTCTGGATACCCAAGAGCGTACCTTAGGGCCGTAACCTTCCCAGTCCACTAGATAATCCAAATGACCGCCACGTCAGCGGGAGTCCAGAATTTTTCGGACAGTGTAGATGGTGCCATCCTCCACGATGAGCAGCAGGTGGGGTTCCTCCACGGGACCAGGCTCTGTAGAGGAAGAAGAAACAGAGAGGTGGTGAGGTTTTAGAAGTGAGGCATGGAAGGTGGAGTGAGTTCTATAGTGAGCAGGGAGTTGCAGTTCATATATGACAGGGTTTACTTGACGAAGGAAGGTGAAAGGGGCCAATGTATCTGGGACTTTTCTGCAGGGCAGGTGCAGCTTGATGTCCCTCGTTGAGAGCCACACCTTCTGCCCAAGTTGGTAGGATGGAGCTTCGGTCCGATGGGCATCGGCGTGACTCTTCTGTCGGTGCACTGCCCACTGAAGATGAGCAGAGTCCTAGACTTTCTCATTCTCTCTGAACCAGAAATCCACGGCTGGAATATCCAAAGATTCCCCGGACCACTGGAACAGTGGAGGCTTGTGGCTGAGTACACACTGGAACGAGGTCAGGCCAGTGGATGGCTGCTTGAGGGAGTTTTGGGCGTACTCTGCCCAGGTGAGAAACTGGTTCCAGGAGTTCTGGTGACCATGGCAAAAGGTCCGATCTCCTGTATCTTCCTCTCTGTCTGCCCATTGGGTGGTATCCAGAAGAGAGGCTCAGGGTCACACCTAGGAGAGTGAAGAATCCCTTCCAAACACATGAGATGAATTGTGGTCTGCGATCTGAAACAATATCTTCAGGAAGGCCAAAATAATGGAATACATGATTAAAAAACAGTTCTGCTGACTGAGGAGCGGTACGCTGGTGCTGCATAGCTTCCGTGGCCGCAGGGGTCCAGGACAGAGATTTGGGCTTGCCCTTCAGGAAACTGGTGAGTGGTTGGGTTATGGTACTGTAATTCAGGATAAATCAATTATAGAAGTTGGCAAAACCAAGGAAATGTTGGAGTTCCTTTATAGTGGCAGGTGTGGGCCAGTTTCCAAAGTGACAAACTTCCTTGGTTGGTTAGTGGCCTAGAAATAGTGAAGAATCTGAAATATTTCTTAGAAGGTTTGTGTAATTTCTTTGTTTTAAATGTCTCAAAATTCTAAACCTTGTTTTATTTCCAGGTTTAAAAGTACTAAAAAATACATATACTAACATTAAATTATTTATTATTTAATTTGATTTTAGGCTACTTTTGCCATGCAGATAATCTAGCCTTTATTAAAAAGAAATCCCAAAAGCTTGATTTGGTGGCCAAATGCTTTTCTTTCTTTCTCACCCCAGAAAGCAGAGACATTTAAAATGACCAGTCAGCCGATGTTACGGTCTGGTGGCTTAGAAATCACACAACGAAGGAGATGGTGAGAAATACAAAGTCTTTAATCAAATAACGAACTCAGAAGATTCACGACACGTTCACAAACAATAACCGACAAAGGACTGAACAGAAAAGGGAGTTTAAATACACATGGTAAATGAGGACACTAAACGGGAACAGCTGGACAAAGGTTAACTAATCAGAAACCAACTAACTAACGAGAAAGACATGACAGGAACAACTAAACAGAACATAATTGTGACACTGTTTTGGCCTTAAACGAGCCACTTGGGTTGCTACAGAGGGTCTTTGAAAAAGTTTCATCTAAATGGTAAATTAGTAACAAGTGAATTCCTATTGTCATTTTTAAAACTACGACTATTTAAAAAAAAAAGCATATGTAAAAAAATTAGAATGCAGTGCACCCCTTGTCTCCAGTGGCTCCATTACAATTCCCTACAATGGTGGAAATGGTTCACATCGAGGTCAGCAACAAGTCTCCAGGTGTCCTGTGGAATAGTAGCCGTATCCCCGAACCAGTCTGGTGACGCGTTGAAGGCCAGCTTCTTGCTTTGAGATGTGCTCTGAGAAACACAGCAACCTTGATAATAGAAGTGTTTTTTCCTAATATCCCACCCACTTATCAAAGGTGGAGAAGGCTTGAGCAGTGCTATTACTCTTCCTTAGTTGCCTCAGCTGATTGAATTCTGGAATTGCTTGCTCTCATTTATGGTACAACAAAGCTAGGGGAAATGAAACGACGCTACACAAGCTTGATGTTCTTGCCTTTGGGAAAAAATACAGTCAGGCCTGTCCATAAATAAATAGTGAGCATAAGAGACTTCTTTTAAAAACACATTCAAAATAATCTTACAGACCGCAAACATTTGAATTGTAGTGTATGATTTGATTTATTATAAATAAAATTGTGCCCATAAAACTAAAAATTACAAAAGGAAGACATTGTTACTGTCACAATCTTGGTGTGTTCTAGTCAATACGCACGAGGAAGTACTAATTCAAAAGTCTTTAATAGTAAACCAGAACGCCAAAGAGCACAGTAGAATACACATGAAAACTAGCATAAACACACTTAAAGTAAAAATGATAACCGACAGTGAACTGAACAAAACAGGAAGTATATATACACAGAAGCAAACAAGAGAACTAAATAAGGCACAGGTGTAATTAATCAGAAACCAAGGAAAATAACAAGACTAAACTGAAAAGAAACACAAGAAACATAGGCACATGTACGAAAACAATGATATCTAACATTGACAGTTACTTGGCTTGATATGGCCACTTGAATGAAGGTGATGTTGCGGCACAGTGGCCTCACAGCAAGGAGGTCCCTGGTTCTTCCCCTTTCTTTTTGAAGTTAGCATGTTCTCTCTGTGTCTGCATGGGTTTCCTCCGGGTGCTCCGGTTTCCCCCACAGTCCAAAAACATGCAGTATAGGTTAAATGGAGTTGCTAAATTATCCGTAGGGTGTGAATGCGTGTGTATGAATCCCAAGCCATGCAATGGGAAGGGTTGGGGAAAGACCTGGCAACCTACCCCAGAAAAATCATTGCATATGGTGAGAGATGGCCCATAGAATCACCAAGAGTCGTATACGACTGAAATGGTTAATGAATGAATAAATTACGGATGCAACATTTAAATATTGCTGTTTTCCTATATACATTATATTGCCAAAAGTTTTGGGACGCCTGCCTTTACATGCACATGAACTTTAATGACATCATAATGACATAATTTATGGGAATTTTTGACCAATCTTCTAGAAGCGCATTTGTGAGGTCAGGCACTGATGTTGGATGAGAAGGCCTGGCTCGCAGTCTCCGCTCTAATTCATCCCAAAGGTGTTCTATTGGGTTGAGGTCAGGACTCTGTGCAGGCCAGTCAAGTTCCTCCACACCAAACTCGCTCATCCATGTCTTTATGGACCTTGCTTTGTGTACTGGTGCGCAGTCATGTTGGAACAGGAAGGGGGTATCCCCAAAGTGTTCCCACAAAGTTGGGAGCATGAAATTGTCCAAAATGTTTTGGTATGCTGAAGCATTAAGAGTTCCTTTCACTGGAACTAAGGGGCCAAGCCCAACCCCTGAAAAACAACCTCACACCATAATCCCCCCTCCACCAAACTTTACACTTGGCACAATGCAGTCAGACAAATACCGTTCTCCTGGCAACCGCCAAACCCAGACTCGTCCATCGGATTGCCAGACAGAGAAGCGTGATTCGTCACTCCAGAGAACACGTCTCCACTGCTCTAGAGTCCAGTGGCGGCGTGCTTTACACCACTGCATCTGGCGCTTTTCATTGCACTTGGTGATGTAAGGCTTGGATGCAGCTGCTCGGCCATGGAAACCCATTTCATGAAGCTCTCTACGCACTGTTCTTGAGCTAATCTGAAGGCCACACGAAGTCTGGAGGTCTGTAGCTATTGACTCTGCAGAAAGTTGGCGACTTCTGCGCACTGTGCGCCTCAGCATGCGCTGACCCCACTCTGTGATTTTTACGTGGCCTACGACTTCGTGGCTGAGTTGCTGTTGTTCCCAATTGCTTCCACTTTGTTATAATACCACTAACAGTTGCCTGTAGAATATTTAGTAGTGAGGAAATGTTTTTAGAAGCAGTCTGCATGCCTATGTGCTTGATTTTATATACTTTTGGCCATGGAAGTGATTGGAACACCTGAATTCAATGATTTGGAGGGGTGTCCCAATACTTTTGGCAATATAGTGTATTAGAGCAAGTGCTGCTTTTTTTTTACAGTAATGTACTTTTTTTATTCATCATTTAGGCAAACCTGAAGCACATGATCCAAGTGTTTTTGTTCAGACTCTGCACAATAGTCCTCAAATTTAATTGACCAGCAAAATGTTTAATGTTTTTAAAATGTTTTTTTGGGTTTACAGACGCACTTGCCCCGAGGCTGCATAATATTCCATTATGTCTATGATTGAAAGACATAGCAGTAAAATCGATGTTGTGCATCATTCTCATTGTATACTGTTTTTGTGCCTCAGGCCCAGTGGGGTGGTTTGACTGGACGGATAGTCCTTAACAAGACTGATGGTATGCGGAAAGAGTTCAACTTAGACCTCATCAGCCTCAAGGAGGACGGCACGGCGAAGGTGAATCAGCTCAGCTGGACACTGAAGAGAGTGAATTGAAACCTTGAGCCAAGTGTCTTAATGTATTTCGTGTACGGATTAAATTAAGTTGAATATGTTGTTTTGAAAGCAGAAGTATTTATTAGCCACATCATTTGTTTTGACCTTGTTGCTCTCATGCTGATTACACAACTCTTCAATTCTTCCTAAAAGCAAGTGGCTGATGGTGCAACACGACGTACTAAATTATGGACAAAGGTTTGTTCCAGTCTTGGTTTCATTCCCTGAGTTTGTGATTAAGACCTGTGGAGAGCTTGGATTTCCTTTCGTTCAATAAACCCGGTGCCCCTCCATCGGCTTTCCTCTCCCTGCAGAAATCCCTTCACTTCCTTATCGAGATCGCTGTCAGTCACTTCTGCCAGAATGTCTTGCTGAGATGCATAATGTGTGCCAGTAATAGTTATGACAGTTAAATCACCATCCTTAATATCCAGCACTGTAAAATAGGCGCTTTTTTTCCATAATGCTTCGCGCCTCAGTAAGTAACGTATCTCCATGAAAGCCTGCTCAGGCGTGCAGAAAAATGTGCATGAATCCACAGGCAGATATTTAGAGAGCAGCTCTAATCTACTTTTAAAGTTCATTTGAATAAGTCGCTCATTTCAGACTCATATGAGCTGTGTGACAAGTGCCATACATAAACATAGACTCGATTAGGCTTGTGTTAACAAAGGGTTTATCGAACAGAAAAAGGCAAGCCTTCCATCAAGCGGTTTAAATCTTTTACTGCTGACATCCTGTTCTAAAGGAGTCATGTCATACTTTTCTGTTATTATTTTACTTTTTTTAAGATCTTGTATAATGTTAGTCAAATTTAATTTAGATTTTCAAACCACTTTATATCTCTTTGATCTTTAGAATTAGATGGGCTGCTTTTATTAAACATTATTTATTAAATAATACATTTCTTGTTGATTTCTGAAACTCTTATCTCATAAGATCAAGGATAATTAGATTCCTGTAACATATTTTCGAGTCTAAATAAGAGTTATGCTGTCAAGTGATTGGATAATACCTTCTTTTGTGACATAAGATGTCTGTCTGTTTGTCTGTCTGTCAGCATCAAAGGCAGTATTCATGGCAAACTCAGGGGTAATACATTTAAAATAATCATAACCGCAGTATTATTTTAATTAGTTATATACAATAATTTAACAAAATTATCTCTACAAACAAACACAAAAAAAATATAAAATAAATAAAAATAACAACAATAATAACAAATACAGATATATAAAATCTTTCAATTTTATATAAATTGTAATATTTTCCCAGGAGAAACTTAATTGTAAAAATAGTTCCATTAAAAAATACAACAATTTACCCTGATGACATTGTGTAATTTTCTATAGAAGCTGTGACACCTCAAAAGTTTAAACCACTCTGAGGGCTCCGAAATCTTCACATCTTTACACATTTTCCATTTTCTTATGCTTCTTGTTCATATTTCATATATTCATATTTGAAGTCCATTAACTGGAATAGCAGTGGAGATAACAGAAAAGCTTCATCAATTGTTGAAACGTTGGAAAGAACTTTTTCTGCTTCATTGACCTTGAGAAATACAGCAGTATAAACCTACTTGTCCTCAATTTGAAAATTATAGGACAATATAATTTACAAAGCATATAACTCTATATATGCATAGATACATACACATATACAGTATATATATTTATTTGTCAAGTAGTAGATTACTAAAGCCTCACACTTTTATTTCAAGAGAACTATTTAATCTTATAGTGCACAGATCTTTACAAGCCATTTGTACCATTTATGGTGTTATGTTGCATCCAGATCACCATGTCTGATAACCACTGACCCTTTCTCACACTTCTTTATATGTTGTTGTGTTTTCTATTTATGACAACATTAATTTAACATGGCTGCCAAAGTGGAAAGTGATGCACTTAAGATGGTATATTTATGGGCTTCAAAAACATTTTTAGGAGGAAAAAATACTGGGAATGATTATATTATTGTTTTAAGGTAAAACAAATAGTTTTAATAATTCATGTATAAAAATCATTCATAATTTGTAGAGCGTAGAGAAGCATTTTACTGGGTTTTATTTAGCAGGGAAGGAGTGTTTTACAGTCAAATGGATTCAGTTTTTTCCTTTCATGACCTATTTCATGAGTCTGCAATAATAATGTCTGTCCCTCTTTCATTTTTATCTCATGTGCTCAGAAACAGAGACTCATGTGCTTCATGCCTTGTTATTTTTATATTGTGTTGTTAGATTGGAGTGTGGAACTCTTATACGGGCCTCAACCTGACTGAGATAAAAGACAATAAAAACATCACAGACTCTCTGGCTAACAGAACACTTATCGTCACCACAATCCTGGTAAGAATCCAATCAATTTTAATACAAATTATAATTCCACTCCCCTCATTCATGTTAAAAATTCTGTTCAGTGATCACAATTATTTTTAGTAGTTCAGATTTGTGTTTGCCCTGTGAATAGTTTAACTGGCCCACCAAATGAGAAAGAAATATATACTAATATATTTTCCATTTATATTATTTTATCATTGTTTTGTTTTTTTTGTTTTTTTTGTTTTTTTTTTACTAGAAATTGCAGCCACAACAGCTATAAATTCACTCAAACACTGAAACAATTAGACTGCACACATTGGATGACTAATTTTGAGCAATTCATCTCAACTCATCTTATCTCTCTGGCTAACTTTGCCTCTGTGACATATTTAAATTGAATGTAATAAATTTGCCCAACATGTAACTTTATCTTGTAAACAGGAAAACCCCTACGTTATGTTTAAGAAGTCTGACAAGGTGCTATATGGGAACGATCGCTTTGAGGGCTACTGTCTAGACCTGCTAAAGGAGCTCTCCAACATCCTGGGATTCACCTATGAGGTCAAGCTGGTTTCTGATGGCAAATATGGAGCTCAGAATGACAAAGGCGAATGGAACGGCATGGTTCGGGAACTAATCGACCATGTGAGTGATGTCCCACAAAGGGTCTTTTGATCGTATCATCCAAATGCAGTCTTTGTAGATGACCTTTTGCCTTTCCACCCCATATATTTCAGTTTATATCACACTATTTAGAGACTAAAACCAGACTGTCTATAGTCAAGTCAAGTCACCTTCAGATCAGATCAATAATATTGTTGAATATTAAAGGGTTAGTTCACCCAAAAATGAAAATTAGCCCATGATTTACTCACCCTCAAATCATCCTAGGTGTATATGACATTCTTCTTTCAGATGAATAAAATCGGAGTTATATTAAAAAAGTCCTGGCTCTTCCAATCTTACGAAAGTAAATGCTTACGCTACGTCTGACAAGCATAACTGGTGTGCAGTGTCGTCAGACATAGCGTAAGCATTTTGAACTGCTAGAGGCGCTACACTTTTTCCGTAAGTTGAATACGGAAGGCGATCGGCCGGAAGCTAGATAATTTACTTTTTATAAAGTTTTAAATATGGATATTTTTCTTACAAAAACACATCGATTCGCTTCAGAAGGCCTTTATTAACCCCCCGGAACCGTGTGGAGCACGTTATATGATGGACAGATGCACTTTTATGGAATTCAAAAACAGAACAACAGTCACTGCCATTATAAAGCTTGGAAGAGCCAGGACTTTTTTAATATAACTCCGATTTTATTTGTCTGAAAGAAGAATGTCATATACACCTAGGATGACTTGAGGGTGAGTAAATCATGGGCTAATTTTCATTTTTGGGTGAACTAACCCTTTAAGTGTCCCTAAATAAGCAAGCCAGAAACCAAAAGCGACAGTGGCAAGGAACCAAAACTCCATCAGGTGACAGAATGGAGAAAAAACCCTTGGAAGAAACCAGAGGGGTGCCAGTTCTCCTCTGGCCAACGAACGAACAGTGTATGATTATGATTCAGGCAGCATTACAGGTCAGAAGTCAGATTGGATCAGAACTTTCAGAATATTTATCCAGTTCCATCTGGTTGAAGATCGGAGTCATCACACCGGTATGATGACGGGTTTGTTGAGGATCAGTGCCACTGACTGTCGTGTTGATAAGGCCTTCACGGTGGGAGCCTAGTTGACACAATCCCTGCAGACACTTCAGGGATGCGTTGTGGTCGTGCCTGGCGCAGGTCCATCATCTGATCTGGATACGGCCCGGATCCAGCTGACTACATCATGCGTTGTGGTCGTGTCTAGGCCAAGCGGCAGCCTCCCGTGGTCTCTCTTGAAGCCAACACGGAAGTGACTTAAACTGCAATTCATCGACTGGCCGCTAGAGACAGGCTCCAAAAGGGAGTCAAATCTGTATCTCCCCTTGTTAAAATACCCAACTTTACAGCAGAAAAAAATATGTTTATAGCCTGGTACAAAAAGTGGTTTTGGTCTATACAGCTAATTTTGCCCTTCATGACAACTGTGAGGAGGGTGAATTTTTTTTAAAGATTGCTTTGTAAATAATCTTCCTCATCAGTTTCATCTCCTCAGCATCCCAGATAGCCTAGAGGAACTCGATGTTGCAGCAGAAACTATTGACTCTCTCTTTTCCAGCACTTTAGACACAGTTGCTCCTCTGCGCTTAAAGAAGATTAAAGAAAATAGTCCAACGCCGTGGTACAACGAGCACACTCGGGCCCTTAAAACAGCAGCCAGAAAAATGGAGCGCAGCTGGAAAAAAACAAAACTGAGGATTTCGCATTTCTTGGAAAGAGCATGATTGCATACAGAAAGGCCGTAAAAACTGCTAGATCTGCTTATTTCTCGACTCTCTTAGAAGAAAACAAACACAACCCTAGGTATTTATTCGATACAGTGGCTAAATTAACAAGAAATAAAGCTTCAGCTTCTGACGTTTGCAAACAGCACAGCAGTAATGACTTTATGAACTTCTTTACTTGTAAGATTGATAATATTAGGAAGAAAATTATAACTATACAACCATCTACTACAGTATCACTTCAGACAGTGCATTGTAGTGTCACTGAGGAAAAATTCCACTCATTCACTGCTATAGGACAAGAAGAATTGGCTAAACTCGTTAAATCATCAAAATCAACAACATGTATGCTCGACCCTATACCGACTAAGCTACTGAAAGAGATGCTTCCAGAGGTCATAGATCCTCTTCTTAATATCATTAATTCATCCTTGACATTAGGATATGTACCGAAAACATTTAAGTTGGCTATTATTAAACCACTTATTAAAAAAACGCAACTTGATCCTACAGAATTAGTCAATTACAGGCCAATCTCAAATCTACCCTTTCTGTCAAGAATACTAGAAAAGGCAGTGTCTTCACAACTATGCTCCTTTTTAGAAAGAAATGGTATTGCTGAGGATTTCCAGTCAGGATTTAGACCGTATCATAGTAATGAGGCTTCTCTCATCAGAGTAACAAATGATTTACTCTTATCATCTGATCGTGGTTGTATATCTCTATTAGTGTTACTCGATCTTAGCGCTGCATTCGATACTATCGACCACAACATTCTTTTGAATAGACTCAAAAATTATGTTGGCATTAGTGGAATTGCATTGGCATGGTTTAAATCATACTTATCTGACTGTTATCAGTTTGTAGCAGTAAATGAAGAGATGTCACACTGATCACAAGTTCAGTATGGAGTACCGCAAGGCTCAGTGCTAGGACCGTTGCTTTTCACCCTGTACATGCTACCACTGGGAGATATCATTAGGAAGCATGGCATTAGTTTTCATTGTTATGCTGACGATACTCAGCTCTATTATTCTTCACGCCCTGACGAAACTTACCAATTCACAAGATTAACAGAATGCATAGCTGATATAAAAAATTGGATGACTAGTAATTTCCTGCAACTTAATTCATAAAAAACTGAATTTTTAATTATTGGACAAAAAAACTCCACAAGTAGTAACCTAGAATACTGTCTAACACTTGATGGCTGCTCTGTCAAGTCCTCGTCGTCAGTTAGGAACCTGGGTGTGCTCTTTGATACCAATCTCTCATTTGAAAGCCACGTTTCTAGCATCTGTAAAACTGCATTCTACCATCTTAAAAATATATCTAAATTACGGCACATGCTTTCAATGCAAAACGCTGAACAGTTAGTTCATGCGTTCATGACCTCAAGGCTAGATTATTGCAATGCTCTACTGGGTGGTTGCCCTGCTCGCTTAATAAATAAATTGCAGCTGTCCAAAACGCAGCAGCTAGAGTTCTTACTAGAACCAGGAAGTATGACCATATTAGCCCGGTTCTGTCAACACTGCACTGGCTCCCTATTAAACATCGTATAAATTTTAAAATCTTGCTAATTACTTACAAAGCACTAAATGGTTTAGCTCCCCAGTACTTGAGCAAGCTCTTGACGCATTATACTCCATCACGTCTATTGCGGTCTCAAAATTCTGGCCAGTTGATAATACCTAGAATATCAAAATCAGCTGCAGGTGGTCGATCCTTTTCCTATTTAACACCTAAACTCTGGAACAGTCTTCCTAGCATTGTTCGGGAAGCAGACACACTCTGTCAGTTTAAATCTAGACTAAAAACACATCTCTTTACTATGGCATACACATAGAACATTTTTAATTTCTATTATTCAAATCAGTTAAATGATTGTTTTAGGCTGCATTAACTAGGTCAGCCGGAACCGGGAACACTTCCAATAACACCTGATGTACTCGTTACATCATAAGAAGAATGGCATCTACGCTAAGGTTAGTCTCTCTGTTTATCCCGAGGTTTACTGCAGTCAGCTGGATCCGGGCCGTATCCAGATCAGATGGTGGACCTGCGCCTAGACATGACCAACGCATCCCTGAAGTGTCTGTAGAGACCGTGTCAATTAAACTCCCCCCTGTAAATGCCGCATCGACACGACATCCTGATTAAACCCGTCCCCGGCGTGACGACTCCGATCTTTCGAATAATCTTTCGAATATCTTTTGATCTAATATGACTTCTGACCTGTAATGTTGCCAGAATCATAATCATACACTGTTTGTTCGTCGGCCAGAGGAGAACTGGCACCCCGACTGAGGTTTCTCCCAAGGTTTTTTTTCTCCATTCTGGCCCTGAAGGAGTTTTGGTTCCTTGCCACCGTCGCCTTTGGCTTTTGGCTTGCTCAGTTGTGGACAGTAAATTATCAACTATATTACTGATCTGCCCCCATTGACACTGTATGATAATTGAAATGAGCTGGATGACATCACTGTTTTCTTTATAGCGGCTGTACAGCCGAATCAAATTCTGTTGCATTATTTTCCTGTTTAACACTGTGAAGATGCTTTGAAACAATCGGCATTGTAAAAAGCGCTATATAAATAAAGGTGACTTTATAACTCATCCGTTTAAATTATATTAGCCTTAAAGTTCTGCATAATTAAGGGTGTGGCCACTTGAGTGACAGGTGGATTGCCGTTTGTCTGCTGTCTGTTAGCCATCACGTCACCTCAGCTCCACCCACATCCCGCCTCTTTGCCCATTTTCGGTTATCCGGGAGTGAACACACAGTGACTCGCTGCCAAGATGGCGACGGCCGACTCCACCCACTTTGGGCTTAAAAAAATGATCTTCAGAAAACTACGGGTGACGTCACGGACACTACGTCCATAGTTTTATACAGTCTATGGTCTAGGTGCAGGTCCACCATCTGATCTGGATACAGCCCGGATCCGCCTGACTACAGTAAACCTTGGGATAAACAGAGAGACTAACATTAGCATAGATGCCATTCTTCTTATGATGTAATGAGTACATTGTGTGTTATAGGAAGTGTTCCCGGTTCCGGCTGACCTAATTTATGCAGCCTAACAATAATTTAATTGATTTGAATAATAGAAATTGATAGTGTTCAATTCTATGTGTATGCCAGGCTCCTCTCTTTGACAGCTGATTAACCAAGATATTTCAGCTTGTAATGGATGTCTTTGTAACTTGGCTCCTCTCAGGCAATTTAGCAGAGCTGAGAATTATGTTTATTTACAGCAAGTGTAAGTAATGCAAAGTTTTGATAGGAAGACTACAGTTGTGTATCCAAAACATCAAGGTGTAAGTTTCATTAAAAGTACTTATACTTTAATGAGAATTAAAATTGATAAGCTTTTTTTTTCCCAGGAAAAGGGCATTTGTGCTTTCATCTGGCTGTAAAAAAGTCCGTTTTTTTTTTTAATTGATAATAAATATCTTTATACTTCTACATCAGTTTTTTCTGCCAACCCCCAGCGTCTTCATAACTCATTTATTTGTCAGTGTGGTAGAAGTACAAAGTCTGACAATCTACAAAAAAGCCTTTTTGCACATCTTTAGTTTAAATAAACTTACAGGAAATAAAACAACAGGAAGCTTCAAACAGCCAGTAATTTTTTTAATCAAAGCCCTGTTGTGGGATCCATCTCCGCAGGCGTCACTTGTTTTTATCTCAGTGATTGAACTCCAATATTAACTGCATCTATCTGCATTTTTTCCAGCAGTCAAAATGAGTTCCCATCACTTTGTAAACCTCTTCTTGTCCTCTTAACCAGATAGCTGACCTGGCTGTGGCTCCGCTGACCATCACATATGTCAGAGAGAAAGTTATCGACTTTTCAAAACCCTTCATGACCCTGGGCATCAGCATATTGTACCGCAAAC
Source organism: Coreius guichenoti (assembly GCA_039654105.1). Lineage (NCBI taxonomy): Eukaryota > Metazoa > Chordata > Actinopteri > Cypriniformes > Gobionidae > Coreius > Coreius guichenoti. The sequence goes on from CM077190.1 coordinate 7,304,407, forward strand.
CAAATGGCACCAATCCAGGGGTGTTCTCCTTCCTCAACCCCCTCACCCCGGATATCTGGATGTACGTGCTGCTGGCCTGTCTTGGAGTGAGCTGCGTGCTTTTTGTGATAGCCAGGTATGAATGAAGGTCTCGGTTTAACACAAACATCACTTCTGCATCTTGAAAATATAGCAAAGCAAATGTGCAGATGGGGTTTTAGATCTAGGAACACTGACCCAATTGTTCAGAAATGTCTTTCAGATGTTTTATAGTTTGACATAACATGTGGAAACACATTATCAGGCTGTCATTTGAAGACTATTGCTGTTATCTGCAGCTTCAGGGAACATCATACATCACTCTTTGAAGCTTTCAAGAAGTTTTTGCACTCTTGACTTCAGTCTGATTTAAAACTGTTTTGCAGAGTGTGCCTACAGATATCACGTTTCTTTGTGGGAGTGCATTTAAAGCACTGTATTTTTCTCATGTTATATCATTGCACTTGTGAGATGCCAGAATCAAAATGCTGATTTTATCTAGAAACAGATCAATAAGTAATAAACACAGTGCCCAGACTTTATTATATTGCTGTCGGATTATAGACTAATGATGTAAAAAGTCTTGGTTGTCCAGATCCACTTTTTCCCCAAATGCATAATGCTTTATTAGTCGGTAGTGTTTTGTATTTTGTATGAGCGAGCACAAGGTTGTGCCTGTATTGAAGCCCAGTTCATAAGCTTTAGCCCCAGGCAGATGTCCACATCTACCTAAAAAGAATATCAGGAGAGCAGTGCTACCTCATCAGAGCCAGATGATTGGTTGCTTCAATTAAAATGCACATTTTCAATGAAAATGCTGTCCAATCAGACTCTGTTAATGGACATCTGGAGGGGTCTCAGTATTAGTGTGGGTTCATGTGTACTGGGTGACCCATTTGTTCACAGATACAGTCTGCTGGAGGTCTTTTAAACCTTGAAATTTGGCTTTGATAGCAGACATACAGCAGTTTATAGAGTGAGCGTCTCCACACCGTGAGGCATGACAAATGAGTCTTGTGACACATTCTGATCAGGCATTGATTCACCATGGGAGTTTTATAAATGACCCAATTATTGAGTGGTAAAATGGAGGATGTGCCTTTCAGACAATCTTGTGTAATCATAATCTCTATAAAACAGAAATTTCTGCAAATTGTTTCCTTTTCTGGTTTCCAGCACTATACAAAAAGTTGTAAAAGTGTAAAAAGTGAATGTCCTATACCATATAGGGACTTTTATTGGTTTAGTCTAATATAGTCAGGTTATTCCGGTCATTTTAAAGGGTTAGTTCACCCAAAAATGAAAATTCTGTCATGATTTACTCACCCTCATGTCGTTCCAAACCCGTAAGACCTTCAATCATCTTCGGAACACAAATGAAGATTTTTGTGACCCTGGACCACAAAACCAGTCATAAGTCGCACGGGTATATTTGTGGCAATAGCCAACAATACATTGTATGGGTCAAAATTATCAATTTTTCTTTTATGCCAAAAATTATTAGGATATTAAGTAAAGATCATGTTCCATGAAGATATTTTGTAAATTTCCTACCGTAAATATATAAAATAAATATTATTGTTAGTAATATGCCTTGCTAAGGACTTAATTTGGACAACTTTAAAGGTGATTTTGTCAGTATTTAGATTTTTTTGCACCCTCAGATTCCAGATTTTCAAATAGTTTTATCTCCGCCAAATATTGTCCTATCCTAACAAACCATACATCAATGGAAAGCGTATTCATTCAGCTTTTAGATGTATAAATCTCAATTTCTAAAAATTGACCCTTATGACTGGTTTTGTGGTCCAAGGTCACATTTTTGATGAAATCTGAGAGCTTTCTGAACCAGCCATAGGCAGCAACGTCATTGCAACTTTCAAGGCCCAGAAAGGTAGTAAAGATATCGTTAAAATAGTCCATGTGACTACAGTGGTTCAACCTTAATGTTATGAAGCGATGAGAATACTTTTTGTGCGCAAAAATTAAAAATTTTATGCATTATACGATGTGGCAATTAATTAATCGAGGAAGACAAAAGCAATGAATAAGCATTACAAAAAGATGTTGACAAAAGGCACTTGATTTGTTTTTTTTATGGAATTATTTAGGTTTATATTTTTAATAATGAATCTTATAATTGTAATAATTAAAACATCACACTAAATTTAAAAATTAATCTGACATCCCTATAAATAATATTTTCTGTGAATTTTTACAGGAATAAAAAACAGCTATTTAACATTAAGTCTGTTAATATAGAAGCAGACAAAATCAATAAGAAAAAATACAAGAAGTACTTTAGGATTGAATTGATATTTTTTTATAAAATTAATTATGGAATGTTATATTTTTAATTACATTTATTAATTAAATTAAAACCATTAACTCTTTCCCCGTCAAACACGGAATTTTCCGGGTTTTCGTGTTTTCACTGTTATATGCTAGGGGGCGCAGTTACGCATCTTCTGAATGAGTTCAGAATCTCCTGATCAAAACACACGCAATAAAACAAGGGATCGCATGTAAACAGATGCATATGTAAAATAACATGATCATCAACATTAAACAGCATATAAATCAAAACTATCTAATGTTACTGAATGAAATGCCGACCCAGGACGAGCTATAGGACTGTGAAAGCATTAGGGGTGTTGATGGACTCGATCTACTCCATCTGTGTTTGATCATCGTTCTGAATCTGATCTGGATGTAGTCTTTGACAAAAACGTGATTTTTCTCAGCTTTTTGCTCAAAATGTTGCTTTTTTATGAAACTTACCCATATTTAAGTGTTGATAAAAAAGGAATTCATGAAGCTAGAATAAAACTTTTTTGTTTAAAAGCAGAGGGTCTGCTCTTTCTTTTGATATATTGCATGCTCAGATATTCATACAACAAAATATCCTATGGGTCATTACATTTTTGTGAAAATGATCAAAAACCCTGGCGGTGGCTGGCAACTTTTTTAAAAAACGCTGGCAGGGAAAGAGTTAAATCTGTTCATCTAGAAGCACAGAAGTTTCTTTTCCAGCTCTCCCTACGTTTTGCTAACTGGACAGTTTAGAACACTGGAAAGTTTTCCATAAAATGAGATGTTTATTAATCTTCGGTCCTGGCTGTTATTGATAGCCTGTAGCAAGAAGAAAACATTTTTAGCTGTTCTTACCAAACATGCAGCCTCTCAAGCAGAGTATTACTACACAGTCTTGTCTGCATTTTTTTCTGTGTAAAGCATGTTTTCTTTGACTCTCGGCAGGTTCACACCATATGAATGGTATAACCCTCACCCCTGCAACCCCTCGTCTGAAGTGGTTGAGAACAACTTCACACTGTTGAATAGTTTATGGTTTGGTGTCGCAGCTCTAATGCGTCAAGGTATGTTACACACAATGCTGCAAAAGTGCTGCATTATTTTAGCTGGCAAAGAAACACTAAACCAAGTGGCATTTATTTAGATAAAGAAAAATGTCACAAGCACTGTGGTTGCTCTGCTACATCTGTGTGAGCTTGAGGGTATAGTTGACTTTATACATTCACCAAAAATCACCTTGAGACCAGTTGGTTAAAATGATTATAAAAAATTGTTCCGAAAAGTGAAAGTGGTTGTGTGGTTTGTTTTGTATTTGTTTTTTTCATTTGAGATTTTATGCAATGACATTCATACAGTAGGGAATTGTAGTGGTATAAGGATGACAACACACCTCTGGCACAGTTATAAGTCACAACCAGTTATTATATTGATTTTTGTTCTGACTTGCAACATTTTTGCTTGGTTTCCTCTGGTGTAATAGATGCTAGTGGGGAGAGGTTTGTAGGTTCCGCCACAGAAGGCATGAAATAAAATGGATGACCTGTCAGGTGTGCAGAAAAGTGTAAAACACCAAGAGCGGCTTTAATGAGCATGGGAGAACCAGACAAATCATTATGCAGCATAGTCTGACCTCACATTACAAAGAGTTTTCTTCTGAAATATTAGATAAATCTTATTTACATCAGATGGGCCTTTCAGCCATGAAGAAAGAAATTTACAGAAAAGTGGAGTGCAGTTGCGAGCATTTCATGTCACTGGTGGATTTTAGAGTATTCCATTATGGTTAAAGCAGGTCATATAAAGTCAGCATGAAATGAAAACTGACCCTATGTATTTTGTAAATGCATGTTATTAATCTTATTGTGAACAATTCATCCATAAACAGTTCATCCTCAAAGGGCCCTATTTTAATGATCTATGCACATGGTCTGAAGCGCATGGCGCAGGTGCACTTATGGTGTGTCCGAATCCACTTTTGCTAGTTTAACGACGGAAAAACACGGTCGGCACGCCAGGCGCATGGTCCAAAAGGGTTGTACCTAGTCTCTTAATGAGCCATGGGTGTGTTTTGGGCATAACGTGGAATAAACCAATCAGAGTCTCATCTCCCATTCCCTTTAAAAGCCAGACTGAACGCTTCTCCAGAGAGGAATCCTTTTATTTTTAATATTTAAAAACGTTTGCTGCTGCACGTCCCTGTGTGTGTAATAAGCAGAGTTTATGTGCGTTGTGCACCCGCCTATAGGCACATATTACTAACGCACCCTTTAAATAACAAAAAATACTGCGCTATTGACTTTAGACCAGGTTTTTGTTGGTCAGTGGCGCAGTCGTTTTCAGTTCCTCAAAATAGCAACGCGCCAACAATGCGCCTGAACACACCTTGTTTTCAGACCAGCACGCCCATGGGTGAACAGATGGGCGTGAGTGCATTTGCTATTTAAACAACGTGGCGCTGGACGTGAAAATGATGCGTCGGGCTGAAACTAAAAAACACTTGCGTCGCGCCTGACGTCGCATTGCGCCGGGTGTATGATAGGGCTCATAATGTTTATTCACAAAACTCTCTGATGAGTTCTTTAGTCCTCTCTTTAGTCCACTTAAACCCAGCCTCTTTCTTACAATTGTACTGGGAAAATAAAACTTTTGCCTGCAACATCTCTAAATGCAATCAACAACTGATGGATATAACCAAGTCCTGATCGTCATTTCTTCTTTTTTGGTCATTCATTACAGTCAGATGAATGTCGTAATATGAAAGAAAAGATCTGTCGCAACTTCCGTTTTATTGCAACAAGACAGCAAAATTAAATAATTGCTTGCGAAACAAAATAATTAGCTTTTACATTTTAATTATATTAAATCAAATTGTTAAAATATTATTTGGAAAATATTTACTTGTTATTAAGTTGACAGCATGTCTGAGATTATATCTGAGAACATGATTACACCTATTTTTAAAAAAACGAAAAGAAAGTAACATTAAAATTTGATGAATGTGACTGTAAAACTGTCAATTTTATTTCTGTTAATAGTAATAGCAATATCTAAAATTCCAGTTGGTAAATAACTAACGCTGATGTAGAATATGATGTTTACATGGAAAATATACGTAGTCTTAAGCAGCAAATAACAGGTTCATTCTAATTCGGTTCTAAGGGTTAGAGAGAGAGTGCAAAATGGTCATGTAAAACTATATTAGATTTGTTGGTGCAAAAAACCTTGGCTATGATCAAAAACGTGATAATTATTTATGACATGACCTCTTTAATAGGATCAACAAGCTTTTTGAAACCCACACACATATAGTGCTAATTGGACTGATTTAGTTTGTATTCATCTTGTGTGGATGTTTGTGTGTTGTGTTCGCATTATTACCTACCGCAGCTAAACCTCCTACATGAGGTTACTGAAATGTGTCATCGTTTTTATCTCATCAATTAAAGCATGCAGGGTTTTACCAATTAGCCAATGGTAGAAAAACAGTGAGAACATAAAATGACAAAAAGTAGTTCCCTTTCGAACGGTGAGTCGTACTGCATTGCTAGACGCTTGGGGAAAACTCCTTTTCCTCGAAATACTGAAGCCTTTCATAAAATCATGCAGTGCTACTGCACAGCCATAACAGTGTAGAGGACTCTCGCACACTATTGGCTGGCCAGTGGGAACTGCATGAACCAATGCGCGTTCTAGTTCCGGCCAGGGAAGAAAATGTTGTTGTGTATGTTGCGAGTGTAAGCAGCAAGCCCGCTATAATGTGCGCTCCCTTGCACTCGACCACTGTAATAGCGAACCCAATAAAAAATATAAATACTCAACAAAGGAGCATTATTTCTCTTCCGCACCACACGAGCATCGGCAGTGCGCCGACACTATAAAACCCCTGTGCGACCGGGCCGAGGCTTGGAAAGCCATCGCTGGTGTCACAATGGGTTATAAACACAATACAACGAGGTTACTCGCTCCAATTAGCTCACAAACCACCCCGCTTTGCGGGCATAATACACACTTTGGTGGAGAGCAACGTGTCTCACGTCCTCAACTGAAGTGAAGAGCCTATTGGAAAAAGGGGCCATAGAGGCGTTGCCTCAGTGAATCAGGCTTTTACAGCCGCTACTTCCTCGTTCCCAAAAAAGATGGTGGCCTCAGGCCCATTCTAGACCTCAGACATCTGAACAGGGTCCTTATAAAACGGCCCTTCAGAATGTTAACACTTAGACAGATCATCGTGCAGGTTCGCCCGATGGACTGGATTTTCTCAGTGGATCTGAAAGATGCTTACTTTCATATCCAAGTTATTCCCCGTCACAGACCGTTCTTGAGATTCGCGTTCGACGGGAGGGTCTACCAGTACACAGCCCTGCCATTCGGTCTGTCTCTGGCCCCCTGCACTTTTACAAAGTGCATGGATGCAGCTCTCTCCCCTTTGAGACAAACGGGAATGCATATTTTGAACTACCTCGACGACTGGCTCATTCTGGCCCGGTCAGAGGAGGAGTTAGAATCTCACAAATCTGTGCTACTCAGCCATCTAGAATGACTGGGTCTCAGAATAAATACAGCCAAGAGCTCGTTGCTTCCCAGGCAGAGGATCTCTTTCCTGGGGGCGATTTTAGACTCAGCCCAAATGAGGGCGTGGCTGTCAAACGAGCGCGTCCTGACTATCCAGCAGCTCGCACGCTCGTTCAAAACAGGAACCAACAGGCCCCTGAGAACCTTTCAGAGAATGCTAGGCCTCATGGCATTGGCTTCTCAAGTACTTCCGCTGGGCATGCTGCACATGCGCCCCCTGCAGTACTGCCTGAAGGGGGGTTCCTCCCCAACCTTGGCGTTCAGGCCAACTTATGATCAATGTAGGCCACGGTTGCATCAAAGCCTTGGCCCCTTGGTCAAAACCCCGCCTCTACGAGTCAGGGGTGAGCTTGGGGACAGTTTCGAGACGAATGGTGGTCACCACGGACACCTCCAACATGGGTCCAGCATGCGAGGGTGATCCGGCCTTCGGCTCGTGGACGAGCACGGAGTCGCGGTTACACATCAACTGCCTAGAAATGCTAGCAGTCGTGTTAGCCCTCAAGACCTTCCTACCACGTCTTTCGGGTCACCATGTTCTAGTCCGAATGGACAACACGACAGTGGTTTCCTACATAAACCGCCAAGGCGGGCTCAGGTCGAGACGGCTCAACCAGTTGGTCAGACGTCTCCTCCTATGGGCAAAAGACAAACTGCGGTCGCTGAGAGCAGTGCATGTGCCGGGCAGGCTGAACCAGGGAGCAGATATGCTCTCCAGGGGCCTGGTGTCCCCAGGGGAATGGACTCGCCATCCCCAAACAGTTCAAATGATATGGAATGTTTTCGGGAGGGCGGAGGTCGACCTCTTCGCCTCCAAAGACAACTGTCATTGCCCAATATATTTCTCAAAGTCCAGGGACGCGCTGGCCCACGAATGGCCCAGCCGCCTGCTTTATGCTTTTCCTCCAGTCCCGCTCCTACCCCAAGTCTTAATGAGAGCGAGCACACAGTCCTGCTAGTGGCCCCACTCTGGCAGACCCATCATTGGTTTCCCGAGTTGATTCAGCTGCTATCAGCAGCCCCATGGCCAATTATCCTGAGGAAAGACCTCCTATCCCAGGCGAACGGGACAATCTGGCACCCCCGTCCCAAACTATGGGCGCTACATGTGTGGCCCCTCAAGGGGAGCTCAAGGATCTCCCAGCGAGCGTCCTGAGCACTATCAGTGAGGCTAGAGATCCGTCTACTAGGCGTCTCTATGCCCTGAAGTGGTCAGTGTTTTCTGAATGGTGTTCAGCCAGAAACCAGAACCCTTTATCATGCGAAGTATCACAGATACTCGTTTTTCTGCAAGAGATGTTGGATGCAGGACGTACTCCATCCACACTCAAAGTCTACGTGGCAGCCATCGCCGCTTTCCACGCACCGATAGCTGGCCAGTCAGTGGGCAGGAATGACATGATTGTCCGTTTCCTAAAAGGGGCCAGAAGGCTTAACCCCCCTCGGCCCCCTACGGTGCTTTCCTGGGACCTTTCCCTGGTCCTACGAGCACTGAAAGAGCCTCCATTCGAACCGTTGCAGACGGCCGAATTAAAGCCACTTTCGCTAAAAACTGCCCTGCTATTAGCACTGGCATCAGTTAAGCGTGTTGGCGATATACAAGCGCTCTCTGTAAGCACTTCCTGTCTGGAGTTTGGACCAGGTGACTCTAAGGTCATCCTCAAACCAAGACATGGCTATGTGCCCAAAGTGCTTTCAACACCGCTCAAAGCACAGGTGCTCACCCTCTCTGCTCTCTCCCCCTCTGAAGACGAGAGACAGTTACACCTGCTCTGCCCAGTCAGGGCACTTAGAGCATACGTTGAGCGGTCTTCCCACTTTAGACAGTCGGAGCAGCTCTTTGTAAGCTTTGGTGGCCGCACTAAAGGACTTCCGGTCACCAAGCAAAGTCTATTCAGATGGCTGGTGGACGCTATCGCGTTAGCCTACGATTCCATTGGCCTCCAGTGCCCCATAGGCGTCAAGGCTCACTCCACCAGAGGCATGGCCTCTTCCTGGGCGTGGTCCAGTGGAATATCCATTGGTGATATCTGTAGAGCGGCAGGCTGGTCCTCACCGTCTACATTCACCAGATTCTACAGCCTGGAGGTCCCTGCGCTGCAGGCACAGATCCTTGCTGTATAATGAGAGTTGAGGCGGCCTCGGTGAGCCCGTCACTTCATGAGTTAGCACTTGGGGCCTTTTTACAATGCTCCAGTGCTTAACACAGATCCCTTCATTATGATTGTGGCTGGCCTCTACGAGCCCAGTTTTTGCATAGGGATATTTTCACGATATGTCTATGACTCTAGTTTGGGCCCCTTTAAAATAGCGACCCAGCTTGAAGAGGTACATGTCGTCGCGCTTATCATAGCACGGCGGGATTGAATAGGTTCCCCAAGCGTCTAGCGACGCAGTACGACTGACCGTTCGAAAGGGAACATACTCGGTTACCTAACGTAACCTCGGTTCCCTGAGATAAGGGAACGAGTACTGCGTAGACGGCCGTGCTATGGCGCTAACGACTGGTGATCGTTGCTTCAGTCGATATAACCTGAATTATATGGCAAGCGTGCGTCTTTTATAGGCAGATGCCCCGCCCACTTGGCGGGCTTTGCGCTCAGCTTCGCGGGCTTCGCACTGATTGGTTCGCGCAGTTACGCCGCTCTGCCATTGGTTCATGCAGTTCCCACTGGCCAGCCAATAGTGTGCAAGAGTCCTCTACACTGTTATGGCTGTGCAGTAGCACTGCATGATTTTATGAAAGGCTTCAGTATTTCGAGGAAAAGGAGTTTTCCCCAAGCGTCTAGCGACGCAGTACTCGTTCCCTTATCTCAGGGAACCGAAGTTACATTAAGCAACCGAGTACGTTCTTGTCCTTAAGTTAACAGAGCAATATTTTAAAGGGGTCATGAACTGCAAAGTTTTATAATGTTTCCTGTGGTGCACTTGTAATGTTAGTATGATTTTTACATCAAAAATTGTCATAATTTAGAAATAAAAGGCTTTTTTTCTACCCTTACCCCTCTGATTTGAACGCTGTTTGAAGGTGCGTGTCTGCTGTGAGATGTTAGTGTAAACGCCCTCTTCTGTGATTGGCTAGCATCTTTGCATACGAAATAGCTAAGTATTACATGTGGAAAACTTTTAGCATGTTTTTACTATTACAGCTCTCAAGGTTAACTAATCATGAAAAGTGTTGATTATAGCATTATATTTAGATATATGGCATTATATTTAGATTGTGGCATGAAAGGTTGCAGTGATGAGCATTGTAGCCGATCACAGACATGTTGAGCGCATGAATGCTGCGATCTCATCATTGCAACTCGATTTCTGCACACTAACGAATGCTTTCATCATGACTTACAGTGCAAACACAATGTAAATAAGAGATTTGTTATTATGGGAGTTTTGGCACGAGTCCAGAAATCAGTCACTGATAAACTCGCGCTGTTGGATTAACAGCTCCAGCGATTGTAAAGGGAGCTTTCTTTGATTGCTTTCTATATATAATTTATTCACAGTTTAAATAACAGATTATTTTCATCCTACTAAGAGAAACAATGTGAAGTTGACCGTTTAGTCACTGGTTTGATTTACTGACACATAGACAAAGAACATCTGACTGTACATGAATCATTACATATCAGAAATCACTGGTCACAGATCAGGCATTAGAATTTACACAGTTACTTACATGTCGCATTACTGTAAAGTCCATATTATAGAAGTCTTTTTGCAAACCCTGCGCCGAAATTGCAACTGATTTACCAAAGAATCCACAGTGAAATGTACCAAATACAAATAAATAATGCTCAACTGAGACATTCACATTGTTGAAAATAAATAACCACATTCCTAGCATTAGCATCCTTTGGAAAGTAATGTTATTTGTAGTCCATCCTGTATTGTTCTTCTCTCCTCGTCATCTCACTAACACGCCAGTGGGCGGGGCCAAAGTTGCAATGATGAAGTAGGCGTTGATCTTCTTCTGCAGAAGCGGTCTTTCACCTATAGATTCCACAATGAGTCGTTATCTGGGCTTGGTTACAGTTCTGAAACTTACAGGATATTCTTATAGCATGATAACCTCTTTTATGTCAAAAGCTCAAGGAAAGTTTGATTTCTCAGTTCATAACCCCTTTAAGAGGTTTTGCCTCTGCTGTTCTGTTTGGGTTTTCGTCAACTGTCCAGATGATTTTCCTTTTTGTTTGTTTCAATGAATAGATTGATATTCTTGTCTTACATTGTGATAATATCAGGGCTATGATTGACAGTTGTGCCCTCCCCATGACATTTAAGAGTAAGACATAGGTCAGTAGTTAGCATTTTGCCATGCTAATTATCCGAGATTAGCAACACAGCATTTCCAAAGGAACAAACACACCTCATGGTGCCTGTCAATGAGCTGTTGCTCCCCAGGTGGCTAATGTAAAAGTGTTGGGTATCTTTTAAAAGGATTTATTAGCATAAGCATTACTGAAAGGTTAAGTTCATGCATTAGTCCTTCTAAAAAACATTAAACAAGTTTTTGTTGGTTTTTGCTGGTTTTAGCTGTTTTTTAGCCAATTTAGCTAGCCAGACAAGCACGAAACACAAGTAAAACCTTCAAAACAGACCAGCCTGACCATCTTAAGCACACTAAACTGGGTTAAACTGTTTTTTTTTTTCATTGGTCTTGTCTTTTCAGTTAGCTACACTAATGCTAATAGAATATTTCGAAAGTAAAACACTATCTTTTAAATTTACCCCTTTTTTCCTTTTGTATTTCAAAGAAATATGCATCATAATACATAACCATTATCCACTCTTTACTCATTTACCATTTTTGCTGAGTGCTTTGATGGGTAATCACTGTTGTTAGATTTATATTGCTTGGATCAAAGCTAATAATTTAACTGGCAATTTTAAAGTTGTGTTCTACATGATGCTCAAAGTGTACAAATGCACACACACACACACACTGTGAATTTGTGTTGTCATTCCAACTTCCAGCCACCTCTCCTGGGCATCCATGCATGAAAGACAATCACTGTGTCTTCAGTATCATACATCAGACTTAGACTCGCTGGTCTGTCTTTCTAACTACAAAATGAACATCTATTAATCAGTTAATAGGATGTTCTCCTCCCATATATATTAATAGCACACCTAGTTTATGGTGACTTTGCTTATAAGTACAGATTCATTCAAGAAAAGAGTATTCTCAAAAGTATTTTCATAGTGAAAACCCTCAGTTAGAATAACACATAAGATTTCTCATTAAGCTGAAGGTTAAAATCTAGAGTCAGTGTGATGAGAGCAAATGTAATATGAGCCTTTGATAAAAAAAATAAATAAACCCAGCTTCACGCTGCTCATGTTGTCCTAGGTGACTCTCAGTCTCTTGTGTGTGGGATTGTTTGAGGATGTGTGTATGCGTGCTTGTGTATCAGGGTTGTTTTCTCAGAGGAGGCAGTGCCATAAAATATCAGAACAAAAAGTCTTCAAAAGTACAAAAGTAAAACAAAACAAATATTGCGAAATAGTTGATGAAATGGTGTGTAAACCACTTTTGTAATGTAACACTGTTCAACGGATAAAGATTCAGAGGGAGGCAGCATCTCTTTTCCTTAAGCATATTTTGAAATAACTGCCTGAAATCTGTCCATTCAAAACCTGACTTTAATGGAATGTTATGTAAATGGTGTTTGGATCAGGAGCCGGATTTGTGAAAATCTTGAGAAAAATGTTAGGTAAGTTCTTAAGATGAATTCTAAAAAGTTCAAAAATGTGCAAATATTTTCTTAATTGTTTTAAGAATAAATTGGTAGGTTTTGGTTAGATCTGATTTACGGCAGGTCTTCCTGAAAACTGTTTTTTAAAGTCGCCATGAAATCAAAATTGAAGTTTTTTTGGCTTTTAGTGTGAATATGTTAGCCTTACTGTTATCTATAAGCTCGTATGCTCCAAAACAATGACAAAATTCACATTTAGAAGATATACGCATTCAAAACTTATATGGATCGGTGATTTTGATGACATCACACTGCACTTCAGCTTCTCATCAGATTTTCTGTCTAATCAAATGCTCTCTACTGTAGAATCTAAAGCGTCCCACCCCCTGTATTATAAATAGATGCTGAAGCTGAGGCTAAAAACTGTCACTTGTTCACACATTTACTATTTTCTATATGGTGAATGGCACATAGTGCACTATATAGGGGATAGGGAACGATTAAGACAGCGTAAATATGCTTTCCATTCAGGCGAATGAAGTCTGGTTTCACATTAATGTCACACGAACCGCCTCAGCGCACACACAGTCTGCTCTGGTCCAGAGACACGATAGCACAGGGCTGATCATATGCGTGAGTCGGTGCAGACCACAAACCGTATCGGACCTATTTGAATTCTGCACAGAGTGCTATATTTTAAAGCGATATGGAGGGGATTAGGAGGAGAAGCTGTTCGAGATTAGGAGAAAACTGAGGCTTTCCGAGATATAAACTAAACGCTATTGGCTATTTTAAAAAAGGGGAGGAGCTGTTCGATATGTCCCGCCCTGTCTTCCTGTTTCAGTTAAAATGACGTCAACACACTGAATAATGCTGCGCGTTTCAAGGCCCTTCAGTAGGCCTTTAATGCACCATGTCAAGTTAAAAATAGTTATTTTTTATATAAGAATGATTAATATTATATTATCTCAAGTTGCAGCGGTCTGTTGCATTCATTTGCGCTCTCTCTAGAGTGAATGCAGCTTGAGTTATTAACGATGACTTTTAAAAAGATTCTTTTCAAGAACTGTCTTAATATTCTTAAGAAAAAGTATACGACGTAGCTAAGTACATTGTTGAAAATAAAAAACCACATTCCTAACATTAGGATCCTTTGGAAGGTAATGTTATTTGTAGTCCATCCTGTATTGCTCTTCTCTCCTCGTCGTCTCCCTAACACGCCAGTGGGCCAAATTTACTATGACTTTTAAAAAGATTCTTTTCAAGAACTTTGTCTTAATATTCTTAAGAAAAAGCATACAACAGTATACAAAAACTCTTTCCCCGCCATTGACAGAATTTTTCGGCAATCCATGTTGTCACTGTTATACAGTAGGGGACGCTATTACGCATCTTCTGAAAGAGCACAGAATCTCCGGATCAAAACAAAGGTGAAGAAGAAGCAGAAACGAGATATAACCATTGCTTACGCTTATGTAAGCTAACGAGATCATTAAACATTAAACAGCATATAAATTAAAACTGCCTTACGTTACTGAATGAAATGTCAAACCCATGAAGAGGAAACAAATGTGAAGCTTTGGGGGTGTTCATGGACACAATCTACACAATCTAGACCCAGTCTGGACATAGTCTTTGACAAAAACATGATTTTCTCAGCGATTTTCTCAATTTTGCTTTTTTTATGAAACGTACCCACATTCAAGTGTTGATAAAAAAAAAAAGAATGCATGAAGATAGAATACATTTTGTTTTTGTTTGTTTTAAAGCAGAGGCTCTGTTCTTTATTTTGGTATATTGTGTGTTTAGAAAAAAAAAATATTCTGGAGGCCATGAAAGTTTTGTGAAAATGATCAAAAAATAATAATAAAAAATAATAACAAATAATACAATTATTATTGGCTGACAAATAATAAAAAACGATCAAGAAATATAATCATTTATAGTGGATGTAAGAATCAGTTCCTAGCAGAGTAACTACAGGTGTCAAATGTGTTCATCTCATTAACAGTATATCTATTGTTATTTAATTGAAAACCAACCAAACTTTTTTTGCTAAATGTCATTTGCTTGTAAAGCTGTCTTTGCTTAAATGTCACTTGGTTATGAATTTTGTTATCCATTGCAATGACATTCAAACATTTTTTTTTCAGCATGGCTTAAGTGTCCAAGTACTTTTTGGGGCCAGTGTTTTGCAAAGCTTTTGTTTATTTCAGGATCTGAGCTGATGCCTAAAGCTCTGTCCACTAGAATCGTGGGAGGGATTTGGTGGTTCTTCACTTTAATCATCATATCTTCCTACACGGCCAACCTGGCTGCTTTCCTCACAGTGGAGAGAATGGACTCCCCAATCGATTCAGCTGACGATTTAGCCAAGCAGACTAGAATTGAATATGGTGCTGTGAGAGATGGTTCCACAATGACTTTCTTTAAGGTAACATGTTCTCATCTTACATGCAGGGTCGATGTGCCTTAACACACAGTTCACATAAAAGCTACTGAAATACAGAAGGAACAGCCAGCCACAATCCAAACACAAAGCAAATTATCCATTTTACAAGAGGCCGTCTGCGCAGAAGGAGCTGGAGCTTTTAGGAGTAAGTTTATTGGATTTCTGCTAGGGAGTAAAAAAAGGAGATCAATCTTATGCGTCTGTTTCATGATAAGATACAAACTAATAAAACAGAGTCACACACAGATGATTTTTGAATTGTATTAACCAGAAAATATCACATCCAATAAATGTCCCCTCATACTGAGAGGGGAATTCCATGAATAAATTGCACTAGATAATTGTGCCGTCTGTTTGCACAGGATGTCTGCATTGTTTTAGTGCCATTAACAAAAGAAATTATGCTAATCAGGTAGCAATGCAAACACAGAGTTCGGCAAATTCCATTTAGCGCAGTTTGCTTTCTCACCGATAACAGTTTTATAGTGTTTTGTCCAAATAAATGAGTACATATTGTGTATGTATTTACACTATTCCAATCAAAAGGATGCATTTATTTGATTAAAAATACAGTGAAAACAGTAATATTGTGAAATAAATAATTTCTATTTTAATATATTTTTAGATGTAATTTATTCCTGTGATGGCAAATCTGACTTTTTAGCAACATTACTCCAGTCTTCAGTGTCACATGATCCTTCAGAAGTCATTCTGATATGCTGATTTGCTGCTCAAGAAACATTTTTGTGGAAACTATTAGGGATGCTCCAATTAATCGGGCGCAGATCAGTATCGGCCGATAATCACATTTTATGAATCGATCAGTAGTCATTAAATTTGGATGATGTAAAGCCGTAAAAAATTGACGCTGACGTGCATGTGAACAGTTGTCTGGCTATCACCAGACCAAGCTCAATTTAAGATTGAACATTGGTCTGGGGTGTCTGCTATGTATTTTCTACTGCACAAGAGGCGTGATCAACGAGCATAATTCAAATGACTCTGTACGCAATTGGATGGTCCTTCAACCAATCAGACCACAAGAGGCGTGATCAACAAGCAACGACCCATCGCTTCTCTATCCGTCATCGTGTTAAACCCGTAAATAGCGCGCCAGGTAGATAAGCCAGTCTGTGATTGGTTCCCGCAAAAGTGTAACAGAAGCAGTAGGAATGAATGTACAGGTTTCCAGACTGAGCTGCAGGGCGAAATCAAATCGCCGGCAGATCAGGCTGGGTTGACCCAGTCTATGTGAACAGTATGCAACAGAGGCTTTTACACCAACTTTCTGCTTTGTAACTTTGTGAAACATTAGTAAAACATAGTAAATCACACATCTTTAGTTTTCTAATTTCCGAAGTTATCAAGACAGTTTCATTAAGTTACTACAACCTAAAAAAAAGCCAATTAACGCAGAAATTTGAGTTTAAATTACAGACGATATTAAGTTGATGTAATGATCAACATTATTATGTCAACAGAACGCTACAAAATAATGTTTGCAACTTAAAAGGTTTAATTAAAACAATTCATTTGAATTTTTTAACTTGCAACCATGCATTTATTTAAGTTGTGGTAACAGGTCCCCTGAATTACTTTTTAGACTGCATGCTGCTTAGCTAAAGCTATAGACTCGTTGTGTTCTGTCTTCCGGTTTGTATTTCCACAGCGTAAATGTAAGATCTTACGGATTTGTGAATGAACCGCTCGTTTTAAAATCTTCCCAGTCTACTGACATTTGTTATGACATCTGGGGCCGTATTCACAAAACATTTTATCTTACCACTAAGAGTTACCCTAAATAGCAGTAAAAGTTCTTAGCTAAGAGTTTTCTCTTAAAACCTATTCACAAAGCTGCTGAGACCAACTTTTACTAAGGAATAGAGAGATGTCTTAAGCTAAGAGAAAGGGCGGGGTTGACCTCGCTATGGATGATGTTATCATGCTTACTAACTATGGACACAGTAATTGGCTGATGGGGGAGGGGTCTCTGTCAGCGATTTAATCTGTAGAACGAGGTATCATGTTGCCATATTTAAATAAAGATTTAAAGTAGGCTAAGTGTCACTAATTAAACAAGTTTATGTTCAGCTAATTGTCAGCCTCTTACATGTCTGCATCTCGAGAGATTGCAGAATTCAAGCGACAAATTATGTTTCATAAACAAAGTTCGGGAAGAGCACTATCTAACCAGCTAACCAGGAGGCATACAGTATACTCAGCCGACTCACCTAGTTTCCGCGCCAGTTTTCTGCATCCCTCCACCACCACAACTCCTCACTCTCGGCCCAGCCGGGAATACGGGGCAGAACTCTGGGTTTGGGCTTAAATTCACAGCTCGGAACCCTCGATCCCCTCGAACAGCACGCCAAATAGTACACTTATTTTACTCTATCCGATCATTTTTAACTGTAAACTCGTGAAACAGCTGCCACAGGTAATTAGACATTATTTTATTTTTTTTATTTATTAAATAAATAAATTATATTTATTATTTTTGGTATTTTTGCCTTTTTGTTACGATAGCACAGTGAGTAGACAAGAAGCGAAGTGGAAGAGAGAAAGGGGAGAAAGGTCCGCAACAGCCATTAGGATTGTTTGTGATTTGGTCTTAGTGATTTAGGAGTCCTCTTGACTACTCCTATCGTTTCACAGATTTAGGAGGTAGTTTTAGCGCTAAAATGCTTTGTGAAATACTCTTAGAGCAAAAATTTAGGAGTCCTAAAATTAGGACTGACACACCTATTATTTTGAAGAGTTTCTCCTAAATCGGCATGTTAGGAGCTACTTTTAGCCTTAAGATGTTTTGTGAGTACGGCCCCTGTTTCAAACATTACAATACTCATGATAACTTTCGTTAACTCTACAATAAGTAAATCCACTTCACCAGCTAATTACTCTTCGACAGCAATGCCATAGAAATATACAGAGCTACCGCAAAAACTAAAGTTCACGCATACATTTCTAAAGATGGCTGCACGCTTGTTCCTCTGGCACATAAGGGGTGTTTCTCAAACGGAAGGCTGCATCCTACCGAGACTGCGTCCTTCCTAGTACAGTCCTTCAGAGGCTTGTAGGCTAGTGTCCTCCTCAGCAATTAAACGCTAGAATGAGACGGTCTAGTAAGTGCGCATGGCTACGTCACGCACGTTCCCGCCCCCACGGTCACAAAGTGAAAATACTATTAAAACTTAATTTTGGAAAAATACTTTGTATTACAAATCTTTATATTAACTTGCTTTCTATTAATGCAGTACAGTGAATGACAGCTGTCTGCGGTCTCCCAGTGGCTTACATTATTGTCAGTTTAGTGTTAGTGATTAATTTACAGCAAAACAAAAGATAACATCTATGCTTTCATGTCTGAAAACATCCGATGCGTCCTACAAAACAGGCTGAATGAAAGACGCGAAACGAAGGCTGCCTTCCAAGGATCCTTCAAATTGAGATGGCCTTCGGCGACGTTTGATGACGTGGCAGCCGATATATGCAGCCTTCGTAGGATGCAGCCTTCCGTTTGAGAAACATCCAAGGTCTTTAGGACATCGCCATCATGATGCAGTGTTTTCCAACGTCATTCGAAAGTTCAACCAATGGAAACTGGATCTTGCGTATGGTGGGTAGGAACGATGTGTAGACCAATCGGACACTGTTTTATAGCTGGAGCGTGCTTGGATTGGATTGATCGCTCAGATTGACAGGTCTGGATTTACTGTGCGCCATAGAATAGGAAACACTGCTGGAAGATCATCACTCATTAGCCAGGATCGTATTACTTGCTACTTATTCTATGTAATTCGACATATTTTTATGCTATGCTTATGTTCAGTAAAACACTCAGATCACTTGTTTGAAGAGGCTTTTGTTAAAAAAGGCTACCATGGTTCCAAATGCCATAACTTTTGATTGCTTTGAAAATGCCTTCAGAGTGTAAGGGGTTAACAGTAGCCGCGTTTCCATTACCCTTCAAATTGCGCAAATTGAAATTGCGAATTGAAAATACGCCCAATGGAAACGCGCCAATTTCGCAAAAACTCCCATATATCGCAAAAAAGTTTTTACGCTCGCATGAGGTGGTTTTTCAGGCAATTCGAAAAAGGAAATTTCCCCAAAAATGCAATGGAAACAGTTTTTCCGCATTTACAGGTCACCTGGCGTACGTAAAAGTCGATCATTCTTTACAGATGGCGTGGTATGTTTGGACAGAAGACGAGACAGAGTTCTTTATTAAACTCATAAAAGACATTAGAATTACAGGAATACTGGATTCTAAACAAAGAAATGCCACAATTTATCAAGACCTTGAAGCAGATATGAGGGAGAAACACCCACAAACACCTCATACGTGGCCGCTCAAGTATAAGGGGCTTTCCTTGCTATTAATGCTTGAATAACACGCCTACGTCTCCTTCCATTAAAAATAATGGCTAGTGCGGTGGCTAGGATATACATAAACCTACCAACATACGTGGCATAATTTTTGGAATGACTTATCACGAGAGGAAAAAAATAAGTTTAAGTCGCATAACATCGGTTAATGGAAACGCCGTCATTTCGCAATAGTTTTTTTTTAATCAAAAATTAGAAAATATCGCAAAAGTTTTGCGCAAATCTATAATGGAAACGTGGCTAGTGACAGTCAACAGAGAGCTTACATATCACTTACATAAAGTGTATTTTAGTATATATTACATAAATTAGTAGTCGGCATTGGCTGCAAAAACCCTGATTGGAGCATCCCTGGAAACTATGATAAAAAATGTTTTATAATACTTTAATATTTTTTGTAACATTATAAATGACTTTATACATACATACACATATATGCACTCACCTAAAGGATTATTAGGAACACCTGTTCAATTTCTCATTAATGCAATTATCTAATCAACCAATCACATGGCAGTTGCTTCAATGCATTTAGGGGTGTGGTCCTGGTCAAGACAATCTCCTGAACTCCAAACTGAATGTCACAATGGGAAAGAAAGGTGATTTAAGCAATTTTGAGCGTGGCATGGTTGTTGGTGCCAGACGGGCCGGTCTGAGTATTTCACAATCTGCTCAGTTACTGGGATTTTCACGCACAACCATTTCTAGAGTTTACAAAGAATGGTGTGAAAAGGGAAAAACATCCAGTATGCGGCAGTCCTGTGGGCGAAAATGCCTTGTTGATGCTAGAGGTCAGAGGAGAATGGGCCGACTGATTCAAGCTGATAGAAGAGCAGCTTTGACTGAAGTAACCACTCGTTACAACCGAGGTATGTAGCAAAGCATTTGTGAAGCCACAACACGCACAACCTTGAGGCGGATGGGCTACAACAGCAGAAGACCCCACCGGGTACCACTCATCTCCACTACAAATAGGAAAAAGAGGCTACAATTTGCACGAGCTCACCAAAATTGGACAGTTGAAGACTGGAAAAATGTTGCCTGGTCTGATGAGTCTCGATTTCTGTTGAGACATTCAGATGGTAGAGTCAGAATTTGGCGTAAACAGAATGAGAACATGGATCCATCATGCCTTGTTACCACTGTGCAGGCTGGTGGTGGTGGTGTAATGGTGTGGGGGATGTTTTCTTGGCACACTTTAGCCCCCTAAGTGCCAATTGGGCATCGTTTAAATGCCACGGCCTACCTGAGCATTGTTTCTGACCATGTCCATCCCTTTATGACCACCATGTACCCATCCTCTGATGGCTACTTCCAGCAGGATAATGCACCATGTCACAAAGCTCGAATCATTTCAAATTGGTTTCTTGAACATGACAATGAGTTCACTGTACTAAATTGGCCCCCACAGTCACCAGATCTCAACCCAATAGAGCATCTTTGGGATGTGGTGGAACGGGAGCTTCGTGCCCTGGATGTGCATCCCACAAATCTCCATCAACTGCAAGATGCTATCCTATCAATATGGGCCAACATTTCTAAAGAATGCTTTCAGCACCTTGTTGAATCAGTGCCACGTAGAATTAAGGCAGTTCTGAAGGCGAAAGGGGGTCAAACACAGTATTAGTATGGTGTTCCTAATAATCCTTTAGGTGAGTGTACATACTGTATAACCAATAAATGAATTTTTTCAGTCATTTATTCAGAGGTGACGAAGGTATGAGTCTTTTCATTTTCTAGAGAGACATCACAGAGTCCTTGCTAGTACCTCAAACGTACACGTTCGCAAATCCGCTTAAATCCTCCTGAACTCTATTTACCTCCACCAATCCAGCCATCTAAAATTCCAGTAATTCCAATAATCCAGTGATCTATTTTATGAGTAGGAGCCACACATATGCACCATTCATCATTTAGAGAGAGAGAGAAAGACAAACAAGTGACACGGATAAAGCACAGAAGTGTGTACAGAGGCCGGTGAGGGCTTTATCCACCAGGATTGTAGAGTATGATTACATCCGTGTGTATCTGGAAAAATACAGGCCTGTGGAGATCCAAGACTAATCGAATCAGCTGTGAGAGATTTAGCACACAGCTGCCCCATTTCTCCCTGCTGTTCTCTGACACACTCAGACACAAAATTTTACAACTAGTCCCCTTTTGACTCTAATGAGGGATCAGGGCGAACTTATCAGACTTGAAAAGCCTATACCAGTAGTTGATGAAAGAGCAAGATCCAAAGACAAGAACTTTCTAGGATGAAAAGAAATATCGATCCAGGTGGTGTGACTCATGTCTTTAATGTGTCTTTAGTGCTTTTTTAAGACTGAATCGACTCTTTGAAACTCTTTTTTTGCTCTCAGAAATCAAAAATCTCTACGTACGAGAAGATGTGGGCATTCATGAGCAGCAGGAAGAGCACAGCCCTGGTGAAGAGCAACAAGGAAGGGATTACAAGAGTCCTGACCACTGACTATGCCCTCCTCATGGAGTCCACCAGCATAGAGTACATCACCCAGAGAAACTGCAACCTCACCCAGGTTGGAGGCCTGATCGACTCTAAGGGCTATGGAGTTGGCACACCAATAGGTAATGGTGCCCCACATATCATCTGACAGGCTGTTGAGCCCCCTAACCATGACCTTACTAGCCTCGGGCAATAAATGTGGCATCTTTTTTTAATATGTTCTGTTGGGAATTTATTATAAAAGAAAAGACGCTACACAGCCGATTGAGTTTGAGTTGCTTCACTTGATTTAGTTCTGGCCTGCTGATTTGCTGCATTCCATCCAAAGTCAATGTTGGATGTCTCCGATACATGTGTGGGGGAAATATTATTTAAAAATATTATAATTTTGTTATATTTATACAATTAATATATTTGTAATATGTTTCCCTATATTCTATATTCCTTTAAATATTATCTATTAATTATTGCAGATTAAATTTCATTGACTTCATTCTCATATAGAATACATCAAATAAATACATTATATATAAAATGTATAAATATATGTATTTTATTTATATTTAAATTAATTAATGAAATATAAATTATGTATATAGAGATTGTTATTGAAGAATATATTGTATACAGAAATTTCTATATAAAACATAAATGTAAAATTATGTGTGTATATCTATATAGAATATTTATTAATTAATGTAGATTAAATTGCATTGACATATATATATATATATATATATATATATATATATATATATATATATATATATATATATATATATATATATATATATATATATATATATATGCAAGCTAAATAAATAAATAAATAATTTGGAACTTTTTTTATTGCATTTTACTTGCTTTAAAATAGGTGCATAACCAACAATAAGCTGATTGCTATTAGAATGTTATGATATTAAAATTTTATAAAATAAATAAATATTAGTACTTTTAACTAATAAAAGTTAAAAACAATAAAAAACAAAAATCTGTCATTTTGAAGTGAGTTTAGGAATCAATACAACATACAATATAAAAACTGGATATTCATTTTGAGATTTGTTAAAGATTACATTTAACGGTGTTATTAAATATTCATGTTTTAAATAAAATAAGTATCACAACAGGTAACACTTTATTTTACAGTGTCGTTAATATAGTTACATGTACTTTCCATAGTAATAACAGTAAATTATGCTTAATTACATGCAACTATCCCTAATCCTAAACCCATAGTACATGTTATTTATATTACTCAGCACTTAAATGTATAATTACACTGTAACAAGGACACATTCAAATAAAGTGTAACCTAACTAAATAAATAAAAAAACTAAAACAAAAAAACCTGATATATTGTGCATCCCTACTTAAAATGATTGAAGTTGGAAGTTTAGCTTCAAGAGCCGTTCTATTGCACTTGTGTAGGACTCTTCTCTAAACTCACCTGTGGTTTCTTTTGGCCACACGTGAACAACTGTGGTTGTTTGTAGGCTCACCCTACCGCGACAAGGTGACCATCGCCATCCTGCAGCTCCAGGAAGAGGGAAAGCTGCACATGATGAAGGAAAAATGGTGGCGAGGTAACGGATGCCCTGAGGAGGACAATAAAGAAGCCAGTGCCCTGGGTGTGGAGAACATCGGAGGCATCTTCATCGTGCTGGCCGCCGGTCTCGTGCTGTCCGTGTTTGTGGCCATCGGAGAGTTCATTTACAAGTCGCGCAAAAACAGTGATATTGAAGAGGTGAGTGGGAGGCTGGTAGAACGGTCCCGCGGGGTCTGAATCTTACAGGAGCTAATTACCTCACCGCTGTCACAGCCGAAATGAGCCATGTAAACACAAATGAGACACTTGTGGGATGTTTTTGCAGCAGCCCACTGGTCAGGAACCTGTCGCAGACTTAAAGCACATGCTGTTTATCATGCAGGTGTTCTACTTCTACATTTTTTAGTCTATTTTGGTTAGCTTGCTTGTTTTGCATGACATACACAGTGTTTTGCGAAAGTACCAAAGTGACAAAAAGTAAAATATCAACCTCTTGCAAATTTTATTACCTGATCTGGATGACATTTTGGCAATATTTGGCAGTATTAAATATCATATTTTTAGACTTTAAAAAGAAGGCCATCAGACACCTACAGTCATTTTGATAATGTAAGTAAAGTTTGGGGAAAGATTATTTATTAATTATTGCAAAGTAAATTGTATTGAATTTAGTTTAATTTAGAATATATAAAATGTATTATAAATAAAATGTATACATATATATAAATATATTGCTATGCAAAAATATAAATTATGAAATTGTGTATATATAGATTATTTATTAAATTGTATCAATTTCAGTTTTATATGAAATATATGAATACATATATTTCTAAATAAAATATAAATGTAAGATTATGTGTGTATTTATATAGATTATATATTAATTAATGCAGATTAAATTGCATTGACTTAAATATATACAATATATACAAAACTGATCAAATTAATCATAAAGCCCTAGTTTAATTTATTTGTTGCTTAAAGTATCACTTAAATATAAAAAGTTAGTATCATACTGATGACAACATTTTGGTACGGATCCAATGCTGTTAACTGAATGCATATTTTAGCATGATTTTTATTTTTGTTGTATGTGAATGCTGCTTATATTTTGTTTTCATATTGATCATTTGCATGTTACTGATCTTGTCCTGCTTTTTGTCTTTTTGTTCTATTTTTATCATCGATCTGCATGCACAAGGCCTTCTGTTTCTTTTACGGAGTCCAATCCCGGCAGCTGCAAAGAAGCGATTCCATCTCCTCCACTGGCACGTCCTTATCAACAGATTTAGAGAGCGGGCGGCTCCTCGGGGATGACATATGTTCTTCGCGTTAGCCACACACTCTCGTATCTGTAAGGGCTGTGCGTTATTTAAAGAAGTTTAAACTCATTTCCCTCATTCACCCATCTACTGGTTACTTCCTAACCATCTGCCAAACCCTTGACCTCAATCCAGCACCGATGCGGCTCAGAAATTTTGTACGGTTTTCAAGGAGATGAAGAACACTTTCATTTCTTGTTACTCGCCCTGTCTGCGGACAGATAAGAAATGGAGTGCTCTCAGAAACTTTTATATACTGGCAGAAGCCATTCGATTATGGCCATTTAAGGCAAAATTTCTATGTTTGATGTCTTAAATTCTGCCTCTCATGTTCTCAGCGTTTTCTCAAAAGATCGGCCCACACAGTGAGGGTAATGAAGGTTATGATAATCTGTTGTGCTATAGCCCACTGATTCTTGAGTCCAGAGACAAAACAGGCTACAAAACAGAATAAAGGTTGACTAAAGGAATTATTTTAGGTTAATATGTAACGTTCCAGTGTCCATACAAAATGTGTGCTTGCCATTTACTCAGTATTGGTTAAGACTGTCAGATAGAAAATAATGTGAGGAATATTTGTTACTGTGTGAACAAAATAATCATATTTTGATGTACTAAATGCAGTATTTATTTTTCTAGTTTTGCTAGTTGCTAATGGGACCCGAAAATGAAATTTGAGTTGGCATTTCATGGTCTTTATCTTGTAGGGATGCACCAAAATTTCAGCTACCGACAAAAATTTCGTCCGAAATAGCTATTTTCGGTTTCGGGCTGAAATGGTTTTGGAGGGCCGAAATCAGTGACCGAAACAGACGTTTAAATTAGCGCTTCTCCAATGACACGTTTTGACTGCGTTCAGCATCTATTTCATGACAAAACTTCACCAAACAGTTGTAGTGTGCCTGCCATCCCATAAAAGCTTTGTGCTTTGTTTATGAAGTAAACAAAGTCTTCATTGCCCACAAACTCATTAGTTAGCTAGAAAAAATAACTCTAGAGAAGTGCATTTTGCTAAATGTATGCACTGTTACATATTCATTCTATTTTTACATAACCTGTTAGTGATGTCTTCATTATTTAATGTATGTTTGAATAAATCTGTCATGAAAACAAGTTATTACAGTTTATTGTCATTTAAATGTTTATACTGTATTTCACCAACAAACTGCAGTAGAAACAATTCTGTTATTATGATAGTTGATATAAAAACTGCCTTATGTGCAATTTAAATGTTTGTACAACTCTTTTAGCTATTTGAGTGTCGATTATTCGATGTTTTGGCCCAGAATTTTCATTTTGGTGCATCCCTAATATATTTAACTATAGACATATTAAAAGTCTTTTTTAATATAATTATCAAGAATATACAAGCCCAAATTCAGAAAAGTTGGGAAATTTTGTAAAATGCAATAAGAATCTGTGAATTTTTTTTTTTTTCATTCTCTTTAACATTTATTTAACTGACAAAAGTACAAAGAAAAGATTTTCAAAGTTTTCACTGACCAACTTAAGTGTATGTTGTAAATATCATTTTTTTTTTTATTATTTTGATAGCTGCAACACACTCCAAAAAAGTTGGGACAGAGGCATGTTTACAACTGTGTCACATCATCTTTCCTTTTAATTACACTTTTTAAATGTTTAGGAGGATACTAATTGTTGAAGTTTTGCATGTGGAATTTTTGCCCAGTCTTTTTGAGCACCTATTAGACAAGGTTAACGGAGGCCGATCGGAACGAAACTCAGTGGGCATGTTCGACTCATGGCCCTAGAGGTCTGTAAGAATTTTGAAAGAAATCAGTCACTAGATGGCGCAAACAAGTTGTACGCTCTGTTATCACGTGGTATTTCACACATCCACACAATATTCATATCATTTGATAGATCTCCTCATACTGCTGTCAATCAAATTAAAATTTAAATTTAAAAATCTACTTTTGCGAACTAGCCCTAGGTTTTTCGCTCAACCTCGATAAAACCACTGCGGTACAATTCTCTCTCTAGGTCAATAATTATCAAAAAAAAGGGGCGTGGCCAAATGTACTCAAACTCAAAACTTCACGAAAATAGGTGAGCACATGCGACATATGATTGTAAACATGCATGCCAACTTTTATGGCGATCGGACCATAGGTGGCGCTATAACTGTTAAAAAGCTTTAAAATAATATATTCTTTCTATGGTAAATTGTCTGTATTTGCTGCTAATGGTCTTTTCCATCTATGATTGAGATGGTTACAGGTTTGCCAAAGAATACATAATACCTTTTTACGCATGTGCTTAAAGGCCTTAAAATGATTGAACCCCGATAATTCCTTCTCACAGCTATATAATTATAACATCAATGCATTAATTATAAAATTTTTGTAATTATATTAAAAAAGATCATTTTTAATCATTGTCTGTTTTTCATCTATGTGAAGTTTTGAGTCTTATTGCTCTGGGGGCAGGTGGTTTTAGGGTAGTAAGTGTAATGTCATAATTTTGATTACGAAATAATATTGATAATGCAAAAAGTACATACAGAAACTAACAACAGGTAAAGTTGTTGAAAATGTTTTGTCCTGTCTCAAGAATCAGTGAACTTCACTTCTTTTTTATATAAACACCTGACACTGAGTACACAGTCATGAAACACTGATATCAGTCTCTGGAATGTAATTAACTTTAGCTGTTTTTAGAAGAGAAAAGACATCAAGAGAAGAGTCTTCATTAAAGACTTGTTTAAATATTGATGCACTCAAAAAGAAAGAACAATTAAAAAGTCTAAGATTACCGTGTCTGAGTCCACAGGATAACCATAATCAGCTGGGAGCTAATTCACCGCTTACACTGATGTTGCTTTATTTGCCTCCCACATCCCCAGCGGCATTTCTAGAGCTGTGGCCTTCATGCCTTGAACATCTCATGACAGACAAGACCAGGACGTGCAGAATCACTCAGAAACAAAGAAATCTGTATGATCAACTAACAACAGAAAACGGGCTACACAACCCAGTCATGTCTATTGTGTGTCCTTGCAATACAAACCAGATCTTTCCTCCAAAACGGCGGCGGTTGAAGTCAATCTCGTGAGAGTTTCATAGCATGAAAGTCACCATGTAGTCCTGACCCTGTTCTCCACATCATTTTTTGTTGTTTTCACACTATCCTTATGAATAAAGGCCCTGATATACTGCAAGCGAGATCAAAGAACGAACTGAGATGTCATTTCGAACAAAATCAGGCCAAAACAAAGTTCGTTACTGGAGTTTGAAACAGCTTGCCAAGCGGGCTTTACGTAAAAGTCAGCTGGTAAACACCTTCGTACTACCATTGATCTGTGGTGATTAGGCAATACAATGCCCTCCACTAATATTGGCACCCTTGGTAAATATTAGCAAAGGTAAGTGGGGGGAAAATCTCATTATGAAATAAATGTTTTTCTCCAATGGCCACAATTATTGGCACCCCTAGAAATTCTTATGAGTAAAATATCTCTGAAGTATATTCCCATTCATATTTACGTTTTTTCAGCACACCAGGGTGACTAGGAGCATGAAATTGTCCAGCCATGACTTCCTGTTCCACAGGAGTATAAATATGAGGAAACACAAAGGCCAAATCCCCTTAATCATTCATCACAATGAGTAAAACCAAAGAATATAGTTCTGATGTGCAGCAAAAGATTGTTGAGCTTCACAAAATAGAAAGTGGCTGTAGGAAAATAGCTAAAGCATTTAAAATTCCCATTTCCACCATCAGGGCAATAATTAAGAAGCTCCAATCAACTAAAGATGTTATGAATCTGCCTGGAAGAGGATGTGTGTCTATGTCGTCCTAATGCACAGTGAGGAGGAGAGTTTGAGTGGACAAAGACTCTCCGAGGATCACAGCTGGAGAATTGCAGAGATTAGTTGAGTCTTGGGGTCAGAAAGCCTAAAAAAATTGATCAAACAGCACCTACATCACCACATGTTGTTTGGGAGGGATTCAAGGAAAATCCTCCTCGCTCATCCAAAAACAAACTCCAGCACATTCAGTTGTCAGACACAACATCAAACAGTACCTGGATCTATGGTCAAATGAAACTCAAAAAAGAGGTTTTTGACAGCAAATCCACCAGATGGGTTTGGTGCCAACAGGGATAAAAAGTACCCCATGCCCACGGTTAAATATACTGCTGGATCTTTAATGTTGTCGGCCTGTTTTTTAGCTGGAGGTCCTGCACATCTTGTTCAGATTCATGGTATCATGGATTCTAGCAAATACCAACAGGACAATGATCCAAAACAAACATCAAAATCAACACAAAAATGTGTCACTGAGCACAAAATGAAGCTTCTGCCATGGCCGTCCCAGTTCCCTGACCTGAACCCTATAGAAAATGAGTGGGGTGAACTGAAGGATCTGGAGAGATTCTGTATGAAGGAATGGTCTCTGATTCTCCAAACTCATCAGGCATTATAGAAGAAGACTCAGAGCTGTTATCTTGGGAAAAGGATGCTGCAATAATTGGGTGCCAATAATTGTGGCCAGCGTGAACTAGAGAAAAACATTTATTTTATAATGTGAGTTTCCCCCCACGTTCAATTGTTTCACTTCAATGAAAGGTTAGAATTTTTTGAATGAAAGATCAAAAGGATAAACAATGCAGATTTATTTTCACGGCCTCCTTTGCTCATATTTACCAAGGGTGTCAATATTAGTGGAGGGCACTGCAGATAGGTGTGCACTGAGGCTTCGCCTTTTTTGAAGTGGAAATCTTCTCCAGTTTATTTCCTCTGTTCAGTCCATCAAGGTCAAACGTGAGCAGAAACATGAACACACCGGAGATCTGCTTTAAAGTAGAAATCGAGATTGTAATTCTAATCGTAAGAGACACTGAAACTTTTTTTATGTTTAATACTGTAAGCTGCTAGTTTAAAAGCAATCTATTGTATAAAGTGCTATATAAATAAACGTAACATGACTGGAGTGCTGAGTTGCAGAGCTTGTGCAAACATATCCACATCGCTATTATCAGATGCTTTCTAAACTTCTGTTTTTATTTCATCATTCAGAGGAAAGCTTGCAGCACATATTTACATCTAAACACCGCTCTCAGCAGTGTGGGCGCCATCGGATGTTTGTTAACGGTGTACCGTTAAAAAGGTATTTCAAACTTCTTTTTACCCCTAAGAGAAGAATGAAAAAGAACTTTGTTGTGAGTATATCAGGGCCTTAAAAGTGGCAAAGGCCTGAAAATAGAATCAAAAACAATACACTATAAGCATCAAATCTATTTGCATAGCTGAACTGGACACTGTTAGATCGTGTGTATGCGTGTTTATGTAAGTGTGCCTGTCTGCATGTGTGTGTAGAGACTCACGCAAGCCCTCGTGTTCTTTTTTTGACAGTGTGTCTCTTTCAGTGCTGTGATGGAAGACCTGGGCATATCCCTCAGGTGCCACAAGGCCTTGAGGAAGAGAGGCAGACACAGAGGAAGAGCAGGCCTGTCTGGAGTCTTATGTAACCCCAAACGCATCTCGAGGAAAGAGACAATGGCCTAGATCCACCTCAAACAGCATCGCGGGGAGCAACTCTGCTTCTGACATACCTGCCGGTGAAATGAATCTCTGAGGCTGTTTGATTTTTTTTCATTGAATTTTGTTTATGCGCTTTTTATTCATGGATTTGCAAGGTTTTTATACGAGTATTATGTGGATTGTGTTGGTTTTGTGTCAACTACACAGATCTTGGTAATATCTTGAGTTGATTGAATTGAAAATGAAAGGAATAATTTATTTTGAGATATTAACATACAAGCACATTGCATTGCAGGTAGCATTTTCTTGTGCTGTCCTTGGTTTAATAAATAAAAGTGTACATTTTACACAAACTTGAGGAATTTTATCTTCCAGCGGCTCTTTAATCAGTGACGCAGGTTCTATTAATTGCAACGTTATATAACAACATGCTTCTAATGTGTGACGGTTCCAAAGGCAATGTAAGGCATGAATGTTTCTCCATTACTTTGTTCCCATTTTGACCCTAACAATTCAAGATGTTCAAGCCTCAAGGGACTGACCGAAGTATTCTCCCTTAAACTGAGGCACAATCAAATCGAGTTCAAAGGTCAGCTTCTGCTTCAAGAGCTACCTGCTTCATGACCCAGACAAATTACTCTCTGAAGATTAAACGCCTTTTCTTCAAAAATACCTCAGATGTGTCATGCGCCGAAAGATAAGGCTCTGAGATGCATCTTCTTGATTAGATTTTTTGTGCTACGGATGAATTTGCTCAAAACAAAGTGTGCCCAAAAGTGTATATATATATATATATATATATACAAAATATTATATGCATGGACATCTGGACATGGTCATGTCCCTTTCAAACCTATGTAAATCAGGTTATACATATATAGGTCAGCCATGTCCGGACCAGAAGGACAAAGCCATTTCTAGCTCAGTTTTGGCCTTGGGGAAATTTAGACATGAAAGATGTTTTGTGGTGTTTGTGAGTCTGTACATGTGAGGGGAAGCTTGTGGGCTATTGGCAAACATATAGAAATTGTAGAGCTTCAGAGCGACAGAGGGCCATTCACACTTAAGAAGATAAGGACTGCTTGGAGCTATTTGGGCCTGGCAGTTGGTTTCAAAGGCCTCAGACTTCACTGAACACATGTGAGGGCCATTGAAAACGACTTTCATGGAGTCCTTGCTTTAAAAGCAGGAGCTATTATCATGTATCATGTAGAAGTGTAATCACGTCTGTAAACTCTTGCGTTACCAAGGCAACAACTGACTCGTTTGTATTACATTGCAAAGAGCTCCGTTATTGCAGCACTACAGTAGAAAACTCCGTACAGGCCGGCTCGGATCAGCGCGGAATGGAATGGTTAATAAACAAAGAGAATATATTCACCCCTATGCCTTGCCACTCTGTTTCAAGGGGCAAGGGGTAGGTGTAGTGCTAGGGGTAGGTGAAGGGGTATAAAATAGAACTGTTTTGGGCCTTTCTCACCCTCAAGCCATCCTAGGAGTATATGACTTTCTTATTTCAGACGAATACAATCAGAGTTATATTAAAAATGTCCTGGCTCTTCCAAGCTTTATAATGGCAGTGAATGGAGGGCGAGATTTTGAAGCCCAAAAAAAGTGCATCCATCCATTATAAAAGTCCTCCACACGGCTCCAGGGGGTTAATAAAGGCCTTCTGAAGCGAAGCGATGCATTTGTGTAAGAAAAATATCCATATTCAAAACTTTATAAACTAAAATAACTAGCTTCCGACAGACGGCTGTACGCATCGATTTAGGTCGAAAAAGTGACCCATGACCTGACGCATGACGTATTGACAAACACGGAAGCGCAGAGGATAAAACAAAACAAAACACCAGTCACAAATTAGAAGTCTAAGACGAGAATTTTTAAGGAGATGTCAGAGGATTTGGATATAAGAGAAGAGGAGCTTGAGTTTGTTGCCCAGCCCTATTTGTTTGAAGCACGAGAGGCGTCAAAGCTTACGCTACTCCTATATCTCGTCAGGGGTTACTCTTTTGGCGCAAGTTGACTTGCGTAGACCGTCTGCCGGAAGCTAGTTACTGTAGTCTATAAAGTTTTAAATATGGATATTTTTCTTACACAAATGCATCGCTTTGCTTCAGAAGGCCTTTATTAACCCCCCGGAGCCGTGTGGAGCACTTTTATGATGGATGGATGCACTTTTTTGGACTTCAAAATCAGGCACACCATTCACTACCATTATAAAGCTTGGAAGAGCAATGATATTTATTAATATAACTCCGACTGTGTTCGTCTGAAAGAAGAAAGTCATATACACCTAGGATGGCTTGAGGGTGAACTAACCCTTTAAACCCCGTCACTGCAAGCTCACATTCAT
Organism: Coreius guichenoti; assembly: GCA_039654105.1. Classification (NCBI taxonomy): domain Eukaryota; kingdom Metazoa; phylum Chordata; class Actinopteri; order Cypriniformes; family Gobionidae; genus Coreius; species Coreius guichenoti. The sequence continues at coordinate 7,337,057 of CM077190.1, forward strand.
CTGCCTCCACTTTAAAGTTCATTCATTTGAATAAATAATACAATTGATTTTAATAACTCCACTATATGTTAATGTTATGTAAATGTTTTCCTCCCCTCAAAAATCACATGGTTATGCATCTGCATGAAGAGAATCACCTTAACCTCATGAATCATTTGTTTGCTAGCTTTAGATCAAGTATATGATATCAGTACAGCGTAACAACATCTTAGTCATAGCTAAAGGTCAGATTGATGTCCCCTGATAACAGGTGCGATCAGTTTTAATAAACAAACATTGCAGATATGATCCGAGTGCTACTAAGTGCCTCTGTGATGATTAATAGGAGCATCACGAGAGCAGAGACTATCTGTCTGTCAGGGTATGGTGTCACTTTCACACTAATGACAGATCAGTCTTGTGGTTTATGTTTTTATGTTAATGGTTGCCATTTAGGACAACAACAGTGCTTTTAAGCTGTATTTTTTCTTTGTTTCTGTCATGTGAAGCCTGCATTTGGAATCGTATAATCTGACAAACACTTTAAATTCATTTTGAAAGCTTTAGTTTAAAAGAGAGGGGGAAACTTCTGATTCACATTCACCTGTTACTTCTCTGACAGGTCTGCTCCGACTCTGTCTGTTAAACAGCTCTGTTGGACCTATGGGACGGTGTATGTCAAAGCAAACACACTGGATTCTTTTCAAGCAAGGCTGAGAGAGAAAAAGAAATAGAAAAAGACATCAGGTTGTTCCCCAGTGTCATGCATAAACTCAGTATGCTGGCTGAACTCTGATTCAAAGCCAGCACATTCACTAAATTATTGAGTTAACATTTGGCCTGTGCCAATACCCACACGTGTGGTCTTTGCACTTGACCACTTTTTCCATGACATATTTCCTGCATTTGGCCCAAGTGTGTGTATAACTTTTGATTACCCAATGGGACACACTTACAACATAGTGATAGAAGGCATCAAGACACGTCCGAATCCAATGTTAGCTTCACTTCCTGTCTCCTGAGTTACCTTCATCTGATGGATTTTTTTGAAAGATTTTTTGAAGGCTATCCATAGATGTATCCTTCGCTGCCTTTGATATTCCACAATCCTGTAAATCCTGAGGTAATAAACAAATATGGCGTCTGAAAGTTGCAGTTGGCGGTTAGTTTGTGTAAATGTACATTTTAGACCAACTTTTTCCACTTATAGTAAGAAATTAGGCTACTATTTTAGTATTTGCTTTATCACTAAAGCGCTCTCTATTTTGTTGTAGACCATTAAACTGTTGCGCTGCCTCAGAAGTCTGTCTGAAAAAAGTTTTGTGAGGTAACTTTGTGCGCCTGCAGAACCATTTTCTCAAAACCCAGCTAACAGTTTTTGGTTCTCAGAACGTTCCCAGAACGTTCTTTTTTAAGGTTTGTTTTTGGTTAGCCAGGAACATTTCTTTACGGAAATAGAATGTTAGTTTTTGGATTGTAGAACGTTATTCTAATGTTATTTTAAAATTCCCAGAACGTTTTTTTTAAGGTTTGTTTTTGGTTAGCCAGGAAAGTTTTCTTAACAGAAATAGAATGCTTATTTTTTGGATTGTAGAACGTTATGTTAATGTTTTAACGTTCCCCTAACGTTATTCTAACATTCCCTTAATGTTATTCTAGCATTCCCAGAACGTTTTTTTTTAAGGTTTGTTTTTGTTAGCCAGGAAAGTTTTCTTAATGAAAATAGAATGTTAGTTTTCAGTTTGTAGAACGTAATTCTAACATTCTCCTAACCTCCATATCATTACCTCGCTGTATGTCAGTAATCATCCAGCACACCTGCAACCCAGTATTGGTATGGAAGATGGATGTATGGATGCCTATAGTCTAATCAGTATTATACAAACTATATCTTGTTTTTATTTATTTATTAATAAAAAGAATCCAAGCACACCAACCATCATATGAAAGATTAAATCAGATTAAATTTGTCCATTAGTATGTAAGATTTAGGCTACTATGTTTCCCAGGGTACCTAGATTTTTTCATAGCACCAAGTAACAATGACTTAAAAATCTATAGTTTTTAAAATATGAAATGTAATATGACATAATTTTAATATGACATTAAAAATGAATAAATAATTATTTGACTTAAAGTAGGATATCAATACATTTATTTCTGACCACTGAAGTGTATAGTTGAGCGGGACATGCTTCCTTCGGTCCATAAACAAAAACTTCTCAATTAACATCATGATTTATATGTTGTTCTGAGTTATTTTTAGGTTATTTAAAAATAACTACCCTGCAATGTTATAGGAACATTATTTTATGGTTGAAAAAACAACCTAAAATGAACAGTCGCTTCTCAAAAAAATAACCAAACGGGAACCAAATACTAACATTTGGGGAATGTTCTGTGTTTGCTCGGAAGGCAACAAGTAAGCTGCCTAAGCCTGTAAATGCTTAACTGATTCATTCATTCAGTGTGTGAGCTATTTAAATTGTTACTGTCCCTGTTACCCAGAACTCAGCACGCCACACACACCCTAAACCATTTGGCTGTGATAAAGCCATCCTGTCTGTGGGTGTGAAAAAGACTTTGAATGAGGGCTGCAGGTGCAGAGTTTCTCTAACGCTCTCAGGAGAACCCTCAAAAGCGCATTAAGCCATGGGAGATGACATGTAAAAGTCCAAGTCCTCTATTAGAGCTAATGACTGTCCTCTTATGCCAAATAACAGTCATCTTTGTGTGAGACAAGCCTGTACACTGATTAGACAGTAGTGTTAGGTCTTTGTATTATGGGACATCAAACATAGATTCACACTGTGTAGTTGAGGGGCAGTTAGTTAAAAACAAGTTAATGTCTTTCTTGTAATCAGGTGAATTGAATCGGAATGTGACCAGTTTGTTTTAAAGGGATAGTTCCCCAAAAATTGAATGTTTTGTCTTTGTTATCATCATATACCCTTATGCTTTCTAAATCTGGATCGGAATAGTAAAGAATTGAAAAATTCCAGTTCCGATTCTGCAGTTCCATTTTAACTAAATGCAATCCAATAATTGGCCTTAACACTATACGCAATAATTCATTCATTAATATTTATAAAATACTACTGACAAAATGTGTATCTTTAACTACACATTGTATGAACAACCAGTCCTTAACTACACTTATCTGCATGTGTTTGATTCGGGATGACTCAGAGTAATTCTTTGGGGAATCGGAGTGGTTGTGCTTTATGTTTTATGCTGGGGCCACACTAAAAGTTTTTTAAAATCTTATAAGATTTTCAAAATGTGAGAGACTACAAACATGACGATAAGAAATCGTAAATTTAACAGTTTTGTTCCTCTGTGTGAAGTGTGCGCGATGTGATCAGGAAAGCACACTACACACTAACAGATCTCATTCACAAACAACCAGAGTCCCGCCTGTGAACACGGGAAATCTCGCAAAATCTCTCGCATCAAACATGGCGGACGACCGGCAACAAGAAGTGGCGTTTATAGTGTATGGACTGCATTTTACAGAAAATTTGCGGCGGAAAAAAGAAAAATGTTTAGATTAAGTCACGGAGACAGTGTGAACATGCACTTTACATGTTACAGCGCGATCTGGAGGTGAGTCTTCCGTCAGCTGACTTTCTAATTGTGTATTGTTTTGTTTCACGTCATAATCTCCAGAGTTTACGCGCGTTTGTCCTCGGGGTTCAACATTCAACATGTTGAATATTTGCGATTCGAGTAGGGGTGGTCGATTCCAGTTTTTTAGGAGTCAACTCCCGACTCCCACTCGACTCCATTTACTTTACATCAAAACAGGGTCAGAAATAAGACAAAATAGCAGTCGTTACATAGTTAATTCATTTATTTTTTCCCCCAACATGAATCCTTAAAATCCCTTTAAAACAACACACTTTTAGCGTGACTGTAGGATACGTGTCAAAGTTTCTGCGACAGCTCTCTGACGCGGTTAAATACGTCAGTGTCCACTGCCGAAAGCTCCAACAGTGGGCACGTGAGCATAAGAACTGGACCATGGAGCGATGGAGGAAGGTGGCCTGGTCTGATGAATCACGTTTACTTTTACATCACGTGGATGGCCGTGTGCGTGGCTTACCTGAGGAACACATGGCACCAGGATGCACTATGGGAAGGCAAGCCGGCGGAGGCAGTGTGATGCTTTGGGCAATGTTCTGCTGGGAAACCTTGGGTCCTGCCATCCATGTGGATGTTACTTTGACACGTACTACCTACCTAAGCATTGTTGCAGACCATGTACACCCTTTCATAGAAATGGTATTCCCGGGTGGCTGTGGCCTCTTTCAGCAGGATAATACGCCCTGCCACAAAGCAAAAATGGTTCAGGAATGGTTTGAGGAGCACAACAACGAGTTTGAGGTTGTTGACTTGGCCTCCAAATCCCCCAGATCTCAATCCAATCGAGCATCTCTTGGATGTGCTGAACAAAGAAGTCCGATCCATGGAGGCCCCCTCACAATTTACAGGACTTAAAGGATTTGCTGCTAACATCTTGGTGCCAGATACCACAGCACACCTTCAGGGGTCTAGTGGAGTCCATGCCTCGATGAGTCAGGGCTGTTTTGGCAGCAAAAGGGGGACAAACACAATATTAGGAAGGTGGTCATTTATTGTGGAACTTTTTAATATTAAGTTTTTGATTTAGCTTCCTTTTGATGATATTTTGCAGAAACAGACCTTATCAAGACACCCAGCCTGTGAGGTCAGAAGTTGTGTATGGGGTGCTGTTATCTAACTAACCTTTTTAGATATTCAGAATCCTGGTAAATTATTCCCTCAGTCTTGAACAAGGTGTTTCAGAAGATCAAAATCAGGTTCCTAACCACAGACTGTAAAAAAACAAAACAAAAAAAAACTGTTCTGCCCAAAAACATGGAAATTAAGTGTTTTAAAAACACAGCAAAGTATTAGTGACTCATATACAGGGTGAATATCATCGTATCTCTGCACCTGTGTAGTGCATCAGTGATTAAGAGCTGTTATTCAAATCCACACAGATGGCATAATATTACTGTGCTGCTGAATGTGATGATGTTTACTGCCAGCTTAAGTTTTTTTTTTTTTCGTTTTTAGTATTTTGATTAATTCTGGGATTCAGTTTAGTCCGCCGTAATATCATTTTCCCTGTCCCTAATCTGCTAACCTCAACTCTTAATCAAAACCTCCAAGCCGTTTTTTGTCTTCTATATTGTAATCTTGAATGAATGAGGCCACAGATTATGTGCATGTGTCATTCTTCTTTTCACCGCTGAAACTCCTCTCAGAACAGCGAGAGACTCCCCGTGGCACGCTAAAATAAAACCTTGGCACCTGGACGTAAAGGAAAGCCACATCCAGTGATCATCCACCAAATCGATTTGTTTAAAAGAAGGATGCAACTGTGTCCTTCTCTGAAGACCTCTTCATTCTTTGATGTCATATCATAAGATTCATGGCCACAACCCTGGTGCAAAGCATCTGTTGGTTTTTTTGAATCAGACCAACAGCATGAAATTTTGCCCATCACGGTTTATTCGCCCTCATGTCTTTCAAAACCTGTATTACTTTTTCTTCCGAAGATTACAAAAGGAGATTTTTCCATACAATGACTGTTCCCTATCCATTTTCATTGAAAAGAACAGCCTGGACAATGATCTTCTTCTGTGTTCCACAGCGTAAACAAAGTCTGTTTGGGTTCTTTTTATGTAGCCTATTTAGTTTATTATTATTTTGGAGGATGAACTGTCCCTTTAAGAAAGAGAAGTTTTAAATCCACGTGTTTTATGGCCTCAGAGTTGTGTTTGTATGTTGAATACATTTCCAAATCACACATCCAGTATCAGAGCACATATTTCAGTCAGTTTTTACTCTTTGATTATTAGGATATCATGTTTTAACCAATTATTTTGCTTTTCTGACTATAATGCGACTATTAATATACTGTTTATTGCACAATGAATACTGTGTTTGCATAGTGAGATACCAAAAATGGTTTTCTGATGGTCCTTTGTCATATGAAGATCAGTTATATCCGATGGCTGTCTGGGTGCAGAAACTGATGATCGTGCCAGATTAACCCAAGGGAACAGAATACACGAGCATGAACATACTGTTCTGTGGCTGACAGTCGGTAAGAATATTCATCAAAGTGATTGAAATGATGAAAAATGCCTCACAGCCTGTCATTATCCCACGCCCATTTTTAGTTCTGCGAGAACACAGATTGTTATATGAAATTATTTCACGAATTTATCTTCAAGCTGTCCTTGTTTAGACTGGAGCGTGTTTATATAGTACAGACGCAACTACAGGTGCTGTAATTATGATAGTTTATCAAGCATGAAGGGATGCAAATACGAAACTTTGTCTGGGTGGGTGCTGCCATCTGTTGGTACAAACATATAAATGCAAATAATGAAAACTGGCATGTCTTTTGTCTCAGCCAAACCCAGTAGACCTAAAATATTTACTTGAAGTATCCCCTGTTAATATTTTGATAATTTAACTGCAAATTTGCATGATCACAGTTCTCTGATGGTCACATGCAGGTAAACAACAAAATATTTAATGTATTTTTTATATTCATATTTATTTATACAAAATATTTGAAATATTCTTTTACTTTTTTTAGTCAATGTTTTTTTTATTTTGAAAATTGACTTTTTATGATTTAATACGTGTTATTTTTAGTATTTATATACTAATTTATATATTTATTAATATTTTGAATGTTTTAATTTTAGTTAACATTTTGTGCTGTTCTTCTCATTTTTTTTTAGTCCCCCCCCCCCCAATATTTAGCTTAAATGTTTTTTTTAGTAATTTTAGTATTTTAACTTTATTTCAGTAGTTTCAACATTTCTAATTTTTATGTATTTTACATTAACATTTTTCATCTAATATATATATATATATATATATATATATATATATATATATATATAATTTTATTCCAGATTTATTTCAATTAATAAAAACAATTTTAAAAATTTTTTATAATAGTTTTAGTTAACAATAACAACGCTGGATTGTATTATTTAATTTTTGGTTTATTTAATTTATAATTTTTTATTTTTCCCAGTTTGGGAAACCCTGATGCAGCTTATCCTGCTATGCGTTCAAAAATAAATAAATAAAAAAAATTGAACAATAAACTAATTTGAAGGAAAACAAGTCTATTTCAAATATACACATTTTCATAATTTATTAAGCTTTCAGTTTCTTAAGAGAGAATAATTTGGTCCCAAGCAAGATGTTAGACCACAATAATCAAAATATAATCACATTAAATTTAAAAAGAAAAATGATCAGACATTTTATTTAAGGCAACATATACAGTGCAACCGTTTTTGTTTAGTTTTTTTGCTTACAAATGACCGTTTAATTTCAATTACATAAAATCAGCATTAGTGAAACTACAGTATGTGCAGTTCTGAACCCCTGAGAGTTTGATCCCAGATTCACTTGTCTCTTTTCTAAAGTTTCAAGACTTTAAATGAGCGGCACAGTTTCAGCAAAAACAGACTACAGCACAGTATAGTCCGATAGCATCATGTCCCCTGAGAAGAACAAAAGGTTTTATTGAGCTGCGAGATGAGGTTTGTTGTGTTGTGAGTCCAAAAATGATCCTGGCTGATTGATTCTATGAGGCTGTGAGGATGGTCAGGGACATGTGTGTTAAAACTATATATGATCATTTTAGGTAAAGGAATACTTCACTGAACACTGACCAATACAATCTGAATGCTAATGCTTAAAGGGTTTGAGTAAAAAAAAACAAATATATATATATACACACAAGACTTACGACCTACAATCAGACGAGGACAGTAGTGATGTTTGTTAAATGCATCTTCAGGGAGTCATTTTAAGATGTAAAAAATCCTTCAGCGATTTTCTGTGGTCCTTCCTTCAACCATCACCTAATTTTGCTAATTGTTTGTTTCATGCTTGCTTCTGAGAAGATCTGTGCTGAGTTTCACCATTGAACTACACTCCCTTTTCTCAAAAGCAGAGGCGTCTGGTGGACAGGTGTGTGACTGAGCTTCTACGACCCCAAGAGGTAAAAGGTTCTGTGAGCTTGATTGTGCAACGGCGTTTTCCAGTGAGGAATTAACTAGTGGTTTGGCTCCAGAGCAACAGGTGTGCGTGGAAAGGTCTGAAGCCTGGGGCCGGTGTGCCTTGGGGCTCTGAGAGTCTGGGGAGGGGCACAGGAAAGCAGACAGCGGGCAGACCGGAGAGGAATATTTGGCCAGCACCTGTAGCTGCTCAGGTTTGAGGGCGGCTTCAGCACAGACCCTCTCATACAGGCCTGAGTAACTCTGCCAGGCATTCAACTTCATCTGATTCAGCTTCATCCTTTCGGCTGTCAGCTTCTCTCGCTCGCTCCTCTGCAGAGAACAAAAAAAAGCAAGATATATCCATTTATTTAAGATTTATGTATTTGAACTGCATATACATTTTTAACATGAACAAACTAATAAACTTAATGCATATTTGTCAGTCATACATAAATGAAACAAAAAAATGCAACCGGCAGCAAGACTGCGCTTGTCTGATTTCTCTGTTTGTTTAGTTGCACGTGGGATTTGTTTTTTATGTCTTTTAAGGCAGCAGTCTGAAGAAAGTAACACTAAAGGAATATACAAGGATCAGTTGATGAACTGGTTGATGTTTTGGGGAGACAAACATGGAGCTGATGGCTTTTCTGTTTTTGTGGATGGCGTGTTTTTTGGCGAACTCTCTTGGTGCACTGTCTAATCAACCAATAATCAGATATAGTAGAGATTTTCTACTGCAGCAGAATATTCCTCAGGTTAACAAGCCACCTGATCTTGTTTTTCCCAACTTGAACTGTTACAAAGACCTGCGGCGTGGAGAGAGTAAATCGACGGGTGATTATCCACGGAGACTCAGAAAACGCGGTAAGCGAGGTGGAGTTTGTGTAAGGCTGAGGAAACAATCTCTCTCCCGTATTCCCCTACCATCCGTTATCCTAATGAATGTACAATCTCTTCGGAATAAAACGGATGAGTTGCAAGCTCATGTGCGGTTCCAGCAAGAGTTCAGAGATGCATGTCTATTGGCCATTACGGAGACATGGCTCTCTGACAGAGGCTCAGACATTACCATGGATGGGTTTGGAGCCCCTGTTCGTCTGGATAGAGATGCCGGTACTACGGGCATGTCGAGGGGAGGAGGAGTTTGCCTGTATGTCAATCAAAGGTACTGCAAGAATGTTATTGTGAGAGAAAAACTATGTACTCAAGATGTTGAACTGCTGACGGTATCGTTACGCCCCTTATATCTACCACACGAGTTTCCTCAAATATTTGTTACTGTTGTTTACATTCATCCCAGAGCAAATGCGGATAAAGCCTCAGAGAGTATACAGCAAGTAACCCAGAGATTGCAACTTATCTCTTCTGATGCCCCAATATTAATCATGGGTGATTTTTAACCATTGTTTGTTGGGTAAGACTCTGAGAGACTTCCATCAATATATCACAAGTCCAACTAGACATAACAGGGCTGCATATAAATCTCTCCCTTTTCCCCCCGTTAGGTGGGGCTGACCATAATTGTATCCAACTGATCCCACTGTATCGTACAGCCCTAAAGAGGGGAAAAACTCTAATCAGACGATTCAATTTCGAGTTTAAAAGGTTGTTTCGAATGTATTGATTGGGAAAGAGTCCTGTGTTGATATAGATGATCTCACTGATGTTGTTAGCTGCTATGTGACCTACTGTGTCGATAATATTATTCCTGTAAGATCTGTGAAAGTGTATCCAAATGATAAACCATGGATAACTAAATCACTTAAGATGCTGTTAAAAAAAAGAAAGAGGGCATTTCAGGAAGGAGTTGGATCGGCTGAAAAAGGAAGTGAAACTGGGAATAACTAAAGCAAAGTTGCAGCATAAAGGAAAGATAGAAAGAATGGGAGTTAAAAAAAATAATAATTTGGGCTCAGTCTGGGATGGCTTGAAAACCATTGTTGGTAATAAGCATAGTAGACATTCTAAGGTGGTATTGGAAGGAAAAAGTGATGATTTTGAACTGGCACAGACCTTTAATTAATTTTATGCAAGGTTTGATATTTATGATTTTAGTGATATGATTTGGGAGCAAAAAAGGAATTTATCTGGCAGTAGCCTTATCCCTTTTGCTGAAAAATATGTAATTAATGTGTTTAAACATTCAAAAGCCAGGAAAAGCCCTGGCCCTGATAACATCGAGGATCGGACGCTTATTTCCTGTGCAGAACAACTGGGACCCTTTTTTTATTACATCTTTGAACTGTCACTCATTCAACAAAAGGTGCCGAGATTATGGAAAACCTCTTCTGTCATTCCTGTGGCAAAAATTACTCACCCAGTTACATTAAATGATTTTAGGCCAGTCGCTCTAACTTCCCTGGTAATGAAGAGTTTTGAAAGATTGCTGAAAAAATAGCTTCTTACAAAGGCAGAAGACTCACTTGATAGGGCCGGGCGAGGGGTGGAGGATGCTACAGCTACCCTGCTGAATTTGATACTTAAGCATGTGGAAGGAACCAAGACTCACACTAGAATTTTATTTGTTGATTTTTCATCAGCTTTTAATACGATACAACCACATATCTTAGCTTTTGAGCTTTGGTCTTGATCTTAGTATTGTCGGATGGATTCTGGATTTTTTAACTGATCGAATACAGAGAGTAAGGGTAAATGGGTGTCTGTCAGGGGTACTATCTTCCTCCACAGGGTCCCCTCAGGGGTGCGTCCTTTCTCCCCTCCTATATATTTTATATACTGATGACTGCCGAAGTAGGCATGATAATAGATTTATTTTAAAATATGCAGATGATTCCGCCTCCTCTGTGCTGATGAAAATGGCCATGGCCCAGTGGTAGACGATTTTGTGCAGTGGTGTGGCATGGCAAGTCTGCAAATAAATGTGTCTAAAACAAAGGATATGCTTATCGATTTTAGACGTAATCAAACTGACCTAATGAGTACAATTATTAAAGAGCAGAATGTTGAGTTGGTGGAATCTTACAAGTATTTAGGGTGTGTGATTGATAATAAGTTGAATTTTAATTCCAATGTGGAGATGATATGTAAAAAGGGCCAGCAACGGCTGTTTTGTTTACGGAAATGATCTAAGTTTAATATTGATAGGTCGTTGATGACCTTGTTTTATAAGTCTGAAATTGAGTCGGTTATAACTTTCTCTTTATTATGCTGGTATGGTGGTCTTAGTGTTAAAGCAAAGAATGTGGTGGTGAAAATAGTCAATACCAGTAGTAAAATTATAGGAGCTCATCAGAGCCACCCTACTGACTTGTATAATTGTCAGGTCGTAAGGAAAGCCCGATCCATTTTAATGAATAACTCCCATCCCCTACAGTCTGAGTTTAATTTTCTACCTTCTGGACTTAGATTTAGATTTCCCACTGTTAGAAGCAACAGGTATAAACATTCATTTATTCCTACTGCGGTTTCTTTGTTAAATTCAGGCATGTGAGGAGGTGTGGGAAGTAGGTAGACGTTTGTGCTGCTGCTGTCTTGTAGTTTTGTATGTCTTGTATGTATGTATGTATGTATGTATGTATGCTGGTCTTGTTGCAAAACAAATTGCCCTTCGGGGACAAACAAATAAAGTGAAAGTGGAAGAGTGAAAATCATGGCATAGTTTCTCATTACCTAGTTAGCTTATCTATTTGATCTTATTTAAATAATCATATTTTCAAAATGCATTTATTCAAATATAGCTTGGAATCAGCATAAATAATTTAAAATAATGCTGTGGAACAAGCAACATTCAGGTAGGTAAAATGTATGAAATTGAAACAAATTGGATTTATTGATGATAAATGTATATACAGTGCATCCGGAAAGTATTCACAGCGCTTCACTTTTTCCACATTTTGTTGTTACAGCCTTATTCCAAAATGGATTAAATTCATTATTTTCCTCAAAATTCTACAAACAATACCCCATAATGACAGAATCTGCAGCATTGAAGGTCCCAGTGAGCACAGTGGCCTCCATCATCCATAAATGGAAGAAGTTTGGAACCACCAGGACTCTTCCTAGAGCTGGCCGCCCGGCCAAACTGAGCGATCGGAGGAGAAGGGCCTTAGTCAGGGAGGTGACCAAGAACCCGATGGTCACTCTGACAGAGCTCCAGCGTTTCTCTGTGGAGAGAGGAGAACCTTCCAGAAGAACAACAATCTCTGCAGCACTCCACCAATCAGGCCTGTATGGTAGAGTGGCCAGACGGCACATGACAGCCCGCCTGGAGTTTGCCAAAAGGCACCTGAAGGACTCTCAGACCATGAGAAACAAAATTTTCTGGTCTAATGAAACAAAGATTGAACTCTTTGGCCTGAATGGCAAGCTTCATGTCTGGAGGAAACCAGGCACCACTCATCACCTGGCCAATACCATCCCTACAGTGAAGCATGGTGGTGGCAGCATCATGCTGTGGGGATGTTTTTCAGCAGCAGGAACTGGGAGACTAGTCAGGATCGAGGGAAAGATGAATGCAGCAATGTACAGAGACATCCTTGATGAAAACCTGCTCCAGAGTGCACTGGACCTCAGACTGGGTTGAAGGTTCATCTTCCAACAGGACAACGACCCTAAACACACAGCCAAGATAACAAAGGAGTGGCTACGGGACAACTATGTGAATGTCTTTGAGTGGCCCAGCCAGAGCCCAGACTTGAACCCGATTGAACATCTCTGGAGAGATCTGAAAATGGCTGTGTGCTGACGCTCCCCATCCAACCTGATGGAGCTTGAGAGGTCCTGCAAAAAAGAATGGGAGAAACTGCCCAAAACTAGGTGTGCCAAGCTTGTAGCATCATACTCAAAAAGACTTGCGGCTGTAATTGGTGCCAAAGGTGCTTCAACAAAGTTTTGAGCAAAGGCTGTGAATACTTATGTACATGTTTTTTTTTTTTTTTTTAATTTGTAATACATTTGCAAAGATTTTAAACAAACTTCTTTCACATTGTCATTATGGGGTATTGTTTGTAGAATTTTGAATGAATTTAAGCCGTTTCGGAATAAGGCTGTAACATAACAAAATGTGGAAAAAGTGAAGCGCTGTGGATACTTTCTGGATGCACTGTACCTGGTTATTGTGTATTTAAAACATTCAGTTTATTAATACTAATACAGATATTTTACAGATAGTTTCATTTATGTATGACTGACAAATATGCATCACATTAAGTTCATTAGTTGGTTCATGTTAAAACTGTGTAATCTAAATGGTTGGAAATTGTATATGCAATTCAAATACATAAATTAAAATTATGCCTAAATATTTTTAGGTGAATCTGTATGGGAGAATCTCACAAAAACCATCATATCGACCATCACCCAAAAGGTCATATTTCACCCAAAAATCAAATAATAACAAATCAGATTTTTCTTAAAAAACTATTTTTATTTATATATATATATATATAAAATTTTCTTCTTTAATTTTGGGGTGAAATGAATCACATTTTTGTGAAATTCACTGAAACAGCTGTAGATCAAAACTTTCATCCTGAATGAGGTATTTGAAGTGCTGGAAGGCTTGTGTACAGTTGTGACCTTTGAGCCTTTAGGGATTACTCAGACTAAAAGGATCTTTCGAGTACTCACCAGTTTCTCGATTTCACACTCCAGGTTGTGTATGCAGTCAAGTTTCCGCTTGCGGCAGCGACGAGCTGCAATACGGTTTTTGCTCCGTCTGCGGATATCATGCACAACATCGAGCTGCTCCCGTGTCAAGCACTGCTGCTTCAGCATCTGCTGGAAGTCATTTCTGCTCAGAGACACGATCTGATCCACAGAGAGCGGCAACGCCATCTGGAGTGAAAGAACGGAAATGCTTCACTACTATAGTCAACATGTCTATTATCACCTAAACAAATATGTCAGATTCCTCCTGCTTAGTCATGGCAGCAGGTCTGTTTATATTTTAAACACTGCAGTGCCCTCCACTAATATTGGCACCCTTGTTAAATATGAGAAAAGGCGGCTGTGAAATTAAATCTGCATTGTTTATCTTTCATTCAAAAAATTCTAACCTTTCATTGAAGTAAAACAATTGAAAGTGGGGGGAAAATCTCATTATGAAATAAATGTTTTTCTCCAATGCATGTTGGCTACAATTATTGGCACCCCTAGAGATTTTTATAAGAAAAGTAAGTATATTCCCTTTCATATTTATTTTTTTGTCACACCAGGGTGACTAGGAGCATGAAATTGTCTAGCCATGACTTCCTGTTTCACAGGAGTATAAATATGAGGAAACACAAATTCCCTTAATCATTCATCACAATGAGTAAAACCAAAGAATATAGTTCTGATGTGCAGCAAAAGATTGCTGAGCTTCACAAAATAGAAAGTGACTGTAAGAAAATAGCTAAAGCATTTAACATTTCCCATTTCCACCATCAGGGCAAGAAGAGGATGTGTGTCTATGTCGTCCTAATGCACAGTGAGGAGGAGAGTTTGAGTGGACAAAGACTCTCCGAGGATCACAGCTGGAGAATTGCAGAAATTAGTTGAGTCTTGGAAAGCCTAAAAAATTTTTTCAAACAGCACCTACATCACCACATGTTGTTTGGGAGGGTTTCAAGAAAAATCCTCCTCGCTCATCCAAAAACAAACTTCAGCACATTCAGTTGTCAGACACAACTGGAACATCAAAAGGGACCTGGATCTATGGTCAAATGAAAAATATTTTTTTGCTGGAGGTCCTGGACATCTTGTTCAGATTCATGGTATCATGGATTCTAGCAAATACCAACAGATAAATGGACCGTGGTTGGATCTTCCATCAGGACAATGATCCAAAACAAACATCAAAATCAACACAAAAATGTGTCACTGAGCACAAAATGAAGCTTCTGCCATGGCCGTCCCAGCTCCCTGACCTGAACCCCCCCCCCCCCCCCCCCACCTTTCATTTTACTTCAATGAAATGTTAGAATTTTGTGAATTTTTTTTTTTTAATGAAAGATCAAAAGGATAAACCATGCAGATTTATTTTCACAGCCACCTTTGCTCATATTTACCAAGGGTGTCAATATTAGTGGAGGGCACTGTATAATGTCAACTTTGCTCAATATTCAGTGAGTAAAAGATCAATGGGTTAATGCTTCCATTCAGGACATCTGTGGACTTTTGACCTCACTGCAAGTCTGACTAGTCATTATCAGGTGTGCAGAGCAGGTACATTCCAGCCTGCTCAAAAGGCACGGAGTAGTGCAAAATCCAATAAACATTAACAAATAGAAAAACTCATACCAAAGGTGTCAGGTTTTTGCTTACTGATCCACCCCCAATTGTTTTTTTTCCTTTTAATTATTGGTTGACCAATATTTTTTGTAATATTGACTTAATAGCAGGTCTGCTGATAAATGGCACCATTTGGAGGGTCTCTAAAGAAAATCACCCAACAACGCTATTAACAGGTAAAGGCAATTAGATTAAGATTAAGAGGCGAAAAGATTTATTTAATGCATGGCTGGATAATTACGCAACAAAAAAAAAAATAACAGCAACTCACTCTTAAGAAATGTGTATCTTAACAATTAGAACACAAAAATTAGAAACAAAAAATAAAATAAATTTGCAACCAACTTTTCAACCAAATACATTTCCAAAACAACTTAACTGGATAAATACAATGACTATTTTAAATTTTTAATATTATTTTAATATTATATTAATATAATTATATTTATTTATAATTAATTATTATTATTATCATCATTATTATTAAAATTCTGTTAATAACAACAACAAAATATTAATAATAATTATTATTATTATATTCATAATATAATTGTATTTGCATAAAATTTTCATGATCTTTATCGTATCGGACATCATAAAGCAATATCTATCAATCTCTATTCATGTTCGGTCTATAAAGTAAGTCTGACATTGTTGTTTTTTTGCCCATGTTATTGTCCATCAGAACTATTAGAAGTTTGATCACAATGTAATGCACACCGCTTATCTTAGGGATAAGGGTTTGTTTAGATCAATGAAGCACCACTAATAAATACAACCGCTCACCTCACACACTCGTTCGCTGCTGTAAGACTCACTGTCCCCCTCTGTGTCAAAACTATCAGAGTCCTCCCCTGATTGGTTGGAGGGTAAGTACGGACTGCCCTGTGCTGTGGATCCCCCCTCTCCATCGTGTAGTTGAGCACCAACTGCGCCAAAGTTCTGCATAAATGGACACTCTAATGCTTTGGGATCAAGATACCAGCTTTTCAGACAGTTTGATTGATTCGTCACCAAGCCCAGGCCAGAGGGAGACGCCTGACAAGAAACCGGCCAGAACGTAAGCTGCTTGGCCACCTCTATTTCCTCTGTGCTCCTCTGTTCATTGCTTTGGTCATCTCTGAGCTCCATGTATGCGCTCTCAGCATCATCTATTCCTGAGCGAGGTGACATTCCCCGTTTAGCCAAGTCTCCTGAGTCACAAATGGAATGTGATGACTCATTACAGGTTGGAAATGATGGCTGACCAGGATTCAAAGGACAACATTTAGGCAGTAGAGAATCTTCATCCCCAATGAGAGGTTTTGTATTGCATGAAAATATCTCCTTGCAGTCTTCATTGCTTGAGCAAGGAAGGCAGTTTAAAGGACAGTCGTCATCTGTCTTGTCAAGGGACATGGGTGTCGAGTCGAGGACATCCAGACAGGATCGCTCCTTCCCGCAAGCTATTTGAAACTTCCGGTACTTCGGGCACAGGAGGGAGTAATCTGTGTCTTTCCCACTGTAACAGCTTTTTGCGACATCCTCAATGGCTACCGACGGAGGGCAAGATGGATCTTTGGCTTTAGGCTGAAGCTGTGAGGGTTGAAGTAATGATTTATCTTCATCAATGTCATCATCCTTGTTAATCGAGCTCAATTCAGCCCCCCGTGATTTGCAGCATTTGGTTTTACAGCACTTCTTCTGGACTTTTGATATGCTTCTGCTGCTGTCAAAGAACTTGGGGAGAAGGAAGTCAAAGCAGGCTTTGTCCAAGTTCTTGAAACCAAGAACAGAAGCACAGTTACGGATTTCCAGCACGTTCTCTTTGGTAAAGATGAGTTTGGAGGTGTAGGCAAAATCCAGCAAGGGTTCAAACCCCTCTGAGGTAACCTATAAAAAGAAAAAAAAGAATAGATTTTAAATCAAATGCATGAAAATCGGACTTTTCTTTGCATCTGGGCCAAAGATATCTCATGAACTTCCTCCTTGATCAATTCAGACCTTTAATTATGTTGTTACCTCATCAGGAAGGTTGATGACAAGTCCTTCAGGTGTATGACTGGACACACGAGCACTGAAGTAATCACTGCATGATGCCAGAACTGCCCGGTGGGCCCGGAAGCTCTGGGTCTCCGCCACAATAGTCACATCACACAGAAGATCTTTCTTCCTCTGCTCATTCAGACATTGCAGAACGTAGGAACTGTGCACAGATGACTGGAAGGTGAACTTGAACGACTTCGAGCTTTCCATCGACATCCTGAGTTAATCTGTATGGTAAAAACATAAAGAATAGATTTGCATGTGTATACTAAAACGATTTACAACATGACAAATAGACAGAGATTATCTGTCTGTGGAACTCATTCATTGGGCATATAAAGCAGACATCACAGTTCCTACACAGTTTGACCAATGCATTTTAATTTCTTATTACTGGATAAAGATTTTTCTAAATCATTTTATGGATGTTGCATGCAGCTTTTTTAACCAATTAAATATTTTAGCGCAGAGCATAAATTGAAAAATATATATTCACTATAGAGATTTTCATGTTGTGAATACAATTTAAAATCCCCTATGATTTTCACACACATTATAGAGTGCAACAGTTGCCCATCTACTTTTTTAGCGACTTTGGTTCCAGAAGTATTTTCATTAAAGGCACACTATGTAGTTTTTCGCCGCTAGAGGTCGCCTATCAAAACAAAGGCGTAGCTAGATGACGCCGAGATTGAGCGCGGAATCTTGGGAGTTGTCGTCTTCACCTCACAGCTGGTGAAAAAGAATCAGGACGGGACTCGGGCAGAAATCATGTTCATGGATGAGATTATTAACGTTACTGTAGTATGAAGCAGAGCAGGGCCGAGTGCTGTGGGAGCTGAACGAGGCCGCTGGAGCAACTGCTAATGAGAGACGAGCGTGACACACGGCTCGAGAGCAGTGAAGCTTTTATTATGCCGCAGACGAGCGCAGTTTTATCATATTAGATACATTTGAGTGTGTAGAAAATTGTTATAACGTTACTCTGGGCGTTCGCTCAGCGGCTACTATGAGACACTTGTTGCACACTGCAGTAAGACAGATCGATATTAGAATATCATATTAATAAATGCTGGATGGCTTAAATGGCATGCAATTAATTTTAAAACATTGAGTGACAGAGAAAATGCTGCATTAGTGCGATAGGCGATGCACGGACACGGTCCGTGTCCTGGTTAAAATTGCTTATTTCTCTGGATTTAAGCATTCTTGGAAACATTTGGGATAATGTAAGTACACAAGTCAACAAAATATATAACACTGTTCTAGTGTTTTTTAGATATTTTAACTGCCTTTACAGTTTTATAAGCCATGATCCAACCCAGCTGAGTTGAATCACAACATTACAAACCTTTAGCCTATTTGAAGCAACAAAAAAATACTATTTAAAAATCAGACAGAAAGACAAAAGGTAAACACTGTGTACTTAATGGCTTTAAAGAACTACAAACCAATTAAGCATTACGAATAACAATCGAATAAAAATAAATAAATGGATAAATATAAAACTATTGGTCTAAACGTGTATTATGTATTTACAATCAGTATATTGTACGCTTATTGCAAAATATGCATTTATACACAAATATCTAAGTAGTTTGAGAGCATAGGGAGTGGGTGGGCACTAAAGAGTATTTGGACATTTTTTGCAGAATCATGGTAATGTAATTTTTCAACCAGAATCCAAAGTTGAAGACAATTATTTAAAAATAAGTGTCGGCTTCAACATAAGCATATGTCATTGGTTAACAACCTCGTAGCTCACTGTAGGTCTATGCCAGCTATAAGTTTAAAGGTTATAAGTTAAAAAGAAAATGAAAGGGGTTTACTTCTGGAACCCAGAGTAGCACAACGACGACTCTGTTCCAGTTTGTGTGTACCTGGCTTCGAAACGCAAAGCTTTATGTTTTGGCTTCGTATATGTTTCGTGATGGAGAAAAATTATATACCGATTAACTGGCCGAATCACAGTCGATCTGATATTTAGAACAACAGCGCTCATAATGTAATACTTGTTTAAAAAAAAAAAAAAGCTCACACTCGCTCTAAGCTCCTCGAGAAGAGATACTTTTTGAAACACTCAATACGTACGTGTCCTTAACCACGGCAACTCCTTATCTCAACGGTGTACTGATAATCTGACCTAGTCAAATCATGAGTGTGTGTGCGCGCGTGCGTGCCGCAAGAGTGTGCGCGCTCTCTGCTGACTCATTGGGTTTTGCTGATAAAGGATGAGCAAGCATTTTCCCCGACTGTCCCTTTCCACTAAACTCCTCGACTTTATAAAGAACTTAGGGACCAGCCTCATACAGTTCAGCTGGAGTATTTAATGTTGTTAAACGGAAACTTTTTAACTCATTTTTCTAATATTGTGTCGAGTAAAAACAACAGACGCGCCTATTATGTAATTAAAAACGAACATTACGGTTGTGCAAAAAAACCTAGTGACCAGCCTATATAGACAGCATTTAAGGTATCTCAGACGCTTTAAATGTTCGAATGGAACCATCGAAGCGCGGATATGATGCCCAAAAATGCTGCCTAGGTAGGGAGCTCGTTATGGTTTGAGACAGCTTACGTCCGACGAAAAAAATGACATCTGTGTGGAAGATTATTTTCGCTTCCACGATCGTGATCATTAAAAAACTTACACCAGTATGGCGAGAAACAGAACAAGACCTGAACTAAACTCATTCATAAGTATTAACATTTAAATAAGACATTTAAACTTTATCTATAAAGTTCAATTCCGATGTCTTTCTGGTCTCTCTCGACATACATAAACTAACAAAACCACTAGCCTTCGTATATACTCACCTGTCATATCACCGGAGAGTGAGAGTAAAAGTTGGATTTGACACTACATACTAACTCTGTTTGCTTAAAGCGATCACTTGTAACTATGAAAACAAGGAGGCGCTTGTGTTTCACTCTGGTGTCATGTGACTTCTGCCCAAAATTGTTTTTGTCCCGCCTTCTCAAACACAGCCTCACTTTCATTGGCTCTCTGTCCTGTCAATCA
This sequence comes from Coreius guichenoti, assembly GCA_039654105.1. Classification (NCBI taxonomy): domain Eukaryota; kingdom Metazoa; phylum Chordata; class Actinopteri; order Cypriniformes; family Gobionidae; genus Coreius; species Coreius guichenoti. Next base: position 7,357,382 of record CM077190.1, read on the forward strand.
TTAACGTCACGACTTCCTTAATTTTCGCCAGACCTCGGTTTTCACCACCCACGCCACGGACCGACATACACCTACGTGATTTAACCGCCTCAGTCCCGAGTTGGGAAACTTTATAAACAAAAATCTTTGTAAAAAAGTGAAAACGGTATCTTAAATAGCAAATAAACGGCTCAATAGGCTACTTTTGTAATATTTAATGTCTAGTATATTAACCATTTGGACTTAAGCACATGAAATCTGATATTATTCTGCTTTATGTTCACCAATGTTGCTATAGACACAAGCACAACACATTTGTGTGTACTGCATGTACAAAAAAAAAACGTTTGTTAGATAAAAATAATGGTAATTAGTAATGAATTAATAATGCTTAAAATCACAAATTTAGTTTTTTATGTTTTAGTGTCATTATATAGGGTGGATTCAGGGTAATTGGACAAGTAGTGAGTTATACTAATAAAAAAAACATGTATTTAACTATTTCCTGGAGCAGCTTACATGTCATGGTTAGTCCTATTTGATATAATTAGTCCTCCTAATTATATATGAACATGTGATGTGGTGTGTAAACACTGTAAAATGCTACTCACCTAGTCTAAATGTCAGCATACTAGACATCAGATTTTCAAAATTGCTGTATGAAAAATAACAATATGCCATTTCATTTTTGAAAATTAATGTCTTTCATCAGTCTGACGAAGAGAATGAAACCTGCACTATGCCTGAACAAAAATCTAGACTGACTAAAATTCCACTGAATCTGGAGGAAGCAAACGTTTCATGCTGCTAAACTGGTTTGCGGACATACACCGCTGGTATTTCAGCTGTGTGGGATGGGAAGTGTCAGCCATTGATATTTTTGAAGGGTTTCACAATCCTAAAATGAGCAGATCACATTTCGAAACCCAAGTTCCCTATTGCTGAGTGACTAAACAATGGTGTGTAGTCATACGTCTATCGTCACCTTGCTTGAACTCAAATAGCTGAACAGAAATGTAATTCCTTAATTCCTTTTTTATGCAACTGACAGACAGTAAACAGTAAAATCCTTTACTGAAAGTAACATTTACTCTTTCTCAGCAGAGCATTTTACATGATAAAACACTGATGCAATTTCAACTGTACAATATAGGCGAGTGAATCAACAAACACGCCCTTAAATCACACAAAGTAGTATATTCAGACATATACAGTAGGGAGAACAAGTATTTGATACACTGCCGATTTTGCAGGTTTGCCCACTTACAAAGCATGTGGAAGTCTGTAATTTTTATCATAGGTACTCTTCAACTGTGAGTGACGGAATCTACAAACCCGATTCCAAAAAAGTTGGGACACTGTACAAATTGTGAATAAAAAAGGAATGAAATAATTTACAAATCTCATAAACTTATATTTTATTCACAATAGAATATAGATAACATATCAAATGTTGAAAGTGAGACATTTTGAAATGTCATGCCAAATATTGGCTCATTTTGGATTTCATGAGAGCTACACATTCCAAAAAAGTTGGGACAGGTAGCAATAAGAGGCTGGAAAAGTTAAATGTACATATAAGGAACAGCTGGAGGACCAATTTGCAACTTATTAGGTCAATTGGCAACATGATTGGTATAAAAAGAGCCTCTCAGAGTGGCAGTGTCTCTCAGAAGTCAAGATGGGCAGAGGATCACCAATTCCCCCAATGCTGCGGCGAAAAATAGCGGAGCAATATCAGAAAGGAGTTTCTCAGAGAAAAATTGCAAAGAGTTTGAAGTTATCATCATCTACAGTGCATAATATCATCCAAAGATTCAGAGAATCTGGAACAATCTCTGTGCGTAAGGGTCAAGGCCGGAAAACCATACTGGATGCCCGTGATCTTCGGGCCCTTAGACGGCACTGCATCACATACAGGAATGCTACTGTAATGGAAATCACAACATGGGCTCAGGAATACTTCCAGAAAACATTGTCGGTGAACATAAACCACTGTGCCATTCGCCGTTGCCAGCTAAAACTCTATAGGTCAAAAAAGAAGCCATATCTAAACATGATCCAGAAGCGCAGGCGTTTTCTCTGGGCCAAGTCTCATTTAAAATGGACTGTGGCAAAGTGGAAAACTGTTCTGTGGTCAGACGAATCAAAATTTGAAGTTCTTTTTGGAAAACTGGGACGCCATGTCATCCGGACTAAAGAGGACAAGGACAACCCAAGTTGTTATCAGCGCTCTGTTCAGAAGCCTGCATCTCTGATGGTATGGGGTTGCATGAGTGCGTGTGGCATGGGCAACTTACACATCTGGAAAGGCACCATCAATGCTGAAAGGTATATCCAAGTTCTAGAACAACATATGCTCCCATCCAGACGTTGTCTCTTTCAGGGAAGACCTTGCATTTTCCAACATGACAATGCCAGACCACATACTGCATCAATTACAACATCATGGCTGCGTAGGAGGAGGATCCGGGTACTGAAATGATTAGCCTGCAGTCCAGATCTTTCACCCATAGAAAAGATTTGGCGTGTCATAAAGAGGAAGATGCGACAAAGAAGACCTAAGACAGTTGAGCAACTAGAAGCCTGTATTAGACAAGAATGGGACAACATTCCTATTCCTAAACTTGAGCGACTTGTCTCCTCAGTCCCCAGACGTTTGCAGACTGTTATAAAAAGAAGAGGGGATGCCACACAGTGGTAAACATGGCCTTGTCCCAACTTTTTTGAGATGTGTTGATGCCATGAAATTTAAAATCAACTTATTTTTCCCTTAAAATGATACATTTTCTCAGTTTAAGCATTTGATATGTCATCTATGTTGTATTCTGAATAAAATATTGAAATTTGAAACTTCCACATCATTGCATTCTGTTTTTATTCACAATTTGTACAGTGTCCCAACTTTTTTGGAATCGGGTTTGTAAAACAAAAATCCAGAAAATCACATTGTATGATTTTTAAGTAATTAATTTGCATTTTATTGCATGACATAAGTATTTGATACATCAGAAAAGCAAAACTTAATATTTGGTACAGAAACCTTTGTTTGCAATTACAGAGATCATACGTTTCCTGTAGTTCTTGACCAGGTTTGCACACACTGCAGCAGGGATTTTGGCCCACTCCTCCATACAGACCTTCTCCAGATCCTTCAGGTTTCGGGGCTGTCGCTGGGCAATACGGACTTTCAGCTCCCTCCAAAGATTTTCTATTGGGTTCAGGTCTGGAGACTGGCTAGGCCACTCCAGGACCTTGAGATGCTTCTTACGGAGCCACTCCTTAGTTGCCCTGGCTGTGTGTTTCGGGTCGTTGTCATGCTGGAAGACCCAGCCACGACTTATCTTCAATGCTCTTACTGATGGAAGGAGGTTGTTGGCCAAGATCTCGCGATACATGGCCCCATCCATCCTCCCCTCAATACAGTGCGTCGTCCTGTCCCCTTTGCAGAAAAGCATCCCCAAAGAATGATGTTTCCACCTCCATGCTTCACGGTTGGGATGGTGTTCTTGGGGTGGTACTCATCCTTCTTCCTCCAAACACGGCGATTGGGGTTGTACTCATCCTTCTTCTTCCTCCTCCAAACACGGCGAGTGGAGTTTAGACCAAAAAGCTCTATTTTTGTCTCATCAGACCACATGACCTTCTCCCATTCCTCCTCTGGATCATCCAGATGGTCACTGGCAAACTTCAGACGGGCCTGGACATGCGCTGGCTTGAGCAGGGGGACCTTGCGTGCGCTGCAGGATTTTAATCCATGACGGCGTAGTGTGTTACTAATGGTTTTCTTTGAGACTGTGGTCCCAGCTTTCTTCAGGTCATTGACCAGGTCCTGCCGTGTAGTTCCCTCACCTTCCTCATGATCATTGATGCCCCACGAGGTGAGATCTTGCATGGTGCCCCAGACCGAGGGAGATTGACCGTCATCTTAAACTTCTTCCATTTTCTAATAATTGCACCAACAGTTGTTGCCTTCTCACCAAGCTGCTTGCCTATTGTCCTGTAGCCCATCCCAGCCTTGTACAGGTCTACAATTTTATCCCTGATGTCCTTACACAGCTCTCTGGTCTTGGCCATTGTGGAGAGGTTGGAGTCTGTTTGACTGAGTGTGTGGACAGGTGTCTTTTATACAGGTAACGAGTTCAAACAGGTGCAGTTAATACAGGTAATGAGTGGAGAACAGGAGGGCTTCTTAAAGAAAAACTAACAGGTCTGTGAGAGCCGGAATTCTTACTGGTTGGTAGGTGATCAAATACTTATGTCATGCAATAAAATGCAAATTAATTATTTAAAAATAATACAATGTGATTTTCTGGATTTTTGTTTTAGATTCCGTCTCTCACAGTTGAAGAGTACCTATGATAAAAATTACAGACTTCTACATGCTTTGTTGGATGGGCAAACCTGCAAAATCAGCAGTGTATCAAATACTTGTTCTCCCCACTGTATGAGTGAGGTGACCCCTCACCTCAAGTTTGGGCCACAAGACCATCTGCTCTGAAAAGAACCCATATTAGCTTAAAATATATACATTGTCTCTGATTCAAGATCAGTTTTCCGCTTTAGTACATAACCAGTGAAGGAACGCTGAGATGTTTTTAAGCCCCAGAAGAGAAAGATCTTTCGCATTGGTGTCAAAGGTCACGAGGAGCCCTGCCTCTTGTGACTGACCACTCGGAGCGTCTCGAGCTGCTGCGCTCGTTCACTGTGGACTGTTATCAGATTCCGGTTCTCTTCCGTAAGTATCCTGTATTCCTCCTCCAGTTGCACAAACTCCATCGAAGCTTTTTCATCCTCTAGCAGCTCTGCCATGAGCTCTTTCCTGAAAATGACACACATATATAATAAAATGTTATACATGATCATTCATTACATAACTTTTATTAATGACTGTAATGATGATATGAAAGGTGTGTGCCAAAATAACACATTATGTGGATTGGGTGTCGTAAAGATGACTACAGGTGGCTGTTCCGTGCCCGAAACTATTTTATAGGAAGTGAACTTGTTGATGCCATAGCTTTTGGTTGCTGGGTAGATACAATAATCTCAATCGGAAAAAAACCCACATCATTTTTATTATAGACAGAACTGCAGAAGTCTAGATGACTTGTCTGTGCTTTGTAATGTTTCACTAGCTTACAATGACACGGAGTCAGCGGGTGATCTATTCTGAATATGCCCTTTGGACCAAGTTAATCGTTTGAGCAGGGTTGTAGTGTGGTGACAGGCACGTTTCTGTGTCTGGCGTTTAATATGTATGTTTATAATGGGGAAAACAAAGGGTTAAAAGTGTCTATAACCACACAAGGATGAATCAGACACATACTGTATATCACTAGGGAACATCTAGGGAGTAATAAATCTGCAGAAACTGTACGTAATTGATTTACACCATATTCCTGAACAGCTGAGTTTGGAAATGTATCTGAACTCTGAAAAAGTTCATGTGTTTTCCTCCTTAAGAAAAAAAAAGAAAATGAGAGAGAGAACAAACTCTGGAAATTTTCAGTGGCATTTAGATGTCAGTAAAGTTCTTGTGTTTCCCTCCATAAACAATCAATCTTTTTATCATGGGTATATACACACACACACACACACACACACTATATTGCCAAAAGTATTGGGACACCCCTCCAAATCATTGAATTCAGGTCTTCCAATCACTTCCATGGCCACAGGTGTATAAAATCAAGCACCTAGGCATGCAGACTGCTTCTACAAACATTTGTGAAAGAATGGGTTGCTCACAGGAGCTCAGTGAATTCAAGCGTAGTACCGTGATAGGTTGCCACCTGTGCAATAAGTCCATTCGTGAAATTTCCTCACTACTAAATATTCCACAGTCAACTGTTAGTGGTATTATAACAAAGTGGAAGCAATTGGGAACAACAGCAAAAAGGCCACGTAAAATCACAGAGCGGGGTCAGCGCATGCTGAGGCGAACAGTGCACAGAAGTCGCCAACTTTCTGCAGAGTCAATAGCTACAGACCTCCAACTTCATGTGGCCTTCAGATTAGCTCAGGAACAGTGCGTAGAGAGCTTCATGGAATGGGTTTCCATGGCCGAGCAGCTTACATCACCAAGTGCAATGCAAAGCGCCGGATGCAGTGGTGTAAAGCACGAGAGAGAGAGAGAGACCAACATGACTGCACACCAGTGCACAAAGCAAGGTCCATAAAGACATGGATGAGCGAGTTTGGTGTGGAGGAAGTTGACTGGCCGGCACAGTCCTGACCTCAACCCAACAGAACACCTTTGGGATGAATTAGAATGGAGATTGCGTGCTCTATTGGACTGAGATCTGGTGACTGTGGAAGCCATTTGAGTATAGTGAACTCATTGTCATGATCCAGAAACCAGTTTGAGATGATTTGAGCTTTGTGACATGGCGCTTTATCCTGCTGGAAGTAGCCATCAGAAGATGGGTCCACTGTGGTCATAATGGGATGGACATGGTCAGCAACAATATCCAGGTAGGCTGTGGTGTTTAAATGATGCTCAGTTGGTACTAAGGGGCACAAAGTGTACCAAGAAAACACCATTACACCACCACCACCATCAGCCTGAACCTTTGATACAAGGCAGGATGGATCCATGTTTTTTACACCAAACTCTGATCCTACCATCTCAATGTCATAGCAGAAATTGAGACTCCTCAGACCAGGCAATGTTTTTCCAATCTTCTGTTGTTGTTTAAGTTACTGTTGCCTTTCTTTCAGCTCAAATCAGTCTGGCCATTCATCAAGGCATTCACAGAACTCCCACTCAACAGGATATTTTCTCTTTTTCAGACCATTCTCTGTAAAACCTAGAGATGGTTCTGTGTGAAAATCCCAATAGATCAGTTTCTGAAATACTTAGACCAGCCCGTCTGGCACCAAAGACCATGCCACGTTCAAAGTCACCTTTCTTCCCTATTGCTCAGTTTGAACTTCAACAGATCGTCTTGACCACGTGGACTAAAAGCATTGAGTTGCTGCCAGAGGCGTCACTAGGCCCTTTTTAGGAAGGCTTCAGCCCCTCTAAATTTCCACCCAGCCCCCCTGAAAAATTTGCTATTAATTCTGTAATTTATACACAAATTCGTGATCGCATCAGTCCCCTTTAAAAATCCCATGAAAACGGCAGAAGGCTTCTACTTCTCCCCGTCTTTTAGTCTGAGTATTTTATGTTATCTCCATGAATGAAAATGAGAAGTGCTGATCTTCTTTTAAGTTAATTTTACTGCACAACTGCAGTTAAAAAAGATAGTGTTTAAAATATTACGTGTTTAAAAAATGTTGAATTTTTTTTTTTTTTACCTTTTTCATCCCTGAGGAGTTTGCATCTCTGCATTTAAACTGCTTATCAGAGTGAATGACAAAGACAGAAAAACATCATGAGAGTTAGTTCATTCTACTAAATAATGACCCAGAAGCTGTTTGACACACTTATTAGCCTCAGGGTAAAGCCATTTGTGGATTTTGATGTAACTTTGAATTCTAAAAATGGAAAATTGATAAATTCATGTGCTGTTATATTTTTTAATAAATAGAAAACAAAAAGGGAAAGATTTAATATAATGTCAGATTAAACATATTGACAGTCTAGACAATTACAGTATAAGGTTTGTCTATATTTTTAATGAATATTAGTTAGTTAGTTAGTTAGTTATATTCAAGGATTGACTTACACAATATATTAAATACATATATTTTGATTATACCCTAATACTGAAATCCTAGAATTGCCCCAACTTGCTGCCATGTGATTGGCTGATTAGATATTAGTAGTTATGTTTACAAAGCGTATATGTGGTTTGAAAATATAAATGTACTTTTTAAAAAATCTACATGATCTAAAAAAAGCGTAACAAGTATATTCAACTTGTTAGGCTTTTACAGAGCACTTTCATTTTCATCAAAGTGTGGTGTTGCTATGTGAAAGTTAAAAAAACAAAAAGCCCTGCATAGCACAATACAGAATGTCAACTATTGTCATGATTACACAGGCACAGAGCATGACTATTAAGGGAACTCCAGACAAAGGCAGCTTTGATCAATAATCTGTCTGTTCATACTTACAAAGATGTGTGTTTATATGTATACATACTGTATCAGAATATATTTATTGATTAGAAACAGAATAGCATATTAACAGAGTGGTTGGCAGCTCTGAATCTCAGTAGCATCATGAATACACATATTGAGTTTGTGTTTTGAGTTATTTTCAAAGCTTACTTTCTGTCTTCCAGCCTGGCGATTTCATGTTTGACCTGGTTGAACTCATTGGCCATCTTGCAGTGGTCTTTGTACACTTCTATGGACTCCTTTAGAGACCGACATGGCAGCACCGGCTGTTAAAGTGAGGGACATGATGACATTATTACATTGCGTTATTAGTGAAATTGTGTTTTATTTTTCCTAATTCTTCAGTACAAACCACAACGGCTCTTTTTAATGAGTGAATTGACAAATGTTATAGTCAGTGTGTATACAGTACTGTAGCAACAAGAGTGACTGGGGATAAATTCAGGAACTTCATTCTTTTTTCTCTCTGTTATATTTGGTTTGTCTGCTACATCCTGGAATATACACAAAATCGTCATACAGCCTGACAAGGTTTCAATCAACTGATGAAACAATATGTGGAAACATTAGTGAGACGCTTGACTTTTTTTTTTTTTAATTCCTTTTGTGTCAGGAACTTCTTCTTTCGCAATGACTCACGGCACAGTCGTACAGAATATTATCTACACGACAAAGCGTTTCAACTTCTCCCAGTTTTTCCCCTTATGTGTGTGTGTGTGTGTCTGTGCGTTTGCATATATGTTAACCCAGTGTTTTATAGGACAATTTCAGGTTTCAGAAAGGGACACTTTTATGGGGAATCTTCCTTAAATAGTCCTTGTCACATTGAGCTGGATTGATAATCAATGATAACACAATATGACAAACCAAATTTGAGTGAAAACAATTTCATAAAGAAAATATTTATAGATTGATAGATAGTGCTTAATTTAAACAGATGGGTTTATAAGGAAATGTCAAAACCAACCCTTCATGTCAGCATGAAACAGCATTCTCAACCCATTTTACTTCCGTAATGTAGCATATTTGAGTGAAACAATATATTTATAGTGGAAAAAAAATAGTAGGCCAGGACATTTTGTCCAGTTGGAGGACATCACCCGAAAAAGAAAAGCAAGTTATCACATTTTGATGAATGATTATGGAGACAAGCTTTTATTTTTTTTCCTGCATATAGTAGTTTGTTCAAAATAAGACCAAAAATGGTGTATTAAACATGAAGTGTCATTTATATTCCTCTAGTGGCACATTTTTATTTATTTATTTATTTTAATAAATTATCATTATTATTATCGCTACTATTCTTACTATTAAAAATTACATGCTTACCTTTAAGAATATAAATAAGTTAATAAATGAATTTCCTGTTGTGAGAACTTTAAAAGTAACCGATGCCATCTTGTGGTCTTATAGAAGCACTGCTGAAATATTCCCTCTTTGAGAAAGTTTTATCCATTAAATAAACCGAATAATAAGTTGTGTAACAACAATATGTGAAAAGGAATAAATGACCTGAAGAGACATCAATAAACCCTTTAAGGCAGAAGTATGTTTTTCCATGACCATGTTTGAGTGGATGTGACACTATTCCTCTCTGATTTAGCTTCTTTCCTCACAAACCCACCACTCACTCACTCACACACTTTCTGATGTTCAGCACTAATATTAGTACAGTGGATTACGTCTTTCTGCATTTTTTTCTACCCAACTGTCACACCATATGACCCCAAACCATTATTATCATATACAGTACACCTTTAGTTGTGAGTTATAAAGTCAGATACGCAGCCATCAAAGGCTTGTTTTAGCTGTATTCTCCATGCAACAGACTCTGTAATTGTATTCCAAGCATACAGCACGCCGTCATATTTTAAATAGATTATTAATAACTTTACCTGCAGGCGTTGCTCAAGGTCAGGGAATGATGGAAGGGGATCCTCTGCATCTTTCAACTCTGAGAGGAAAAGAAAGCCATGTCTGGTATGAGAATGCTAATGTTTGAGATCTTTACTCCAAGGCCTTAGTGGTGACATCTACATCCATATAATCAGCTAAATCATACCACAGTGCACATGACACCACAGCATGTCCAGTTAGCTGTTTACACTGATCTAGGTCCAGTTTCCTTAGCGTAAACATACACGTGGTTATTCGCATAGAAACTTGTCCCAGATCAGTGCGAGAAGCCTAATTCGAACACCACCTGTTCGGCCATGGACTCTAAATCCTAAACGGACAGATTGAAAGTAACTATCTCCCAGGTTCTTCGCAATGACTTGTCTGTAACGAGCACTCTGACACACAGCTTGTCTGTACTGATTCCCGCCATGCCAGCTATGTCCAAGTGGGGCTCACACACTCACGCCGAGAATCCTCTGATGCAGCCAGCTAAAAACAGGCCTGTTTACAGTCATACATCAGCCAGACAGCCAATTAAAAGATATATATATATACATTAAAATTTGCAAGGGTATTATCTGAAACATGATATGCACATTACTCCTGCAGAATGTGGCCAGGTGGGTGGGGATGAACCTGACAGTTTCATGTAATTTTGGCTGATTGATTGCATATATATGTTATCTTACATTTTTTATTTCTGTTTTATTTTCAGTTAGTTTTCAATTTAGTTATTTATATATATATTGAAGTAACTAATTGAGAGAAAAAAAATATATATATATATATATATATATAGCTATATAATAACTATAACTATATACAGTTTATATATATATATATATATACTGTATATAAAGTATATATTCACATATTTATTATTATTTTATTATTGTTTAGGTTAGTTATTAGTTTTGAAATCATGAAAATGTATTTTATTTTATTTTGATTTGAATTTAAATTGTAATTCAAATTAATTGTAATTTTATATTCACATATTTATTATTATTTAATTATTGTTTAGTTTAGGTTAGTTTTTAGTTTTGAAATAATAAAAAATGATTGTATTAATTGTAATTTATTTTAGCTTCAGTTTTTCCCAGTTATAGTTATCATTATTTTATAGATCAAATTGTTATTTATTATTTTGATGTTTCTTTTTTAGTTAAGTTTTGAAGTCATGAAAAAATAAATGTTTTTCCCAGTTATGTTAATTTTCATTTATTTATTTCAGTGAAACTAAATTTATTGTAGTTTTCATTTTATGGTTTCATTAACAAGTGACTGTTAATTACACAAAATATTGGTATACATGGTTCAAAACAAGTTTGTAGGGAATTGTGGGACAGACAGATAAATATAGTGTGTTTATGTGTTGGGTTCTATTTGTGTTCCACTTTTGGGAAAGAAAGAAAAGGATGCAGGGCAAAGTAGTGGCGAAGCGTGAAGCATTAAATGCTTTTAAATTTAGGCCAGTGTTCTAAAAGCAAATGAGTGAATCATGCAGCAATGAGGTATTAAAACAGAAACCTGATGCTGCAATGCCCAGGCAGCAGCTGCCATCAAAGCATTTGCCTGAATAGCTGTAAAACACTTTGACAGCACTGTTGACTTTGTGGCTAGGTAGATATTTTGTTTTTAAGATGCCAGAGATCAACTAAAATAGAGGGGCACCTGTTTCTTTGTAAAGGATGGCAAAAGTTGAATTGATCCCACATAAGAGGCTTTGGGTGGGTTTTACTTGTTGCCATTTTGGTAGAAGTCACGCATCGCATGGACCGTGCAGAGCGAGGGGACGCAACTCTATTTTAGTCTCTCATTCACAGTCTTTGTCAAACACATCTAAAACAATCATTTTCATATTCTTAATAGATGCATACCTGAGGTTTCGTCGAGGCTGAAAGCGATTTGTACTTCAGGTTTATCTGCAGAGACTCGTCTCGTTGAGGTGATCATTTATTCCTAGAAAAAGAGCAGAGTTGGATTAAACAAGGGTGGATGTAAACCTTATACATGGTTAATCTCAGAAGTATGAGATCAGCAGCCTTTCAGGGGGTCGTGAAAAGGTTTCATCATGTGCCCAAAGTTGCATCAGGGATTAAACAATTGAAGATAAATCCTCTTCCAGCCAGCAAATGAGATCATACTTCTGAATTGGTTGCACAGTGTTCCTTAGAGTTTCTTATGAAATCATATTTGTGTATGTTTATAGTAATGCTACTATATTTTATGTGCTAATACATATGTGCTATATTTTATGACTGAACATTAAGGAAGACACAAGTCCAATGTTAATGAAGTGTGACAGAACAAGCATAACTTGTTGGTTACTGTAACTTTACTTTAAAACTAAAAGATTTTTCATTTGAAAAAGAAGTTTAATTTGTTTCATATGATTATATGAGACAATAAAACTCCTTACCTGAAAACAGAAACGTATTTACAGAAAACTCCCTAATAAAAATCTTAAAAGAGCCTCAAGAGTCACTCAGCAAAAGACACAGAGCTGAAGACACTCCATTGAGAAGCCTGTAGATCTTCTTCACTGTTTATACTGTAAAAAGTCACATTAAATCAGTCATAATCCTCGTAGTGTACACTGAGAAGTTCACAAAACACAGCCAAAGTAATGACAGCTCTTCAGCAGGAGGCACTGTGATTCTGTGTGTGCTAGACGGACACCAATTAAACGGCTCAGATGGCATGACTTTACACTAGAACAATGTCCACCTCTCCAATCAGCTTTGAGTGACCCACACATTGACAGGAACAATGCAAAGGTTTGATTTTCATTATAATTTTATTATGAAAATGCAATACAAATATGTAAAACACAAATAAATAATGTGTCTCAAGAAAAACAACCAGAAATGTCTTAATTTTTTGATTCAAAGTGATTATTCAAATTATCCATATATAATCTATATATCAATTTTAATAATTTAAATATTTTATTACAATTATTTAACTATTCAAAATTACATTTAATTTTTTTAATTAAAAGAATCAAAAATATTAAGGCCTATTTCAAAATATTAAATGTAGGTTATATATTAAATATATTAATGGCTATATATAATGATTTTCATTCATGTTGTATACAACAACAAGTTTTATTCATTTGTCCTATTGTCATTTGTGTCTTTGTTCTTATTTTATTACTGACTGCTTACTTGATTTCTTAATTACTTGAGAACTTTTTTACTTATATTAGGCAAATATTTGTTTTGCTGTGGTTTGCTTATAATATTTTCGGCATATTGACAGATCATGTTATTAAAGGTTTAGTTCACTCAAAAATGAAAATTCTGTCATCATTTACTCAAGCTGTTCCAAACCTGTATGAATTACTTTCACAAAAGAAGATATTTTGAAGAACATCAGTAAGCAAACAGTAAACAAGCAAAGGGCCCCATTGACTTCCATAGTATGGAAAAAAAAATACTATGGAAGTCAATGGGGTCCAACTTGAGGGTGAGTAAATGACATTTTTTTTTTATTTTTGAGTGAACTATGCCTTTAAAACTAGATAGTAGCCTACACCACTAACCTAGCTAGCTATCTAACAAGATTTATGCAGTTTGTTTGTGCTTTGTGTCATGTATGACTATTGTGCATCTAACATAATGCATAATATGGTAATTGTGTTGTTTTAATTATTTTTAAAAAAAGGCGTTGCAAATTTCTGGAAATTGCCACCACAAAATCAGCCAAAAATCACAACAAAAGAAAAAACGCGCAATCCTGACGGGACGGATATATTAATGATATATCTTCTGATTTTCTTCTGGGTGGGCACCACTTAATCGGCCCTCTACTATCTTGCCTATCTGGATCAGTAATCCGTGTTTCTGCTCTCGGCAGCAACGCCTGTTCTTTCTTAGCTGCATGCTTCCAGTGCGCTGCAGCCTCACCCAGCATCAGTCTAATATCCACCTTATCTGGTCAAAATGGCTCTTCACGTCCCCAAAGCCCCGGGCTTTGCCCAGATGTTAAAGGATGGTGCAAAGGTAGGGCTGTTGAAACAGTGTTTTGCTCGTATTGTGTTGTTTTTAAGAGCACACGCAGTGACTTCTCATAGAGGTTTCTAGAACATGGGCCTCATGCCGTCCAACTACCGGTAAAACTAACAGACGCTTGAGACTTAAACTAAATATTAACGTTTTGTACAAGGCCGTCATTAACATGAGGTCTTAATGAAATATCGAAGGTTAGACGGTGAATGGGTTCCTTTAGAAAGTAAAGGATGAATGAAGTTAGCATGTTAGCTGAAGACATGTGACACTGACAGACAGACACTCCTCACACATCCATTACTTGTCCAACTGTCTTATAATAATCATACAGTATTAGAAAAAATGCTTTTGTTAAACGTCAGAATTACAAACACTATTTAAATGTACAATTTTATGTTGCTTCTATAAAAATGTCGTTTTGTGCTGTTCCCCATTCTTAATCTCTGCATATTCGTTTGTTGATATGCTAATCAGATCATTTAATTTTATTTAACAAAATAACACAATTTGTTTTTAAATATTCTGCGTTTGCAATTCATTTACTTTTGTAAAGATTTAGGTTTTTAAATATTTACCTTTTGTAGTTTTGATAAGCGTTAATATACCACCAGATATCATAAGGACTATTCTTTCTCATCCATCCATACCAAAATACTATAACATTGCTTTTTTCCCCCTTTAGATGATAGTGAGTGTGCAAAATTGTATTTTTTTTATTTTTATTGATTTCTTAAACTTGCAATTACTGCATGATGAAAGCAAAATTGGCCCCCATTTTCTTTTTAGAGAAATATGCTATACATTATTAAAAAAAGGACAACTTAAATGGCTGATCTCTCACTGCCTTGTATTTAATTTTAAATATTTTTAAAGGAGGATGTGTGTTTCTCAGTTTTGTATTTTAAAACCACTAACAAACCCCTCATGTTTTATATTTTCAAAACTTGTCTTGTTTGTTTTCCCCAATCAGCACTATTCGGGTCTTGAGGAGGCTGTGTACAGGAACATCCAGGCATGCAAGGAACTGGCACAGACCACAAGAACTGCATATGGACCCAATGGTGAGGCTGTTTTGTTTACTGATGTCTTAGACCTTTTTAAGTGATACCACTGCACTCTGACTGGACTGTGCATGTTCCTTTAATTCTGTACAGGTATGAACAAAATGGTCATCAACCACTTGGAGAAACTCTTTGTCACAAATGACGCTGCCACTATTCTGAGAGAGCTGGAGGTAAATATTAGTAATTGTGATAAATGCATTAATTGAAGGTGCATTGAGTGATTTCTGAGAAACGCTCTTGAAAGTGGATCTGACCGAAAGCTAGGGCTGGGCGATAAATGATATCATATCGAGATCGCGATTAAATTTATGTCAAGAACGATGATAAGCTCTGGATATTTTTACCCAATATGGATTAATCTAACAGCCTATCACACAGCAGAAATAAACGCGACAACAGTCAGTCAGTGAAGATATTTCAGTTTTAGTTTCGGTATGTATTTTACAGTAGTTTTTCCTCAAATGAAACGGTGAAAAGCTTGTGAAGTGACTCTCAAAGCAGCTCTGAAGATGAAGTTCATGTCCTCATATATTAAGACGGCAGATGCTGAAAACACTGTGAGAGTCACGTGTGAGTTTGTGTACCTAACCAGATGAAACCGTGCCATTCATTCACACAGAGATGCAGAAATCACTTATTACACTTGGAGAAAGAAGTGATTTCTGCAATTCTAATAAGCAATTTCTGTATTTAGCTTCAAGAAATGAGGACAGATGGGTTGTAAATCGGACGGTTCATCACGATTTGATACGATATCGATTCTCATAGCCAGCGATATGATATTTTCTAATACATCAAAAAGTTCTGTGATACGATACAATTCGATTCATGGGGTATATCAATCAATATTTCGATATTATGATATTATGTGCCTATTTTACACAACCAGTTTCGTTTTTATTAACTCACAACTGCAACCAAAATATATAACACAAACATTTATTTCAAAATTTCACATCCTGCAACCTGATTGGGACATCCTCAAATAAAAAAATTACAGTAATCTAATGACAGCTTATACATGACAGCAGTCAAGAAAGTATTTTAGGCTTCTGTGCTAAAATGTGTAATGTCAAAAAACTGAGAAACAAGAGGGAAAATATATATGAGTGTGAAGAACGATTCATAGCGCTCTCTTCTCCTTATATGCAAAACCGTAGACCTTTATCTACTGAAGCACAAAATAAGTAAAGGAAGACTCTTATAGTGGCCTATTTGTGCTCTGTTTGAGATGAGTGTGCGCTGCTTTTTGCAAGGCTTTAAACACTAGCAAATTATAAACTTTAGTGAAGATTCAGCACTGGCCGGATCGGGACACTGACAGCTCCATTGACTGTCCCGAGCGTCTTTCACAAGCTCTGAAAGGTAATTTTAAATGAGAATGCATGTATTGGTGATAATACATAGACTGTGTGAAAATGTGGAGAGTGTTAAAACAAATGTGCCTCTTAAATATATAAATAGCCTACAGGTATTGATTTTTAACACGTTGCATCGATACATCGTATTGTTAGACATTAGATCAATCTATATCGATGTATTTTTATACCCCTAAGAAATATATCACTACAGTATACTAAAATGTACTTCTCAAAGTAATAATACTAATAATATTATTATTTCTAAGAAATATCATACAACCATTGACATCCATCCATGTTTTAAATTTATACAGTTTTGTTGTGCAATAAAAATAAAAATGCATTTTGTTGTAAATTAATGATTATATTTTCATTTGGTTACATTTTAAAAACTTGATTAAATAAGTTTATATAAATTTGTATTAAATCATAAAACACAGAATCCCCAAAAAATGAAATGAAAAACGCAGAATTTAGGGAAAAATAAAATGGATTTCATGGATAAATGTCAGCTACTCCGTGGAGTTTAATTGTGAACAAATAAGTTTGCGTTCATTCTCAAGGTGTAACAAACATGTGTAAAGTATTTCCTTCCCCATTAATGATAAATGAATATCGTGATAAATACTGGTATCGTATGATATGGAAAAATATTGCGATCTTTTTGGCCATAACACCCTACCCTATTGAAAGCCACAACACACTTGTAGCCAATCAGCAGTAGGGGGCGTGTCCACTCATGATGGGGGAGGAGAGACAGTGAGCAAGAGGGAGATTTGAAAAAAGACTGTAGAAAGAGAGATGGCTGAGAGACATTAAAAAAGAGAAAAGGGGAGGAATATCACTGGAAAAAGAAGGGTTATGATCAGCCAAGAGCTTTAGGACCCACATTAATATTAGAAAAGCTTTCCAGCACTGGAGAGACCGAAGCGGGAAAGGCCTGAAAACTGACACAGAGGTTGCGTTGTTTTTGAACCATACATGAGTAACATTAGTTTTGCTGTTTCACAGAACCAGGATACTGTTGCTGATACTGTTTTAATGTCAGCTATAGTAACAGGACAGTTTTGAGTGTCATTGTTAGTCTGGAACTGGTGTGCTGCTGGCGACTAACAACAAACTCTTGCTTGTATGTACTTGTGTACTGTATGTTCATTTTTTGTTCGTCCTTGTCGTTCGTCATCTTTGTTTTATTTTTCACTAAGTATTTTGCTTCACTGCAGCTATGATAGAGACATCCACTCTCTCTTGTGTTGTGTGTTTGTGTATTTTGGGGGCGGAGCAGTGAAGGGAGGGGTGTTTGGGTTGATTTTCAAATATCAGCAGTGTTTCTCAGAAATCACTTACTTCACCTTTAATGCCTATAATTTGGAAGAATATCTCCATTTATTGTATGTCCATTTCTCCTCTCCTCCAAGGTTCAGCACCCAGCAGCCAAAATGATCGTGATGGCATCTCACATGCAAGAGCAGGAAGTAGGCGATGGCACGAACTTTGTGCTGGTGTTTGCTGGTGCTCTGCTGGAGCTTGCAGAGGAGCTGCTGAGGATGGGCCTGTCTGTTTCAGAGGTCAGTAAACAACAGCTCTAATGCAGTATGTCACTATGTATGTTTACATGCACTCATTTTCAATAATCAGAATAAATCCAATCTGATTTAAGATTCTGAAAGTTCTGTTTATATGAAGCCTAAACGTTGCAATCCGATTCACATGTTAGTTTACATCCGCGTTACATGAATTAAAAAAATCTTTTGGTTCCTTATGATTCGATTCAGGACTATTCTTGCGGTCACGATTCGTTTTAAAAATCGATTCTCGATTTTGAATCAAATTGATTCGATATATGCATAGATTTGATTGTAGTTTACTGTTTTGTGTTACTTTTCCTATTTTACTGCGGTAGACCGTTTAATAGGTCTAGAATAAAAAAATCTCACTGAATTAAATGTGAATCTTGAAATTTATTTTGGTTTTCTTCCTATTTTAGTCAACACAACATTATAAAACAAACACCATTTAAGCTGACTGCAGTCATTACACATGACTGGCAGTCTTCTGTAATAAAGCAAGGCAGGCAATTTTATTTTATTTTTGATTATTAATAGGAACAAAGAAATTACAAACAATAGGACAAATACAATAGAAAAAAATATAAAAATTAAATTCAGGTACAGTAGCCCGGTTTTATTTAACACGTCTTAGGAAATACTACAGAAGTTGAATAAGCAAATGTAAAAGTAAAACACTGTAGTCTTCATTGTATGAATTAAATATAAATTGATTCATATTAGGGATGCACCGAAATGAAAATTCTGGGCCGAAACTGAAACCGAAAATTCTGGATACACTTGGCCGAAAACCGAAACCGAAAATTACTTTTTTAAAATAATTATTCATTTATTTTAATGTTTTTTTTGTATAATTGTATTATTATTAGATGTTTTAATTAAATTCAATCATTTTACTAAATCTGAATTTTAAAAAATACAAGCCAATAAAATAAAATAACCACACTTTTATTTAAAGTAACACACAATAATTAGACAGAAAATAGGCCTATATTCAAATAATATTAAATATCAATGTATTAATATTAGTGCTGGGGAAAAAGTTATCGTGATTAATCACATCCAAAAATAAAAGTTTGTGTTTACATAATATATGTGTGTGTACTGTGTATAATTATGTATATAGAAATACACACACATGCATGTATATATTTAAGAAAAATGTTATGTTTTATAAAAAAATTATATTTATTTAAGAAATTATATATACAGTATATACATGCAAATATTTCTTAAATATATACATGCATGTGTGTGTATTTATATATACATAATATTTATACACAGCATACACACATATATTATGTAAACACAAACTTTTTTTTGGATGCGATTAATCACGATTAATTTTTCCCCAGCACTAATTAATATCAATATATTAATATCAATATATTATTCTTCATTCAGTTCAGTTCAAATCAGATTTAACAGATTTATTTTTTGACCAATTATCAAAATAATGTATAGTCCTAGATCAGAGCATGTGAGCAGAGAGTGAGGAGCGGGTCAGTGAATGAGAGGGTAGCGTCATTTTACCCCAGCACGGCTATATCATTACCATACCATATTACAGCACAGTAGGGCTAGTGCAAACAGAAACAAGTCTAGAGAAATGTCATGTCTGCACGCGGCGCACACACGGAGCTGAACATGGAGCAGTCATTTCGAAGCTGTGCATCTTCGGAAGCGGAGCCGCTCGCAAAGTTACAAAACATGCTGCGAGAGAGTGAAACCTGATCGCCGAACACGGATGGGCGGGGCGGCATATTTTCGGCTCATATTTTTGGCCTTTTTTCTCTTTCGGCCAAAAACCGAAAGTGCAGTTGTTGGCCGATAGTTTTCGGCGGCCGAAATTTCAGTGCATCCCTAATACAAAAAAAGATACAAAAGTGATTCAGTCAAAAGCAGTGAGAGAATTATTTTTTTTTAATTTCATTTATTTTTTTATTTACATTAATGAAACTGATGGCAACAGTTTGAGGCTGCTGTTAAGAATGAATGCAAGGATCTAAAATAATATAGTTACACATCTGATTTTCTCCCAACTGTTTACGTTCACATAGGACATAACAGACTGTGTTTATGTGAATACTCCACACGATGTGCATTTTGACATAATTGTGTGTGTATTTGACCATTTAAGGGATTGCGTCTACCTGAGAGACGGCATCTGTGCTTGTTTCGGCTGTGTGTCCGTCAGCGCGAGCACCACATTGAGTCCTTTTTCGCAGATTATTGTGATTAATAACACTCTAACGTGTCAATAACTTTTAGTACTGCGAAGTTAAAGTGTAACACTTTAGAAAATCGATGCAAATCGGTAAAAGATAGAATCACGATTCATATGTGAATCTTTTTTTTTTTTTTTCACCCCTAATGATTAATTCATAATGTTTTGACCTTGCAAGTTCATGCTAAGTTGAGAACTAATATATACATTTATTTGCATTATAGACAGTTTATTAGCCTGAGCTGATGATTATTGATTATTTATCCCAGGTGATTGAGGGCTATGAGTTGGCATGTAAGAGAGCTCTGGAAATCCTGCCCGATTGCGTCTGCTCGTCTGCTAAGGACCTGCACAATCTGGATGAGGCCACAGCCATGATCCGCTCCGCTGTCATGAGCAAACAGTACGGCAACGAGGACTTCCTGGCCAACCTCATTGCACAGGCCTGTGGTAAGGCATGAATTCTTTCATTTTAAAAGTTCAAAAGATAATTTTGTGATAAATTAAATTTAAGGGGTCATTTTAATTGTTATTTATTTTACAGTCTCTATATTCCCTGAGTCTGGCAATTTCAATGTCGATAATGTCAGAGTGTGCAAGATTTTGGTAAGTATAAAGTACAATTGAATTTAGGTATTGCTTTAAACTAAATGGTTTCTAGAGTGTCTGTGGGTCAGCTACAGTTTTTTATTTTTTTTGTGTGTGTAGGGCTGTGGACTGAACTCTTCTACTATGCTTCATGGGATGGTATTTAAGAAAGAGACAGAAGGAGACCTCACATCAGTGAAAGACGCAAAGATAGCAGTGTTCTCCTGTCCTTTCGACTGCATGGTTACTGAAACCAAGGTAGAAAAAAAGCTCATTGAATTGGATTAAATGTCTTTATACTGTCCATCTTGTGTCTCTATGGGTTGACAGTATTTCCTTTGTGTGATGTTCAAAAAAAGTGCAATAAATCACGTTTTCCTTTTTGATTTTATAGCTGTTTGGGCTTTCTTCCTTCAACATTTCTTTCTGATATTTCATAGGGAACGGTACTTATAAAGAACGCAGAGGAGCTCATGAATTTCAGTAAAGGAGAGGAGGATCTGATGGAGCTCCAGGTGAAGACTATCGCTGATTCAGGTGCAAATGTGGTTGTGACAGGGGGCAAAATTGCTGATATGGCCCTTCATTATGCCAACAAGTACAAGCTCATGGTGGTCAGGTGAGAGAGGAAGATCCCTTCCTTTTTTTGTGCAGCATTTTTTTCAGTTTTTTCCCTGTTGGCTTTTTAAATGAGAATTTAGCTATATGTCTGATATTTATGAACACTGTTTGTTCTTCACCAAGGCTGAATTCAAAATGGGACCTCAGAAGACTATGCAAAACTGTTGGAGCCACAGCGTTGCCCAGATTGGTGAGTTAATCTAGATTTTCCAGACTGAATTACAGCTCAACTTCACTAGTGCACTCTTTGTGTAAAGCAGCGAGTTGGTGATAAGCCAGTTGGCATCATTATGGTCACTCTGTGTCAGACTCTGTTGTTTATTTTTTTCCTCTGGACAAACAGACTCCCCCGACTCCAGAAGAGATGGGACACTGTGACAGTGTATACCTGTCCGAGGTTGGAGATACGCAGGTTGTGGTCTTCAAACATGGTAAGGAAATTCCAACACTTGATTCTTGTATTTACATTATTATTCATGCATAATATATGTGTTCAAAAGTTTGTAAGTCAGCAAGATTTTTTTCAAAGAAATTAATACATTGATTCAGAAAGGATACAAAAGTGACAGTAAAGACTTTTCTGTTTTCAACATTTATAATAAGAAATGTTTTTTGAGCAGCAAATCAGCATATTAGAGTCATGTGAAACTGAAGACTGGAGTAATGATGGCTGAAAATTCAGCTTGACCATCACAGGAATAAATTACATTTTAAAGCTGCAGTCCGTAACTTTTTTTGGTTAAATTATCCAAAATCAGTTTGAGCAAGTACATAACCAGCCAGTGTTCAAAACTATCTCCTTACCTTAGTCCAATTCACAATGGTAAGCTTGTAATAACGTCTTTTATAATTTGAGTGGTACTGGTAGCTTTCCGCGGGAGATTCGAGCATGGCGCCGTTCGTCTTTGCATCATTACGTCACGTCTGTATACATAAAGGAGGTGTCCGGCTAGGCTATATCGCATGTGAAGATGCTGCAGGTGGCGGATCATTTATAGCCTTTTCTCACATCAGATGGAATAATTTAAATTTATCATTTTGATGGAGAATTATAATCCAGAAAGGTCCAAACGACAATCATCAGTGACAACTGGAGATTCACCCATAGTCAAAAGCAAAAGATTAGACTGTACAGAAATTGAAATCTACAGGTAACGCTAATACACACTAAATACACATAGTCACGCAATGCTGATGTTGTTAACATAGCAAAGTATAACAATAATAATAATTTGCACGGGTTGATGTGATATGAGCTAAGTGATCACTAGATTTAATCACCGTTGTTAGCGTGATTTATTGTAATGCTTTTTTTCTCAGTTGGTCAGAACAAAAGTGGCAGACATGTAACTTAATTGTTCAGATGACTTTTTCCAGTGAAAATTCTTATTTTGGTCATACTTCCAAGACGTAGATCTGTGATTCCGAAGTACAGTATCCACACCGCTGAGGAGCTGTGCCGACGCACAACCCACGTAAAGATAATTCCGCAAATAACTGCAATTGCAGGTTTCAAACAGAGATGGTGACAAAGAGGCAAAACTTTCAGACTGCAGCTTTAACATATTAAAACAGTTATTTAAATTTTTTACTGTATTTCTGATCAAATAAATGCAGCCTTGGTGATTTTGGAGTGAAATGTGGCTGAGTCACTCACTTATCAACATGCCACTTAGATACAGATGTCTGTGTGACTTGTTTTCTTGACATTCTGTAGCTTGATTAGCAAACTGTGCTTTGTAAATATTGGTGTTTAGTCTGGCAGTGATGTATCCAGACAGCTCATGCCATCTCACTCCTATTTCTAGATAAAGATGATGGTGCCATCTCTACTTTAGTAATTCGTGGTTCCACAGACAACCTGATGGATGACATTGAGCGTGCCATCGATGATGGAGTTAACACCTTCAAAGTCCTTGTCAGGGTTAGTTAGTTTAAAAATCCACCACATCTCAAATCCACTTCTAATTAAATCATGAAAAAATGTGACTGTAACAGAACTATGTCCCCCTCAGGACGCACGTCTTTGTCCAGGTGCCGGTGCCACTGAAATTGAGCTTGCGAAACACCTCACGTCCTATGGAGAAGTATGTACATCAATCTAATTTCCTTTTGCTGTTGGCAAAACTTGAACAGTGTAAATAATTTGTAAATGTCCTCTAAAGTCTTGCCCAGGCCTGGAGCAGTACGCCATCAAGAAGTTTGCAGAGGCGTTTGAAGCAGTGCCCCGTTCTCTGGCTGAAAACTCTGGTGTGAAGGGCAATGAGCTGATCTCCAAATTGTACGCCACACACCACGAGGGCAACAAGAACTATGGCTTTGATATTGAGGTGAGGGGCCCGCAGCAAACGCTTGCTTTGTAAGGGTGCCAAGTATAAAAAGCAAAGGAAGAAGAGAAGCTATTTTTAATTCAGAGGCAGCAAACCTGAAATAAATAGAGAAGGACCCTAAATCATGCATTTTAAATAGGATCCCTGTGGGTCCTTAAATCTTAAAAAGCCTTGAATTCAGTTGTATCAAATTTAAGGCTATAAAAAGTCTTAAATATCTTAAATGGTTTAAGAATAGTCTTAATTATCATTTCAAGAGGTCTTAAATTTGGGGACAGGAAAATGCTAATCACCATTTGGTTTAATTTTAAATATTAAACTTCAAAAGGCGATGATTTAATTGTGAGCGCTGCCCTTTTCAAGGTAAAAATGCGGTGCTGCTATGCATTTTACAGGCGCATAGTTTCACAGCGATTCGCAATCAATGAATGCCACACATTTATGCCAGGCGATTGCTTATGATCTACTGTTGATGAATTATGGCAATGTTTTCCTTATGGTTTTTGTAATGGTGTTTATATAATTTATTATAGTATTTATATTATTTTAAAAAGCGCAGCTGTTTTTTGCTGTTCCACCTACTGTCAGAGAATTAAAGGCACTATTAAAATATCCAAAAACCACTAGAACAGTGTTATATATTTTGTTGACTTGTGTACTTGCATTATCCCAAATGTTTCCAAGAATGTTTAAATCCAGAAAAATAAGCAATTTTAACCAGGACACGGACTGCGACCATGCGTCGCCTTTTTAAATGACATCATACCTGTTACCCTCGATTTCTGGTTTTATTTTGTAGAAACCATGGAAACACCAAAGACGCTTTAATATATTATGTGTTTTATTAGACAAGGGAACAACTGTTTGGAGACATTTATAGACAGAAAACGAATTATTGTACAGTAATGCTGCATTTTCTCCGTCATACAATGTCAATTAATTGCATGCCATTTAGCAACACAAGCCATCCAGCATTTATTAATATGATATTCTAATATCGATCTAGCTTACTGCAGTGTGCAACCAGTGTCTCATAGCAGCCATGGAGCGATTGCACAGAGTAACGTTATAACATGATTTTCAACACACTCAAATGTATCTCATATGATAGAACAGCGCTGCGTTACTCCACATACGCATGACCGGAAGAAGCGGAAGCGGCTGTCGCCGTGTGTCACGCTCGTCTCTCATTAGCAGTTGCTTCAGTGGCCTCGTTCAGCTCCCACAGCACTTGGCCCTGCTCTGCTTCATACTACAGTAACGTTAATAATCTCATCCATGAACATGATTTCTGCCCGAGTCCCGTCCCGATTCTTTTCCACCGGCTCGCTCAATCTCTGTGTCATCAAGCTACGAATAAGCAGCCTCTAGCGACGAAAAACTACATAAAAGTGCCTTTTAAATAGAATTTTCATTAAGTGGGTGGATCGAAAAACAGCTAATATGCATTCTAAAATTGTAAACAATTAGGATAAGATAATCACAAGATGAGAATTTTTTTATATATATATAAAAAAATATGA
This sequence comes from Coreius guichenoti, assembly GCA_039654105.1. Lineage (NCBI taxonomy): Eukaryota > Metazoa > Chordata > Actinopteri > Cypriniformes > Gobionidae > Coreius > Coreius guichenoti. Next base: position 7,382,634 of record CM077190.1, read on the forward strand.
ATGACAGGGTATCTACAGAGTTTTAAAATCTAATTGAAGGCTTCAGACCTTTTTTAAGACTTCGACAAATAAAATTATTACCATATGGGTAGGGTTAGAGCAACGTCTATGGTAACATAATACAATTTCAAATAATAAATAAATATTTATTTATTATTTGAACTTGTATTATGTTAATATAATAAATAAATATTTATTTATTATTTGAACTTGTATTATGTTAATAATATAATAAATAAATAAATAAATATTTATTTATTATTTGAACTTGTATTATGTTAATATAATAAATAAATATTTATTTATTATTTGAACTTGTATTATGTTAATAATATAATAAATAAATAAATAAATATTTATTTATTATTTGAACTTGTATTATGTTACCATAGACGTTGCTCTAACCCTGCCCATATGGTAATAATTTTATTTGTCGAAGTCTTAAAAAGGTCTTAAGCCTTCAATTAGATTTTTAAAACTCTGTAGATACCCTGTCAAGGTGTTATTGATGACTATGTACTTTTTAAACCGTTTAGGGAGAGGGGCCTGCGGTGAAGGACATGAAGGAGGCCGGTATCCTCGACCCGTACCTGGTCAAGCACTGGGGCATCAAATTGGCCACAAACGCAGCCATCACCATCCTCCGTGTGGATCAGGTTAGTGCATATCATTCAATTTCTTATTCCATCCATATTTTATCAATTCAGGTGCTTTGTTAGCCTGTTTTTTTTTTTTTTTTTTGGATTATAATGTGATGTGTGTATGCCAGATCATTATGGCAAAGGCAGCAGGGGGACCCAGAGCCCCCAAACAGCAAGGACACTGGGACAAGGACGGTTGGGAAGATGAACCAGAAAAATTTGATACACATCATTGATAAGAAATCCAAAATGATAGCAAAGGTGCACAAACAAAAGCCACTGTTTGGAGTGCTTAACCACTGGAGTGAACCGGGTTGCATGAACACTGGAAATTCACCTTGAATTTTTTGATGAAAGTCTAGCCTGACTGCAGTCATTACATCACAGATAACAGTTATGCTGTTTTAACTGACCTGAGAAGCATTGGTTAACTGTTTAAATTGAGTTTGCATTAACACATAAATTTAGATGATTTTCATCCTAGAACTTTTTAATTGGATAATTTTATCTTGATTATAAGATAATGATCGGACTGAGTACAATGGTTGTTTCATAACTATATAGTTTTGCTCTTCACAAGCATCACTAACTCGTCGTCTGGGGATTTTGGTGCAGTTTACTTGCATGCCGCATGCACTAAAAACACTTTTACCTCGCAGGATTTTGCACTGCGCATAATTGACCGTCTTTTACTCTATTTGTCTTTTAAGTGTCTGATTATGTCTTCTCCTCCACAGATTATAATGGCCAAGCCGGCTGGTGGACCCAAAGCTCCACAAGGAAAGAAGGACTGGGATGAGGATGACTGATGTCACTAGCCTGTGTGTCTCCGTCACTGTCTTAGCTTTTCAAGTGTTGTGTATTTAATATCTAGCCCCATTCTTTGTGTATTTTTTTTTTTTTTTTTAATTTTTTTTTTTTAGGAGAAGCCATCCACATTAAAAATGAGTGGCTCTGAGCTGTTTTTCCTGGTCCCAATAAAGGCACTTGAGCTGTCAACATCCTTGTCATTTCTTTTAAATAATTCTTGGTGTATAACAAAATGCAGTGTAATTGCAACAGTTTGATATTCTTGAAAATTACTGCTATTATATTCAAGTTATATCAGCGCCATGACTCTATATAGTGATGGGAGTCCTTGCAGCATTATTTTTGTGCAGATTGGATCATTATTGGATTATTATTGTGCTGTTAATTCAACTCCTTTTCCCCAAAAATATAAAATCAGAGATCTATTAAGTGTTTTTTTTTGTAATACAGTGATTTTTAGTAATATTACAAATTATTGAGGATGTACACTTTGCACCATGCATCGCCCTCTGCCGTTGATCTACTGGTAATTTGACTCTATGGGGTGCCAATATTTTGTCTTTATTAATCGAGATGAATTTCAAAAGATTGCTGCAATGCGTAAAAGGTCATTTCAAAGCCAATATCATTCTAAAATGATTAAACATCACATCAAACCCTCCAGCTAAAAAATGGTTACTACAGTTAAATGTTTTGCTTTAGTTAAAGACTGAAAGTAACGATGTAAGAAACTTTCAGAATCTTTTTCTAATTAATTAATTACGTGTACTGTGCTAGACTGACTTGTTACAGCACTTATTGTTTGCAAGCGTCTACGATTAAATGTAAATTATTAATATCATTAAAGTTATTATATAACTAACAATTAGTGCTGTCAAATCGATTAATCGCATGCAAAATAAAGGTTTGTGTTTACATAATGTGTATAATGTATATATAAATACACATGTATATATTTGAGAAATATTTGCATGTATATACTGTATATATATATATATATTATATATAAATATAACATTTTTCTTAAATATATTTGAATGAGTGTATTTATATATGCATGCTTATTATACAGTACACATGTAAACACGGACTTTTATTTTGCATGTTATTAATGGATTTGACAGCACTAATTATTTGTTATAATATAATAAATTATATAAATATATATACAGTATATACATGCAAATATTTCTTAAATATATACATGAATGAGTGTGTATTTATATAAATATAATTATACACACATTATGTAAACACGAACTTTTATTTTGCATGCGATTAATCGATTTGACAGCACTATTAATTGTTACATAGTTAATAAATGCATATATTTTTTTTGTGGAAACAAGTTATGGTATCTGGTCATTTCTTATTTTCTGCCCTCCCCGTGTGCGCGCGTGTCCATCGGGAGCGCTCTTGCAAGAAACAGTAGACGCGCGCTCCCGATTCCGAAGTGCGGTGCTAAACATGGCTGCTCTCAGCAAGTCCATACCGCATAGCTGCTATGAGATAGGACACACATGGAGTTCCTCATGTACGACCTCCACCCTCCAGGTGACAGCCGGTGCTCTGGAGGTCTCATTCAAGATATATGCTCCTCTGTATCTGGTGAGTGGAACTAAGCGGATCTAACCGTTAATTCACCCTGGCAAGGGCGCAGTTAGCCTTGCAGCTAACTTACATCAGAGTCCTGCAGGACGATGCGAGGGCCCGTAACAGTTGCTAAACAGGTGTTTAGAAATAAAAACACAAAAGTGTGTCTCAACCCGTCATGTGTTATATTGACTAGCTTTTAAAGTTTTCAGGAAAGGTCGTTAGACTGATGACATGCTCAGGTGAGTTGAGAGAGAGAGAAAGCGATTGATACTGATCAAACTGTCAAATGCTCATTTGCGGTACTTTGTGCAAAATTTAGGCACTTTCGCTTTTGTTTTCGCATTACAGTGTTCTTTAAAGTATGTTGTGAATTAAAATTATGACACACTTAATTCAATGATAAACTGCCTGGTTTGTCTATTACATTTGCGCAATCATTCTCATTAAACTGTAGATTTAACATGAACTATTACTGTTTACCAAAGCAAGGTTTAGGTTGAGATGTTTTATTTGCCCAGGATTTTCACTGGTTTACATTAAAATTTAACAATAGTTATGTCAGATTCGTGAACGAATCGTTTTTGGAGTTTTGGATCTTTTCAATGAATCGGTTGAATAGTTCTAGCGAATTTCTTACTCCCTTACTTCTGATTGGCTCATTCAGTGGGGAGTCTGCTACGTATTGGTCCCTATCTCTAAAATCCACATCTAATCCTAATCCTAACCCCCATAGGAGAAGCAGGGGAGTCATAATCTCTTGGAAAATCCGGTTTGAACGATTCGTTCACGATTTGTCCCTCATTAAATAAACTAATTAGCAACCGTTGTTGCTCGGGCCCTAATAATCAGTGTTGGGAAGGTTACTTTGGAAATATAATAGGTTACAGATTAAAAGTTATCCTATTTAAAATGTAATAAGTAGTGTAACTATTTAAATTACTTTATTAAAGTAATATAACTGATTACCTTTGATTACTTTTCTAATTTCCAGCACTGAAACACCTTTTTATAATTTACCATGGTGGCAACTCTCAGACAGGTTGTAGCCTAAAGCTTTCAGGTGCTCTGCAAATTCAAACAAACAAGGCTAAAGCATCAGACCAACCAATCGAAAGCATCAGAATAGCATCGCTTTACTAAACAGCCTTTGAATGGCAGGAGGCATAGTGCACATCAAAAACACGCAAAGCAACAAATTAATATTATTCAACATATCCTAGCTTTTTACAGAAAGTATTCAGGTGTAACTTCCTTTGTAATTTTTCATTTTCATTAACATTTTCATAAGTAACTGTAATTTAATTAAACATTTTTCTCAGGAAACTGATTACAGTTACATTTATTTTGTAATTAAATTATGTAATCTAGTTACATGTAACTAGTTACTCCCCAACACTGCTAATAATGCTGTGCACGGATAAATCATTTATAATAAATACGGCAATATTGCATTAAAAAAAGAATTGTCAGTTTTGATTTCATGGTGTTTTTTGGATTTCAGGTTGTTGGCTACAGTGGGGAGAACAAGTATTTGATACACTGCTGATTTTGCAGGTTTGCCCACTTACAAAGCGTATAGAAGTCTGTAATTTTTATCATAGGTACACTTCAACTGTGAGTGACGGAATCTAAAAATCCAGAAAATCACATTGTATGATTTTTAAGTAATTAATTTGCATTTTATTGCATGACATAAGTATTTGATACATCAGAAAAGCAGAACTTAATATTTGGTACAGAAACCTTTGTTTGCAATTACAGAGATCATACGTTTCATGTAGTTCTTGACCAGGTTTGCACACACTGCAGCAGGGATTTTGGCCCACTCCTCCATACAGACCTTCTCCAGATCCTTCAGGTTTCAGGGCTGTCGCTGGGCAATACGGACTTTCAGCTCCCTCCAAAGATTTTCTATTGGGTTCAGGTCTGGAGACTGGCTAGGCCACTCCAGGACCTTGAGATGCTTCTTACGGAGCCACTCCTTAGTTGCCCTGGCTGTGTGTTTCGGGTCGTTGTCATGCTGGAAGACCCAGCCACGACCCATCTTCAATTACTAATGGTTTTCTTTGAGACTGTGGTCCCAGCTCTCTTCAGGTCATTGACCAGGTCCTGCCGTGTAGTTCTGGGTTGATCCCTCACCTTCCTCATGATCCTTGATGCCCCACGAGGTGAGATCTTGCATGGTGCCCCAGACCGAGGGAGATTGACCGTCATCTTGAACTTCTTCCATTTTCTAATAATTGCGCCAACAGTTGTTGCCTTCTCACCAAGCTGCTTGCCTATTGTCCTGTAGCCCATCCCAGCCTTGTGCAGGTCTACAATTTTATGATGTCTGATGTCCTTACACAGCTCTCTGGTCTTGGCCATTGTGGAGAGGTTGGAGTCTGTTTGATTGAGTGTGTGGACAGGTGTCTTTTATACAGGTAACGAGTTCAAACAGGTGCAGTTAATACAGGTAATGAGTGGAGAACAGGAGGGCTTCTTAAAGAAAAACTAACAGGTCTTTGAGAGCCGGAATTCTTACTGGTTGGTAGGTGATCAAATACTTATGTCATGCAATAAAATGCAAATTAATTATTTAAAAATCATACAATGTGATTTTCTGGATTTTTGTTTTAGATTCCGTCTCTCACATTTCAAGTGTACATATGATAAAAATTACAGACCTCTACATGCTTTGTAAGTAGGAAACACTGCCGATTTTGCAGGTTATCAAATACTTGTTCTCCCCACTGGAAATGCCACATTAGTATATTTATTCATCAGGGAATGTTATCTTGTATTTACTTGCCTGTGATGACTTAGCATAACTGGCTGTCAGTCTTTATAGATCTGACAGAGGGATCATCGTGTTAACTTTGGATGTGTAATTTGCTTCCATTGCAAAAGTGCAGTTCACAGTGGAGCAACACCTGAACTGTAGGGTTGCAGTGCTGGCATTCGATTCAGTTTCGCAAAAACTATGGCTCAGTCTATCATTAGACAGTAGGTCAGTGGTATTTGGGTGACAAACCACAGTGTCAGTAACTACAGAAACCAATGTGGTTGTGTAATGCTACTGCAACAATGACAGCCAATGTCATATTGAAACTGGTCTATTGTGCCACATAAGCTCATTATTTTTGATTGCATAAATCACATAAATCGTTTATAATAAATACTGTAATATTCCATAAAAAAAAATAAGAATTGTCCATTTTAATTTCATGGGGACTTTAAAAGCTCAGAGTAAAGTCAGAAATTGAATTCTTTGAATAACAGGACATTTCCTTAACATGCAATATAATTTTTTTTCTGTGTTCCAGATTGCAGCCATTTTAAGAAGGAGGAAAAAGGATTATTACAAGAAAAGGCTGCTTCCTGAGATCCTGCAATCCACGTCTTTCCTGACTGCAAATGGAGGCCTCTACATTGCGTTTTTCTGCATTCTCCGGTAATCTTAACACAATTCTGCTAACAAGCAAAACTGGGAAACGTTTGCTGTCCCACGTGTACTGTTGTTGGAACAAGAGCTGTAAAGCAACCTTTGAGTCCCTGTCCTTATCAGCTGTTCAGAGTCTATGCACGTATTCGTCCAAATAGGATTGTTAAGACCATTGACACATCAAATAAATTATGCACTGAGATAAACTTTTGGATTTATGACCGTCATTCTGCATGACCGGAATGTAGCTCACTTAATTTGAGAATACATTTTAATCCCTTCTAAATGAGACAAATATTCAGCAGCGATATTATCCTCGGTTGAAAGCACTTCTGTTAGCTCTGTTGTGTAGTTTATGATTATAAATGACCTGCTGTCCTTTCCTTTCTTTTTCTTCTGTTATTCAGGAAGCTGTTGGGACGTTTCTACTCCTGGTCAGCTGGCTTTGGGGCGGCACTGCCGGCCTCATACATCGCCATACTAATAGAGCGGAAAAGCAGGTTAGCCCTGACGTTTTCAGATTTCCTTTGGCCTTTCTTTTATACAAATTTCATGCAAAGTTTAAACCACATTTACACTCAACTTGCATATGGACATTTTCTCTGATGAAAAATATTAAAGGCCCATTCACACAATGGATGACAAATATAAAGATAACAATAATGGTAACTATATTAGCATGCACACCAATTGAGCTCTTTAACTCTTTCTCCACCATTGATGAAATTTTCCGTCATTTATGAGACAACGCCAAATTCTCCAACTATTCGCCAAGCTTATGATTAAATTTCGTATTTGAAATCACCAATGAAATCTGACAACAACTGTCTCATAAATTTTGTTTCTAAACGCTCGAATCATGGCAAAAAAAAATGCATTTTTCAGCCTGGACAAAACTAATGCACATGTGCAGTCCTAAGCGCGTGTCTCAGGCCACATCCACATGAAGCCAGAGCTTTCCCTATCCAATCTTTTTTTTCCCTTGTTCTAAAAAAAAAATTCCGTAAACACGGCATCGTCTCAAGAAATATCTGTGCACACACGAAACCACTGAAACCGACTCAAAACGATGTAGTATACATGCCAGACCAGTATGTGGCTCTGTAATTCTGCCACAGAGATACACTAAAAACAGAGAAGAAGACTTGGAGCATGTGCATGTGGTGTCTGACTAGGGTCAAGACGTGGGGTGATGACATCATCGTTTCACAAAATATACGGATTGGCTGTACACACAAAAACGCAAGGGTGTCGTTTTCAGATTTATCCAGTCTGGGACCCGATTTCAAAAAATAGCGGATTCAGGCTCCCAAAACGCCGGATCCGTCTGGATGAAGCGCCGATACAATACAACATTTTTACGTATATACAGATAAACGCGTCTTTGTGTGTACATGCTCTTAGAACACTGCCTGTTTCTATAGCAACCGAAGCTTCTAACGGCAGCTGCAGTGATGTGATGACTTTACTAATCAACGATTGGCTCTTTCATTTAGAAAACAGGGCTTATTTGCCATATTGGGCATTGCACTTTCTCCCATTCATAAGTAATCGTAGAGCACCGTCTTCCTATACATAAAGTCTTTGACAACGTTTCCCGGTAAGGGGGCGCTATTATGCAACTTCTGAAAGAGTAGAGAAGCTTCGGATCAAAACACAGACTTGGCCTTAACATAAGCACAGTGTAATAACACAAAGTAATGTCACAACTCAATTACTCCTATATAAAGAGATCTTATGTAATTTGTCTGTCTTATGCAGGAGAGGTCTTCTTACAATATACATGGCAAACCTGGTAAGACGATTCAGCATCGCTTCTTTTCAGTTCCACTGTGTTCAGTCTTCCTGACAGTTCGTTCATACTTGCATGACCATTTCCTGGCAGTAGTCAACATTGCATCTGTTATCTGTCACTTATGTTACTTTTTCTGGAAAGCTATGATTAAAATTGTCTGTTTCAAGGAACCCTCAGCTGATTTTGATCTTGAGTGCTCTGTGTCATTTCCAGGCAACGGAGACGATTTTTCGGATGGCTGTCACGAGGGGTCTCGTCAAGCCTATGAAACATGGAGAGGTACGTTACAGTTTACGCTACCGTTGAAAAGTTTGAGGTTAGTATGTTTTTTTTTTTTTTTTTTTTTTTTCTCTCAAGAAATGAATGTTTAGTCAGCAAGGATGCATTAAATTGATTAAAAGCGACAGTAAAGATATTTATAATGTTAAAAACATTTCTATTTAAAATAAACTTTCAATTCATCTAAGAATTCTCAAAAAATATGTCACGGTTTCCACAGAAATATTAAGCAGCACAACTCCTTTCAACATTGATAATTATAAGAAATTTCTAAAGCAGCAAATCATCATATTAGAATGATTTCTGAAGGATTATGTGACACTGAAGACTGGAGTAATGATGCTGAAAATTCAGCTTTGCCATCACAGTAATAAATGACATTAAAAAAGCTACTTTTCTATTTTAATATTTTATATCGTAATAATATTTCACAATATTAGTGTTTTTACTGTATAAATGCAGTCTTGGTGAGCACAATTCTTCCTTGTATACTGTATACTTCCTTGTATAAACATATACTGTATAAAAAAAATCTTACCAACTCCAAACTACTGAACGGCAGTGTATCTGTATTTCAATTACATATTGCAGTGAAATAATTTAGTGCTATTGATACAACAGCACTTTACATGCTTGCAAAAGCATTATTGCTTTGAACTAACCCTGACCTGATCATAAAGTTTTGTGTGACGTCTATCTCATCTTTTTCACTTTTCCCCCACAGGTTCTTCTCTTCTGCCTGACTGCATCTCTCTACATGTTTTTCTTCAGGTCAGTCGGTCAGCTTATTGGTCCTGGAGGACGCCAGCACTGGTTATCTTGTTTATTTAACACATCATCTTCTCATTAGTAGAGGCTCCAAGACCTGCTGAGGTCCTCCAGGACCAGCATTGAAAGGGATAGTTCACCCAAAAATGAGAATTCTGTAAGAATTCAAACCTGTAAAAGAAGATATTTTGAAGAATAGCGGTAACCAAATGGGAAAAAAAATACTATGGAAGTCAGTGGGGCCCTTCAACTGTTTGCTTACCACTTTTCTTCAAAATATCATGTTTTGTGTTCAGCAGAAAAAAGAAATTCATACAGGTTTGGAACAACTGAGTAAATGATGACAGAATTTTCATTTGTGAGTGAACTATCCCTTTAAGACAGACAAGCACACTCTTCAGAACATATAAAAACTTAGTTGTTCGATTACAAACGTTGACCCTTCCAATTTCTGGTTTTATCTTTAGATGTAAAGACGGACTGAATGGCTTTGCTTTCTCTGCCTTAAAGTAAGTTTATTTATCGATTTTTAAATTTATTGATCGCTTTATTTACTCCTGTACATACTTAAATTCCCAAGGATTTCCCTAGGAAACACCCTGTTCAGAGTATAAATTTATGCCAGGCTGTTAAAGGAGATTATGTGTCTGGCTGTGGCAGATTTATAGTTGGGAAGGAGGAGATCCCGACACACTCTTCCCTGGCTGAGCAAGCGTACGCACAGGGTTCAGAGAGAGACGTGCAGCCACGGGATGAGAGACCAGAGCACACGCCTGCCTCCAGGGGGAGCTGCATCAGAGCATTTACACGCAAACTCCTAGACTCTATGTGAGTGTGAGAGATATATATATATATATATATATATATACCTAGAAAACATATTTCAGACTTGAATACAAGACTCAATTCTATCCAGTACCACCAAAAATATTACATAATTAAACATTACAGTTATAGTACAAACAGTTAAGACAATTTTTTTATTAGACATAATTACTTGCACTCTTTAATTAAGAGAAAAATATTTTTTAAAGTATTTTTAGAACTGAAGTATGAAAAATTAAAAAAATTTTTTTATTGTAAATTAAGTTATTCTTTTATCAAATGTGGTGTTATTATTTTTTCTTTTTAAAGACTTTTAGAATTTATGAGATCAATTTTACTCTATTGACCACAATAATAAAATGCAAATTAAAACAAAATCTGCATATAAATTTGAGGAAATAAATTATATTATAAAAACTACACACACAATACCATTCAAAAGTTTGGTGTCAATGATTTTTTTTAATCTCTTATGCTCACCAAGGCTGCATTGATATCAAAGATACAATAAAAACGGTAATATATATATATATATAATATATATAATATTATTATTATTATTATTATTTTTTTTTTTTTATTTATTAATTTTTTTAAATTAAATTAAATGTAATTTATTCCTGTGATAGCAAAGCTGCATTTTCAGCATCATTACTCCAGTTTTCCGTGTCACATGATCCTTCAGAAATATTTCTAATATGCTGATTTGCTACTCAAGAAACATTTCTTATCAAAGTTGAAAACAGTTGTGATGCTTAATATTTTTATGGATTTTATATTTGATGAATGCAGTTCAAAAGAACAGCATTTATTTGAAATGTAAATCTTACATTGATCAAAAGTGACACTAAATATTTAATGCATCGTTTATGAATACAAGTATTAATTTCTTTAAAAATGTGCTACCTCGTTCAGTGCTGTTAGTAGTGGGTAAAAAAATGCATTTTTACTTGCATTTGCCACTGTGAGCTAATTTTCATTCATGTTTATTCATCAGTCAGCTAAGCTTTATTGTCATTGCTAATGTTCCCCTGCTTCATAACGTATTGTGCATTTGCATTCATTGTGCGTGTATTGTCCCCTTTAGATGCAAACATGGACCCAGGCATAGATGTTGCAAACACTATCAAGACAACTGCATCTCCTACTGTGTTAAAGTAAGAGTCTGAGACCACCTAACCCTGCTGTCTTTCAAACCATTCATCTTTTTGTTCTGAGCACGTGTGTTTGAATGGGAGAGAGACTGTGAATGCATAAACGTGTAGCGTTTATCTGGGTGAAAGGCTCTGTCGATATAGCAGTGCCCTTTGCTCACTAACTGACAGCTGGTGTGAAGTTGCTGGATGATTTCTTGAGAGCAGCTTTTGAGATGCTTGCTTTGTGTTTTTAAAGGGTTTTATCCGGATGTTCAGCGTGGGTTACCTCATTCAATGCTGTTTGAAGGTTCCATCAGCATTCAGACAGGCCTTCACCAAACCCTCTCGTCTGCTCTGGCTGCTCTACAACAAAGAGAACTTCCAGCTAGGAGCTTTCCTGGGATCTTTTGTCAGTATATACAAGGTACTTCACTAAGATCGAGTGCTGTGTTTTCCTGTGAGACAGCACGTTTGTCTGCAACTTGTAGGGGGTTTAGTTTCCTTCACCTTTCTCAGTAATGTTTTTTTCAGATGTGATATTTCTCTCTTTTCATCTCACTTCCATTTTATGAAAGGGCACAAGCTGTTTACTGAGATGGATGCGGAACCTGGATGACGAGCTCCACGCTCTCATAGCAGGTAAATTGTATTTTGAACCCCTTTCCTTTTGCAGTCAGATTGCACAGAGATTCTCAGCTCACCTTTTTCTCCATTTTCTCTTTTTAGGTTTTCTTGCTGGCACGTCAATGTTCTTCTACAAGAGCACCTCTATCTCCATGTACCTCTTCTCCAAACTAGTGGAGGTAACCATTTTTTTGAGTGTGTATATATATATATATATATATATATATATATATATATATAAAAAATTATACAAACCCGATTCCAAAAAAGTTGGGACACTGTACAAATTGTGAATAAAAAAGGAATGCAATAATTTACAAATCTCATAAACTTATATTTTATTCACAATAGAATATAGATAACATATCAAATGTTGAAAGTGAGACATTTTGAAATGTCATGCCAAATATTGGCTCATTTTGGATTTCATGAGAGCTACACATTCCAAAAAAGTTGGGACAGGTAGCAATAAGAGGCCGGAAAAGTTAAATGTACATATAAGGAACAGCTGGAGGACCAATTTGCAACTTATTAGGTCAATTGGCAACATGATTGGGTATAAAAAGAGCCTCTCAGAGTGGCAGTGTCTCTCAGAAGTCAAGATGGGCAGAGGATCACCAATTCCCCCAATGCTGCGGCGAAAAATAGTGGAGCAATATCAGAAAGGAGTTTCTCAGAGAAAAATTGCAAAGAGTTTGAAGTTATCATCATCTACAGTGCATAATATCCAAAGATTCAGAGAATCTGGAACAATCTCTGTGCGTAAGGGTCAAGGCCGGAAAACCATACTGGATGCCCGTGATCTTCGGGCCCTTAGACGGCACTGCATCACATACAGGAATGCTACTGTAATGGAAATCACAACATGGGCTCAGGAATACTTCCAGAAAACATTGTCGGTGAACACAATCCACCGTGCCATTCGCCGTTGCCGGCTAAAACTCTATAGGTCAAAAAAGAAGCCATATCTAAACATGATCCAGAAGCGCAGGCGTTTTCTCTGGGCCAAGGCTCATTTAAAATGGACTGTGGCAAAGTGGAAAACTGTTCTGTGGTCAGACGAATCAAAATTTGAAGTTCTTTTTGGAAAACTGGGACGCCATGTCATCCGGACTAAAGAGCACAAGGACAACCCAAGTTGTTATCAGCGCTCAGTTCAGAAGCCTGCATCTCTGATGGTATGGGGTTGCATGAGTGCGTGTGGCATGGGCAGCTTACACATCTGGAAAGGCACCATCAATGCTGAAAGGTATATCCAAGTTCTAGAACAACATATGCTCCCATCCAGACGTTGTCTCTTTCAGGGAAGACCTTGCATTTTCCAACATGACAATGCCAGACCACATACTGCACCAATTACAACATCATGGCTGCGTAGAAGGATCCGGGTACTGAAATGGCCAGCCTGCAGTCCAGATCTTTCACCCATAGAAAACATTTGGCGCATCATAAAGAGGAAGATGCGACAAAGAAGACCTAAGACAGTTGAGCAACTAGAAGCCTGTATTAGACAAGAATGGGACAACATTCCTATTCCTAAACTTGAGCAACTTGTCTCCTCAGTCCCCAGACGTTTGCAGACTGTTATAAAAAGAAGAGGGGATGCCACACAGTGGTCAACATGGCCTTGTCCCAACTTTTTTGAGATGTGTTGATGCCATGAAATTTAAAATCAACTTATTTTTCCCTTAAAATGATACATTTTCAAAGTTTAAACATTTGATATGTCATCTATGTTGTATTCTGAATAAAATATTGAAATTTGAAACTTCCACATCATTGCATTCTGTATTTATTCACAATTTGTAGTGTCCCAACTTTTTTGGAATCGGGTTTGTACACCGATCAGGCATAACATTATGACAGATGAAGTGAATAACACTGATTATCTCTTCATCACCTGTTAGTGGGTGGGATATATCAGGCAGCAAGTGAACATTACATTTTGTCCTCAAAGTTGATGTGTTAGAAGAAGGAAAAATGGGCAAGCGATTGGAGTGAGTTTGACAAGGGCCAAATTGTGATAGCTAGACGACTGGGTCAGAGCATCTCCAAAACTGCAGGTCTTGTGGGATGTTCCCGGTCTGCAGTGGTCAGTATCTATCAAAAGTGGTCCAAGGAAGGAGCAGTGGTGAACCGGTGACAGGGTCATGGGCGGCCAAGGCTCATTGATGAACATGGGGAGCAAAGGCTGGACCGTGTGGTCCGATCAAACAGACGAGCTACTGTAGCTCAAATTGCTCAAGAAGTTAATGCTGGTTCTGATAGAAAGGTGTCAGAATACACAGTGCATCGCAGTTTGTTGCGTATGGGGCTGCATAGCCGCAGACCAGTCAGGGTGCCCATGCTGACCCCTGTCCACCGCTGAAAGCGTCAACAGTGGGCACGTGAGCATCAGAACTGGACCACGGAGCCTTGTCGGATGAATCACGTTTTCTTTTACATCACGTGGATGGCCGGGTGTGTGCGCGTTGCTTACCTGGGGAACACATGTCATCAGGATGCACTATGGGAAGAAGGCAAGCTGGTGGAGGCAGTGTGATGCTTTGGGCAATGTTCTGCTGGGAAACCTTGGGTCCTGCCATCCATGTGGATGTTACTTTGACACGTACCACCTACCTAAGCATTGTTCTTTTATGGAAACGGTATTCCCTGGTGGCTGTGGCCTCTTTCAGCAGGATAATGCGCTCTGCCACAAAGTAAAAATGGTTCAGGAATGGTTTGAGGAGCACAACAACTAGTTTGAAGTGTTGACTTGGCCTCCAAATTTGCCAGATCTCAATCCAATCGACCATCTGTGGGATGTGCTGAACAAACAAGCCCGATCCATGGAGGCCCCACCTCGCAACTTACAGGGCTTAAAGGATCTGCTGCTAACATCTTGGTGCCAGATACCACAGCAGACCTTCAGGGGTCTAGTGGAGTCCATGCCTCAACGGGTCAGGGCTGTTTTGGCAGCAAAAGGGGGACCGACACAATATTAGGTCATAATGTTATACCTGATCGGTGTATATATTATTAATATATATTTATAACCAACTTTCATCCTTTTTTGGCATTTTTTTTTTTCCTGTTGATAAATTACCATAAAAGCCTTATATCTTAAATATGATTCATAAACAACCATGAAAAAAAACCCAAAAAGAGCTTATATACTATTTATAATATAAAATATTTACATATTCAGTATATGTGTTTTTGTGTGTGTGTACACTGTTAATAATCTAATCACTGTCTTTTTAGACGTTGTATTTCAAAGGGATTGAGGCAGGCAGATTTCCGTACTTCCCAGAGGCTGACACAGTAATCTATGCCATCTCCACCGCCATCTGTTTTCAAGCGGTGAGTTCAAAATGTTTTTTAAAATCTACCTAAAAGCACCTTCTAGATACCCAAGGACAGTTTTACACCAAGGGAAAATACAAACTACATTAAAATGCAGAAGCCACTTGTGCCTGTGTGACTTATTGATGACTCAGTCGTGAACTGAATGAGAATCACCCCAAGTGCGGTTTCAATTAAAGAAAGACAAAAATTGCTCTGTCAGGCTTTAAATTACAACGCAATAAATTCAAGACAATTTCAAAAACCTACTGGAAACATGCCCATTGTTCATGTGATTTATTTTTAAATAATTTTGTTTAATATGTACTGGATGGATCTGAGCAGGCGGTTATGGAAGTGCAAAATCTGAGACCATCATACTGGAAGTTTCTACTGCGGTTGACAAAGGGCAGGTGAGTATTAATGGAAAATCGAATCGATTAATAAGTCTCATTATGCATATGAATTCTTGAACACATAAAGTTATTGATTTCTTTGTCCAGGTTTGCTCTGATGAACAGAAAAGTACTTGATGTTTTCGGGACAGAGGCTTCCAGACACTTTGGTGACTTCACACCTAAACTGGACCCCAGATACGTGCTGTGTCCCATCGACATGGACGTGCAGCTGGGCTGACAGACCCGTGGGCACCTGTGAGATGTCTTCCCATAGACCAACAATGGCACAAAGGCACGAAAAGCTCTTGCACACGATCTCTCTATCTTGCATTCTCTCGGCCTGGCGCTCAATGTCATTAAATGTGAAGTGAAAGTGTGAAGGCAGTTATATGTTTACGTTGATGTGGATCTGAAACATTTTGCAATGTAATTACCGCAAGCAAGATGTGACCTCTATGTACGCACATTATCAGCATAGGTTCATCTGAAGATGATTTGAGGTTCATAGGATAATGGTTGCTTATTGGATTCTCAAGGGTAAAATGACAGCAGGAATGTGTTCACACTAACTCAGCAGTTCCTGAACTGCTTGAGATCTGACCTGCAACCTCTGTGTTTTATAGTCTGCAGCATTAACTAATCGGCTTTGAGAATATAAAATGTTTTAATTTTTTTTTAATTTTTGTTTAGTTAGGAAAATTCAGACAGTTATTTGCAGCACAACGTCAGCCAACTCAGAAGAATGATGCTGGATTATTTTTGGTCATTGTCCTTTCAAATCTTACCAAAAACGATCAAATCCGTAACTGATTGTCTGCCATAGTCAGGATATGCGGGTTCAGCCATGTAAAAATATCTTACTGACATCAGGGTTGTGTATGATCTCTTCTCTGTCTTTAGTGTGCTCTTTGTTCTTGTACAGATAGGATTAAATTGAGACCTTCTCATAAGTAGAGGCTTTTATGAAAAGTTATTAAACGTCACATTTACTACTCACCTTTTATTGCAGATTTCTTTCAGTAAAGAAAAGCAGATAAGCAGATTAAAACTCATCCTAATGGACTTTCACCTTTATTTTCAGTAGCAGATCTTTTTTTTTTTTAATTAACAATAACAATATAGTGTGAAATCTGACAATATAATCACAGTATTGCTATGTATTTGAAATGTAATTTATGTAAAAAGAAAAAAAGAAAGCCTTATGTCTTTGATGTTTGTATAAAAGCAAAAGCTTTATATATAAAAAAAGTTAAGATGAAATAAGGTTCTAAGAGTGTTTTATTTAACTATATATATTATTTCCTTAACATTACAGCTTTTAAGCCTAAGATAGAGATAAGATATATATATATATATATATATATATATATATATATATATATATATATATATATATATATATATATATATATATATATATATATATATATATATATATATATATATATATACATATATACATATATATATATATATATATATATATATATATATATATATATATACACACACACACACACACAAACTAGACTAGTATTTTGGATATTGCCATCTTTGTGTCCTCACACACTGTGCCTGTCAAAAGTTTGGAAACATTACATTTTTTTAATGTGTTTGAAAGAAGTCTCTTCTGCTCACTAAGGCTGCATTTATTTAATGAAAAATACAGTATATTGTGAGATATTACAAAATAAAAGAATAGTTTTCTATTTGAATATATTTTAAAGTGTAATTTATTCCTGTGATGGCAAATCTGAATTTTCAACATCATTACTCCAGTCATTTATGGAAACATTTTTGATCAATTTAATGCATCCTTGATGAATAAAAGTATTATTATCTCTCTCTTTTTTTTATCTTACCACACATGTTTGAATGGTATGGTTGTTCCACAAAACGGTTTTCAACAATATTATTAATAATAATAATAGTTTCTTTTTTTAACTTTTTCCAAACAAATACAGAAAAAGGGAAACAGATTCCAAAGAACGGGGGAAAAAACATACACCTGCAATACATACGTACATACTCATCCAATAACAATAAATGTTTCTTGAGCAGCAAATCAGCATATTAGAATGATTTCTGAAGGATCATGTGACACTGAAGACTGGAGTAATGATATTTATTTTAAATTGTAATAATATTTCACAATATTACTGTTTTTGATTAAATAAATGCAGCCTTGGTGAGCATAAGAGACTTCTTTCAAACACATTAAAATTTGTAATGTTTCCAAATTTAAAGCTGAAATTAAGGACAGTAAGGAAATTGTGATTTGGATTGGTTTGGTAGTTTGAGGTATGCTATTTAGATGAGTGATAAATTGCCAAAAAATAACATCCACTGGAGGGCGATGTTATACTCTGTTTAAATCGCAGGCCATCCAATTTTTGAATCCATGAGTGCACTCAATAGTTTACAAACATTTGCAAGACTAATATAGGTGCTTATTTGTAAACAGAGCTTAAAATAGTAGTATCTGTATTTCTAGTAGTAGACCAACTTATTACTGAACTTTGTTTATTTGCATCCAAAAAAATACTTTTTAAAATACATTTTCATTGTATCTTAAATTATGGCCCTAGAGGGCAAAATTCAGTAATTGTCCATTGAGGAGAGGTTCTTCTCAGTGTTGCACTTCGTATTCAGTTCACATGATCCTGACGCAGCACAAGTTGTCTGTGAAATGGTTACAAATTGCTTTTTATCTTCTCACCTTAGCATTGTCTTTGTTTACAGACAAGCATTTGTGACCATGTTTCTCAGACTTTGCCTTTCTGTCCAGTCTCCAGCCCTGTCAGCGACCCAGTGTGATATAGAGTCATGTCTAGTCCCGAGAGAGGATCTGTTCATGCCTGCGTATCAGGGAGTGAACAATGAACTGGCAGAGAAGTGAAAACTCAGAATGCTCAAAAAGGATATTTGACCTCTACATTTATATATTTACCAGGCTATAATGCAACTTACTGATAAAATGTGCACCCTGAATGCACTGTATGTTTTGGAATCAAACCAGTGACCTTGACATTGCTGATGTCATGCTTATAAGTTGAGCTATAGAAATAAAATGGAATTAACTGGAATTTATTAATAAATGAATAACATGATGGAAAAGGGGTGGAATTAAATGTGAGATGCTTTTAAGACTGTCCTTACTGCATCTCCAAGGAGAAATATTAATTTGATCTCTGATTTCTTGTGATGATTCTCATTTTCACAGTTATTTCTTAACCACAGAAGCAGCTGAAGGACAGATATGTGACCCTGGACCACAAAACCAGTCATAAGTCACACAGGTATATTTGTGGCAATAGCCAACAATACATTGTATGGGTCAAAATTATCCATTTTTCTTTTATGCCAAAAATCATTAGTATATTAAGTAAAGATCATGTTCCATGAAGATATTTTGTAAATTTCCTACTGTAAATATATCATATATATATATAATATGCCTTGCTAAGGACTTAATTTGGACGACTTTAAAGGTGATTTTCTCAATATTTAGACTTTTTTTGCACCCTCCGATTCCAGATTTTCAAATAGTTGTATCTCGGCCAAATATTGTCCTATCCTAACAAATACACCAATGGAAAGCTTATTTATTCAGCTTTCAGATGATGTATAAATCTCAATTTCAAAAAATGGACTCTTATGACTGGTTTTGTGGTCCAGGGTCATATATCTGGTCTCAAAACCGTGCCAGCGCAAACTTCTACGCATTAATGTGCGACGCAAATGGGAGAGCCGTCTTTAATTGTGCCAGTATTTTTGCAGTGACCTTCAGCATAGATGTAGCAAACTTTCTCTTGATTCACGTCCTTCATGCTGAGATTTCCCACAGGGCCTTTAAAAATAACTGGTTGATCTAGAAGTTTCGGTGAGCACTTTTCAGGTGCTGGCCAATCAATCACTTTCAGCTGTCTCCATGGCAACTGAATCTCATCAAACAGTCTGAAGTACCTCCGAGGATGAGAGTGTGAATGTGTGCGGCCAGAGTGTGCAGAGTATTGAAAATCATCCCTATACTGTACATGCAGCAGCTGAGCATTACTCAAAATGTGCAAAAGCTGCAATGTTTCTATAAGGTTACTAGGAGGGCTGCAAACTCTCTTTGTCTCAGTTCCCGTGCTGTCTCTCTTCTTCACACTTGTCTGGGACCCAATCCAGATGAATCGAACCCAGGTGCAATGTCAAGCTGTCATGTTTGTTAGAAACCGGCAAGAGGTGTGTGTGTGTGTGTGTGGTTAGCCTCAGATGCACACCTAATCATGGCATGTCCTTTCTTGCCTCTGCCTCCAGGTTGTCAGGATCCATGGCAGAATGAGGCCACACAAATGCTATGATCAAAGTGATGCGGTTATGTCTCCTTGCTGTTGTATTGATGTCAGTGAAGTTGTCTTGTGTTGTCGCTACACTTTGGATTGATTTGGTTTGAGAATATTTTACAAGCTATTACCGTCGCAGAAGACCGTATTGAGTGGGCAGGCTGACCTGCAGGGGCATTAATATATGGACCGGCAGACAAAATCTATAATAAAATCTAATCTACTTAAGCCTATTTTAACACATTTATTAAATGAGACCCGGGATGTTAATGAGTCTGGCAGGTATCGAGTGAGGAATACTCCAGGCAGACTGTTGAGAAGATTAATACTACTCACCACATTCATTAACTCATAATCCCTTCCTCATTGAAAGTCTGTTTTGTGAAAAGTAATGGGGCATTTTATTATATTATTTATATATTTATTATATGGTAGCCCCTAGAAGTATTTGGTGATTATTATATACAGTGCCCTCCATGAGTATTGGGACATTAAAGGGTTAGTTCACCTAAAAAAATGTCGTTCCAAACCCGTAAGACTTTCGTTCATCTACTGAACACAAATGAAATCGGAGAGATTTTTGTTCCTCCATAGGCAGCTACGCAACTACCACTTTGACGCTTCAAAAAGTTCATAAAGAGATCGTAAAACTAATCCATATGAATTGAGCGGTTTTGTCCAAATTTTCTGAAGATACACGATCACTTTATATGATGAACAGATTGAATTTCGCAATGATCAGCGAACATAAACAGAAGCTCAACTGAACCTGCTTGACTCGTGAGAATGAACCTCATTGGTTCTTGCAGAAGCTAAACATGCTGTGTAACACAAGAATGAACCTCATTGGTTCTTGCAGAAGCTCAAACGTGCTGTGTAACACGAGAATAAACCTCATTGGTTCTTGCAGAAGCTCAAACGTGCTGCGTAACACGAGAATAAACCTCATTGGTTCTTACGGAAGCTCAAACGTGCTGCGTAACACGAGAATAAACCTCATTGGTTCTTGCAGAAGCTCAAACGTGCTGCGTAACACAAGAATGAACCTCATTGGTTCTTGCAGAAGCTCAAACGTGCTGCGTAACACAAGAATGAACCTCATTGGTTCTTGCAGAAGCTCAAACGTGCTGCGTAACACAAGAATGAACCTCATTGGTTCTTGCTGAAGCTCAAACGTGCTGCGTAACACGAGAATAAACCTCATTGGTTCTTGCAGAAGCTCAAACGTGCTGCGTA
This sequence comes from Coreius guichenoti, assembly GCA_039654105.1. Lineage (NCBI taxonomy): Eukaryota > Metazoa > Chordata > Actinopteri > Cypriniformes > Gobionidae > Coreius > Coreius guichenoti. The sequence goes on from CM077190.1 coordinate 7,403,821, forward strand.
ACACAAGAATGAACCTCATTGGTTCTTGCAGAAGCTCAAACGTGCTGCGTAACACGAGAATAAACCTCATTGGTTCTTACGGAAGCTCAAACGTGCTGCGTAACACGAGAATAAACCTCATTGGTTCTTGCAGAAGTTCAAACGTGCTGCGTAACACAAGAATGAACCTCATTGGTTCTTGCAGAAGCTCAAACGTGCTGCGTAACACAAGAATGAACCTCATTGGTTCTTGCAGAAGCTCAAACGTGCTGCGTAACACAAGAATGAACCTCATTGGTTCTTGCTGAAGCTCAAACGTGCTGCGTAACACAAGAATGAACCTCATTGGTTCTTGCTGAAGCTCAAACGTGCTGCGTAACACGAGAATGAACCTCATTGGTTCTTGCAGAAGCTCAAACGTGCTGCGTAACACAAGAATGAACCTCATTGGTTCTTGCAGAAGCTCAAACGTGCTGCGTAACACGAGAATAAACCTCATTGGTTCTTGTGGAAGCTCAAACGTGCTGCGTAACACGAGAATGAACCTCATTGGTTCTTGTGGAAGCTCAAACGTGCTGCGTAACACGAGAATGAACCTCATTGGTTCTTGCTGAAGCTCAAACGTGCTGCGTAACACGAGAATGAACCTCATTGGTTCTTGTGGAAGCTCAAACGTGCTGCGTAACACGAGAATGAACCTCATTGGTTCTTGCTGAAGCTCAAACGTGCTGTGTAACACGAGAATGAACCTCATTGGTTCTTGTGGAAGCTCAAACGTGCTGCGTAACACGAGAATGAACCTCATTGGTTTTTATGGAAGCGCAAACGTGCTGTATAACATACAAGAATGAACCTCATTGGTTCTTGCTGAAGCTCAAACGTGCTGCGTAACACGAGAATGAACCTTGTTGGTTTTTATGGAAGCTCAAACGTGCTGTATAACACACAAGAATGAACCTCATTGGTTCCTGCTGAAGCTCAAACGTGCTGCGTAACACGAGAATGAACCTCATTGGTTCCTGCTGAAGCTCAAACGTGCTGCGTAACACGAGAATTAACCTCACTGGTTTTTATGGAAGCTCAAACGTGCTGTATAACACACAAGAATGAACCTCATTGGTTCTTGCTGAAGCTCAAACGTGCTGCGTAACACGAGAATTAACCTCATTGGTTCTCGCACGTCAAGTGAACATGCTTGAGCTTCCGTTTACCACAACTGATTATTTACCACAACTGTGAGTTGATGAATGTTTATTTGTGAATGAAAGCCTAAATTCAATCTGTTCATCATGTAAAGCAATCAAGTCTCCTCAGAAAATTTTGACTAAACTGCTCAATTCATATGGATTAGTTTTACAATCTCTTTATGAACTTTTTGAAGCGTCAAAGTGGTAGTTGCGTAGCTGTCAACCGAGGGACAGAAAGCTCTCAGATTTCATCAAAGATCTTCATTTGTGTTCCGAAGATGAACGAAAGTCTTTGGAACGAAATGAGAGCGAGTAATTATTGACAGAATTTTAGGGTGAACTATCCCTTTTAAAGACAAATATGCTCTGTTTGCTGTGGTGTCAAGAAATCTGTAAATATGATTAAAACAGGAATATGAGCCAAAAGTACAGAATGTCTCATTTTTTCATCACACATTTTTTTACCAACTAAGAAGAACAGTACTTTTAGAGTACTGGGGCAATTTAACTTAAAGCAAATGTACAAGTTTAAAAGCTAATATTTAGATGCAAATCCCTTGCATGCAGCCACAGCAGTGAGTCTGTGACCCATAGACATTGCCATTTTTTGAAATGCTTTTCCAAGCCTTTAATGCAACCATTTGCTTGTTTTGGGGAGTTTCTGCCTTCAGTCTCCTCTTCAGCTGGTGAAATGCATGTTCAGTGGGATTTAAATCTGGAGATTGGCTTGGCCAATATAAGACCTTCCATTTCTTTCCCCTGATAAACTCCTTATTGAGTTGGCAGTTTGTTTTCGGGTCATTGTCCTGTTGCAAAATGAAGAGCTTCCTAATGAGTCTGGTGGCATTTTCTTAAACAGTGGTAGCCAAGATGGTTTTGTACACTTCTGAATTCATTCTGCTGCCACCATCATTCATTAAGTCTTCAATAAAGATGAGCGAGCCTGTTCCAGAGGCAATGCTTGTATGCTTTAAATCATTTGCAGTTCCTTTTTCTCCACACTTTTGCTTTCCCATCATTTTGATAAATGTTCGTCTTTGTCTCATCTGTCCATAAAACTCTGTTCTAGAACTCTGCAGGCTCATCTCTGTGCTTTTTTTGCAAACTCTAATCTGGCCTTTCTATGTTTGGTACTAATCAGAGGTTTGCAACTTGCTGTGTAGCCTCTGTAATTCTGCTGTCGAAGTCTCCTGCGAACAGTAGATTGTGAGCTTTCTGGAGGTTGTTGGTGATTTTACTGACACTTATTTTAGGCTTCTTTTTCAGATTTGTCTCTCATCAACTGCTGTTGTTTTTCTCGGCTGACCTGCTTGATGTCGGTTGCTGAAGTCGCCGGTGGTTTCTTTCTTTTTCAGAACATTCCAAGCTGTTGATTTGGCCCAATGTTTGTGCTATAGCTCTAACTGAGTTCCTATTTTCTTTCAGCTCCCTCATCTTCATCATGGCTTATGTGTTTTGTCACCAAACGCAAGACTCCGAATGCAGAAGCAGTTGATATAACTGATACTGCACATTCCCTGCTTTTAATGAGTAAACAATTAAAGGGATAGTTCACCCAAAAATGAAAATTACCCCATGATTTACTCACCCTCAAGCCATCCTAGGTGTATATGACATTCTTCTTTCAGACGAATACAATCGGAGTTATATTAAAAATGTCCTGGCTCTTCCAAGCATTATAATGGCAGTGAATGGCAGCCCAAAATGTGAAGCTCAAAGGCCTTCTGACGTGAATCGATGGGTTTGTGTAAGAAAAATTGTATACGGAAGGTGGTCCGCCAGAAGCTAGATATTTTACTTTACAACGTGTTAAATATGGATATTTTTCTTACACAAACCCATCGATTCACTTCAGAAGGCCTTTATTAACCCCCCGGAGCTGTGTGGAGCACTTTTATAATGGATGGATACACTTTTTTTTGGGCTTCAAATTTTGGGCTGCCATTTACCGCCTTTACTTAATTTACATTTTTAATATAACTCCGATTGTATTCGTCTGAAAGAAGAATGTCATATACACCTAGGATGGCTTGAGGGTGAGTAAATCATGGGCTAATTTTCATTTTTGGGTGAACTATCCCTTTAATGTCACAGGACACAACTGATCACTTAGAAACAACTGTGAGAAAATTGTCTCAATACTTAATATCACATTGAGGATGAAACTCTAAAAGAGCTGTTCTTCTTACGGGCCTTTTACACAACACTGTTTTCAACTAAAAACGGAAAACGGAAGACAAGGTTCTCGTCTGTATGCGAAAAAAGCAAATGAAAAACTTGTGTAAACATGTTGAAACCCGGCAATTAATAGAGTGTGACATTCTTTACTTTTGCCTTATATGCATCTTTTAATCATATTTAAAGGTTTCTTGACTCCACAGCAAACAGAGCAATTTTGTCTTTACTCTTCCAATACTTAGACTGTATATAAGAACATTAAAATATTAATGGCATTGCACCAGATAACAAAATATCAAATCATATGGCATTTATTTTAAAGAAAGATGGCACAATCACAGTTTGCAAAAAAAAAAAAAAATCACAAACTTTGTTAGGCATGTTTGAGGTTCAAGTTATTTTAAAAAGTAGATAACTGTATGGACACTGTCATGTTGTCAAACATTAGTGAAACGTGCTTATTGGAGATTTTAAAATGTTTTCATTTTGATCTCTTTGAATCTGTTCACTAAAAAGATAGTTATGTCTGTAAGTGTTGACAAGTGTCTTTGTGTTATGAACAACTCATTGAATCTTCATTCAACTGATTTGTTAAATATCACATTTGGGCCATTCCTACAGTTTGGTGGAATTTATGTTCCCTTAAAGGTTCAGTGTGTAAATTTTAGCGGCATCTAGCGGTGAGGTTGCGAATTGCAATCACCCACCGCTCACCCCTCCTTTTCGAAGCACATAGAGAAGCTACAGTGGCCGACACATGTCGTCGTCTGAGAGAGTAGAAAGTGACTAGCGCTCTGTAGAGAAGTTTGTCCATTTAGGGCTACTGTAGAAACATGACGGCACAAAATGGCGACTTTACTGTAAGGGGACCCGCGGTGTATGTAGATAGAAATGGCTCATTCTAAGGTAATAAACATAACGGTTCATTATCAAATCAAATCAAATCACCTTTATTTATACAGCGCTTTTTACAATGGCAATTGTTTCAAAGCAGCTTCACAGTGGTAACAGGAAAATAATGCAACGGAATTTGATTCGGCTGTACAGCCGCTCTGGTGAAAGCGGTGATGTCATCCAGCTCATTTCAATTATCATATAGTGTCGATGCGAGCAGATCAGTAATATAGTTGAAATTTAAGTGTCCCCAACTGAGCAAGCCAAAAGCCAAAGGCGACGGTGGCAAGGAACCAAAACTCCTTCAGGGCCAGAATGGAGAAAAAAAACCTTGGGAGAAACCAGGCTCAGTCGGGGTGCCAGTTCTCCTCTGGCCGATGAACAAATAGTGTATGATTATGATTCTGGCAACATTACAGGTCAGAAGTCATATTAGATCAATAGATATTTGTAGGATTATTCGAAAGATTGGAGTCGTCACGCCGGGGACGGGTTTAATGAGGATGTTGTGTCGATGCGGCATTTACAGGGGGAGTTTAATTGACATGGTCTCTACAGACACTTCAGGGATATGGTCGTCATGTCCAGGCTAAGGTCCACCATCTGGTCTGGATACAGCCCGGATCCGGCCGACTGCAGTAAACTACGGGATAAACAGAGAGACTAACATTAGCGTAGATGCCATTCTTCTTATGATGTAACGAGTACATCAGGTGTTATTGGAAGTGTTCCCGCTTCCGGCTGACCTAGTTAATGCAGCCTAAACATTCATTTAACTGATTTGAATAATAGAAATTAAAAATGTTTTATGTGTATGCCATAGTAAAGAGATGTGTTTTTAGTCTAGATTTAAACTGACAGAGTGTGTCTGCTTCCCGAACAATGCTAGGAAGACTGTTCCAGAGTTTAGGTGCTAAATAGGAAAAGGATCGACCGCCTGCAGTTGATTTTGATATTCTAGGTATTATCAACTGGCCAGAATTTTGAGACCGCAATAGACGTGATGGAGTATAATGCGTTAAGAGCTCGCTCAAGTACTGGGGAGCTAAACCATTTAGTGCTTTGTAAGTAATCAGCAAGATTTTAAAATGTATACGATGTTTAATAGGGAGCCAATGCAGTGTTGCCAGAAACGGGCTAATATGGTCATACTTCCTGGTTCTAGTAAGAACTCTAGCTGCTGCGTTTTGGACAAGCTGCTGTTTATTTATTAAGCGAGCAGGGCAACCACCCAGTAGAGCATTACAATAATCTAGCCTTGAGGTCATGAACGCAGATGGTAGAATGCAGTTTTACAGATGCTAGAAACGTGGCTTTCAAATGAGAGATTGGTATCAAAGAGCACACCCAGGTTCCTAACTGACGACGAGGACTTGACAGAGCAGCCATCGAGTGTTAGACAGTATTCTAGGTTACTACTTGTGGAGTTTTTTTGTCCAATGATTAAAAATTTCTGAATTAAGTTGCAGGAAATTTCTAGTCATCCAATTTTTTATATCAGCTATGCATTCTGCTAATCTTGTGAATTGGAAAGTTTCGTCAGGGCGTGAAGAAATATAGAGCTGAGTATCGTCAGCATAACAATGAAAATTAACGCCATGATTCCTAATAATATCTCCCAGTGGTAGCATGTACAGGGTGAAAAGCAACGGTCCTAGCACTGAGCCCTGCGGTACTCCATACTGAACTTGTGTTCGGTGTGACATCTCTTCATTTACTGCTACAAACTGATAACGGTCAGATAAGTATGATTTAAACCATGCCAATGAAATTCCGCTAATGCCAACATAATTTTCGAGTCTATTCAAAAGAATGTTGTGGTCGATAGTATCGAATGCAGCGCTAAGATCGAGTAACACTAACAAAGAGATACAACCACGATTGGATGATAAGAGTAAATCATTTGTAACTCTAATGAGAGCAGTCTCAGTACTATGATACGGTCTAAATCCTGACTGGAAATCCTCAGCAATACCATTTCTTTCTAAAAAGGAGCATAATTGTGAGGACACTGCCTTTTCTAGTATTTTTGACAGAAAGGGTAGATTTGAGATTGGCCTGTAATTGAATAATTCTGTAGGATCAAGTTGCGGTTTTTTAATAAGTGGTTTAATAATAGCCAACTTAAAAGTTTTTGGTACATATCCTAATGTCAAGGATGAATTAATGATATTAAGAAGAGGATCTATGACCTCTGGAAGCATCTCTTTTAGTAGTTTAGTCGGTATGGGGTCGAGCATACATGTTGTTGATTTTGATGATTTAACGAGTTTAGCCAATTCTTCTCCTATAGCAGTGAATGAATGTAATTTTTCCTCAGTGACACTACAATGCACTGTCTGATGTGATACTGTAGTAGACGGCTGCATGGTTATAATTTTTTTCCTAATATTATCAATCTTACAAGTAAAGAAGTTCATAAAGTCATTACTGCTGTGCTGTTTACAAACATCAGAAGGTGAAGCTTTATCTTTGGTTAATTTAGCCACTGTATCGAATAAATACCTAGGGTTGTGTTTGTTTTCTTCTAAGAGAGTCGAGAAATAAGCAGATCTAGCAGTTTTTAGGGCCTTTCTGTATGCAATCATGCTCTCTTTCAACGAAATGCGAAAAACTTCTAGTTTTGTTTTCTTCCAGCTACGCTCCATTTTTCTGGCTGCTGTTTTAAGGGCCCGAGTGTGCTCGTTGTACCACGGCGTTAGACTATTTTCTTTAATCTTCTTTAAGCGCCGGGGAGCAACTGTGTCTAAAGTGCTGGAAAAGAGAGAGTCAATAGTTTCTGTTGCAACATCGAGTTCCTCTAGGCTATCTGGGATGCTGAGGAGATGAAACTGATGAGGAAGATTATTTACAAAGAAATCTTTAGTCGCAGCAGTGATAGTCCTGCCATATTTGAAGCGAGGGGACGGCTTTGCAGCCTTTGCTAAATTGTGTACATGATACTAGGTAATGATCTGAGATGTCATCGCTCTGCTGCAGAATTTCAATGGTATCAACATTTATTCCATGTGACAGTATTAGGTCTAACGTATGATTACGGCGATGAGTGGGTCCTGACACGTGTTGCCTTACTCCAATAGAGTTTAGAATGTCTCTAAATGCCAATCCCAATGCGTCTTTTTCATTGGATATTCCATACATGGATATTAAAATCACCAACAATTAGGACTTTATCTGCAGCCAGTACTAACTCTGATAGAAAATCAGCAAATTCTCTGGTAAAGTCTGTATGGTGCCCTGGAGGCCTGTATACAGTAGCCAGCACAAATGTCAAACGGGATTTATCAATTACACTACATAACGTTACATAAAGCACCAAAACTTCAAAGGAATTATATTTGAAACTAGACTTCTGAGTAATACCGAAGATATTATTATAAATTACAGCAACACCTCCCCCTTTACCTTTCAGACGCGGCTCGTGTTTATAACAATAATCTTGGGGGGTGGACTCATTTAAAGTAATGTAATCGTCAGGTTTTAGCCAGGTTTCTGTCAAACACAGCACATCTAGGTTATGATCTGTAATCATATCATTAACAATAAGCGCTTTTGAGGAAAGGGATCGAATATTCAGCAGCCCGAGCTTTATCATTTGATCATCTGTATTATATCTGTTGTTTATTTGTTGGACATCAATTAAATTTTTACCGTTGAATGGTTTTGATGTTTTTTTGTATTTACTAATTCGTGGAACAGACACAGTCTCCATGTGATAATATCTAGGTGAAAGAGTCTCTATGTGCTGGGATTTATCTGACTTCTGTGACGTGAGACAGCTAGCAGGCGGTCGGGTAAGCCACTCCGTCTGCTTCCTGACCTGGGCCCCAGTTAGTCAATGTTTAGCTCTAAGACTATGTGCCAAATTACTAGAGAGAAGAGCGGCAGCATCCCAGGAAGGATGAATACCATCTTTTTTCAACAGGTCAGGTCTGCCCCAAAAGCTTTTCCAATTGTCTATGAACCCTATGTTATTTTGCGGACACCACTTAGACAACCAGCCATTGAGTGATGATAGTCTGCTAAGTATCTCATCACTCCTTTTAACGGGGAGGGGACCAGAGCAAAAAACGTCATCTGCCATCGTACTTGCGAGTTTACACACCTCTTTAATGTTAATTTTGGTGATCTCCGACTGGCGAAGTCGAACATCATTTGTGCCGACGTGAATAATAATCTTAGAGAATTTACGATTAGCATTAGCCAGCACTTTTAAATTTGCTTTGATGTCAGGCCCTCTGGCTCCCGGTAAACGTGACTATGGTGGCTGGTGTCTCTATTTTCACGTTCCGTGTAATAGAATCGCCAATAACTAGGGCACTTTCAACAGGATTCTCAGTGGGTGCATCACTGAGTGGGGAGAACCTGTTTGATGTTCTAATCGGAACGGAAGAGTGGTTTTTTGATCCGCGACTATGCCGTCTCACCGTCACCCAGTTGCCTTGCTGCACGGGCTCTACAGCCGGAACCGAACAATGTACAGAGTTCACTAAGCTATTCGCATCCAAAGCAGTGTCTAAAGCTGTTACATTCTCACTACTCTCAAATAAAGTCTGGATGCGTGTCTCTAATTCTGAAATCTTTTCCGTCAGCCTGACTATCTCCTTACATTTATCACATGTGAAGCCCTGTTCGCCAACGGAGAAAGATATACTAAACATGAAACATGCAGTGCAAGTGACAATGACAGAAGAAGACATGGCTTACCGTATTTGTTGATTAATCCAATTTACCACAGTTGTTTGATGGAGTCTATTCACTAATCCAACTCACCACGGTTGTTTAATGAACTCAGAAAACAAGAGACCCGAGTGCAGAGATGGCAAGCTAACAGGCTAGCGAGATCAATGTTGTAAGGTCTTCATACACCACTGAAAACATAGTTATGTATATTATATTGCATTTCTCTCAATAGATCCTCCTAAATATTACACACTGAACTTTTAAAACAATACTGCATATTTTACATAAAATATTCAACTTTTCAAAAAAATCTACTTTAATGCCACATGGTTTTCCATGCATAGATGTACCCCAATTAACACAATTTAATAATAATTAGTACCTGAGAATCACCATGTCCCAAATCATGTTTTCTCAAAATCACTTTGAAATAAAGGTTAGGCTACATATATATTTTTAAATTATCAATTTTAAGTTTTAGTATATACATTTAATTTGACAAAATACAATTTATTTTGATACATCCACCCTGTTACATTGGTGCTAATTGCCCTTTAAAATCTTAAGCGTATGCATTAAATCACATGATTTCCTAGAAGTGACATAATTTCTTGTAGGGAAAGCAACTCCAAGAACAAAGTAAGTATCAGTCATAAACTTTTCTCTCGTTCCCTCATGTTTAGATGACTATCTAGTAGCATAAAACAAACATTTTCATATCCAGTATAATTTGACACAACAGGGTGGACATGTTCCACCCTGTTGTGTCAAATTATACTGGATATGAAAATGTTTGTTTATTTGATTTTATATATCGATTCAAATTCTTCTTAAATGATAATCTTTTGCTAGCATGTTGTTCTTTCCTATCTAGTAATGGCCTTTATTATCTTAAAACGTCCATATGTCATAATATGTCACTTAACAAGGGTGGACAAGTTCCATAGAATGTGAATGTGAAATGTAAAATATTTGGTCAGGATTATTAGGTTATACTAGCCTGAACCTGACTAGTGTGATTTTATCTATGTGATAGACAGACATTTTTTTTCCCTTTGACAAGACAAAAAAAAATTCAACAAACCTGCACATTCCAAAATGTTCTATGAGAAAAATCAAAAGCAGAACGCTTTCAATCTATGCCCACCTCATCACTACTAAATATTCGAACCGCCCTCCGCAGCTCATTCATCTTGGAGACATCCAAATTCATTCTTTCTCTCTTTTAATTAAACTCTCTTCCTATTAGACATGTCTGGAGGGCAAGGCCCAAGAGTGCCAAACAGAACAGAACGGGACACATTATGTCCGCTCTCATTCACTTGTGTTCTGTCTAATTACAGGAAAGAGCTGATTACTACACCTCTGCTCTATATGTTCTATATGCAGAATCCACTGAAATGCAAATCAAACTGCGGACAGTTCTTGTTCTCTCATAATGGTTTGATGCAGAGCAGACTGACTGAGTCAAGACATTTTAGCTGTCTTCTGCTACCTAAACAGAGTTAAACATTACACATTACTGTTGTGTGGTCCTCATAAACCTGCATCATAACCATAAAATCTGGGACAGAATGTCACCCCCTTTGACTTTGTCTGGTGCCATAGAGTGGTTGAAGAGGCCAACTGCAGACAGAAATGAGCTTTCTGGAGCCAGTGAGTCACTAGACCAGCCAATATAGGACATTATCTCCGGCCATGATGCTGTCCTTTTGTTTTATGGAAAAAAAAACAGGTCTTTTCTTGGTCACTTGGGTCTGATTGTAGTCCCGCTGTCTCTGTTTTACAATCGTGGGCCTAGGCTGCTTTTGCTTCAGGACCCAGTTTTTACACTGGACATTAGCCTAAATAGTGGCAAATCAACACTGTACAACAATTGTTTATCCTACAAAAGTTATCCCAAAAATATCAAACATTATAGCAAAACTCATAGCTTGTGCAAAGCAATAGGAAATTTGTGGATGTGGCTTAATTTTTTTGTCAAAATATAAATTATTAAATGTTAGTGCTGTCAAATCGATCAATCGTCATTATAACACTGCCTGTCTGTTCATTTAGCAGAGACAAACAATTCTTAAATGAATAAAATAAAATACATTTCCTAATAAATATAAATATATAAATAAATAATAATTTAAATAATAATTTATTATTTTCTATTTAATAGTGCTGTAAAAATGATTAATCGAGATTAATAGCATCTAACATAAAAGTTTGTAAATACATGTGTATGTGAATTTTTTTATATATATATATATATTTACACACATATTTACAAACTTTTATGTTAGATGCTATTAATCGCGATTGATCGATTTGACCACTATTAAATAGAAAATAAATAATAAAAATAAAATGAATAAAATAAGCTAATTAATATACATTTTATATTTTCAGTTTTCATATTGATTTCATTTTGAAATCAGTCGCTTCAAAAAGGTGTGACTTTAGTACAAAAAAAGCGATTCATCCACTTAAAAGATTTGTTCAAAAACAGATTCTTGATTCATTCAGAAACACAGAGAGACAAATCTGTTACACTACTTTTAATTCTGAACTCTGGTTACTTTTAACGTTTGGTTAAAATGACAATTAGCGACTTGGTTCGATGTTTAGTTATTTAAAATGAATGATATTCATACATTTAATTTTGGCCATTTTTCTAATGGTTACAGTAAAAAAAAAAAAAAAAAAAGGCTTTTAGTTTTAGTATCTCTTTTGAGACTGGAAACTGCCAACTTTGTCAAAATATATAAAATATAAATATAACAATTATTTTATTATTTTATATTTATTTATATTTATTTTATTATATTATTTTTTATTTATTGTATATCAGCTTTATTTCAATTAATGAAAATTATTTGTAATGATTTTGTTTTAGTAATCAAACAACACTGGGAAAGGTCACACACACACACACATTTTATATATATATATATATATATATATAAGTTTTGGGACGCCTGCCTTTACATGCACATGAACTTTATTGACATCCCATTCTTAATCCGTAGGGTTTAATATGGAGTTGGCCCACCCTTTGCAGTTATAACAGCTTCAACTCTTCTAGGAAGGCTTTCCACAAGGTTTAGGAGTGTGTTTATGGGAATTTTTGACCATTCTTCTAGAAGCTTTGACCATTCTTCTCCTGGCTCGCAGTCTCCGCTCTAATTCATCCCAAAGGTGTTCTATCAGGTTGAGGTCAGGACTCTGTGCAGGCCAGTCAAGTTCCTCCACACCAAACTCGCTCATCCATGTCTTTATGGACCTTGCTTTGTGCACTGGTGCGCAGTCATGTTGGAACAGGAAGGGGCCATCCCCACAAAGTTGGGAGCATGAAATTGTCCAAAATATCTTGGTATGATGAAGCATTAAGAGTTCCTTTCACTGGTACTAAGGGGCCAAGCCCAACCCCTGAAAAACAACCCACACCATAATCCCCCCTCCACCAAACTTTACACTTGGCACAATGCAGTCAGGCAAGTACCGTTCTCCTGGCAACCGCCAAACCCAGACTCGTCCATCAGATTGCCAGAGAGAGAAGCGTGATTCGTCACTCCAGAGAACACGTCTCCACTGCTCTAGAGTCCAGTGGCGGCGTGCTTTACACCACTGCATCTGACGCTTTGCATTGCACTTGGTGATGTAAGGCTTGGAGGCTTGGATGCAGCTGCTCGGCCATGGAAACCCATTTCATGAAGCTCTCTACTCACTGTTCTTGAGCTAATCTGAAGGCCACACGAAGTTTGGAGGTCTGTAGCTATTGACTCTGCAGAAAGTTGGCGACTTCTGCGTACTGTGCGCCTCAGCATGCGCTGACCCCGCTCTGTGATTTTACGTAAACTACCACTTTATGGCTGAGTTGCTGTTGTTCCCAATTGCTTCCACTTTTTTATAATACCACTAACAGTTGACTGTGGAATATTTAGTAGTGAGGAAATTTCACGAATGGACTTATTGCACAGGTGGCAACCTATCACGGTACTACGCTTGAATTCACTGAGCTCCTGTGAGCAACCCATTCTTTCACAAATGTTTGTAGAAGCAGTCTGCATGCCTAGGTGCTTGATTTTATACATCTGTGGCCATGGAAGTGATTGGAACACCTGAATTCAATGATTTGGAGGGTGTCCCAATATTTTGGGCAATATAGTGTATGTATCCCCCCTGATATTCTAACCTTACTCTAGTAGATGCAGAGCAAAGTGACCTCAGAGCTGCTGTAATTCTCAACAGTCGGCCAGTATTGGACAGATCTGCTCTCTAGCTCTGATGGGGTGTGCAGGCGCATATACTGTACGGTCTGTACCTCATTTAACATGAATTTATATTCTGTATTGAGCACTGGCTGCTCTTGATTTACTCTAGTCCGTTGAGAGTCCACTCTGGGGTCTATTTCAAATGTCCCACTTATTGATGGAAGGAGGTGAGCTAGTCTTGCCTAAAGATAATGACAGACCTGTCATTTGAGCAAAATGGCACGCAGTGAACCCTGCAACTGTGAATTGAAAATGATCAATGAGATGCAAAACATAAAGCTTGACAATATTAATTCATCATTTCCAAACCAAATCTGGCTTTTTACCGGACTAACAAAGGATTTATAATCTTTGAAGTATATTTTGAAGGGCTTACCTAAGGTTGTTAGATCTCATTCAGGAAAACAGAAGGATGTCACACACCTGAGCAGTAAAGAATTCAGTCTTGTGTTCTGAGCGCTTGACTGATGTCACCACACATCCTCCTCCACTTTAAGTGTTTTGAGTGACATACATTTAGAAGGCTGTCAAATGTCTGTCACTTCAGACAGCAGAGACAAAATGTGTTCATTGTTTCCTGAAATACTCCTGAGAGTTGATCCAATAACAGGGACAACCTGCATATACAGCATCATGACTCCATCTATTTCCTTCTCATCTTTAAACAGGAAATTAAACTAGTGTAATTTCTACAATGGGGAAGATGACTCACCAGCCTTATTAGATTAACACATTTACTTTGACATATTTGCAGATTGTACATTTAAGAATAGATTTTGGCATTTTCTGAAGAAATTATGAAGAGCGCTTGCCCATGCATGCAAAACTTATGCCACATGCTAAGATTGCTATCCAGTGGATCCAAACTGGATTGCTATCCAGTTGCTAGGGTGTTTTTAATGATTGCTATGTGGTTTCTAGGATGTTCTGAGTGGTTGCTAGGGTTGCAATACAGTTTTTTATGGTGTTCTTAATGGTTGATATGGTTTTGTGGTTGCTAGGGTGTTCTTAATTGTTGCTATGTGTTTGCTATGGTGTTCTGAGTGGTTGCTAGGGTTAATGTGTGGTTGCTAGGTTTGCTATGTGGTTGCTATGGTGTTTTGAATGGTTGCTAGGTTTTCTATACGGTTGCTAGGGTGTTCTGAGTGGTTGCTTTGTGGTTGCTATGGTTTCTATTTGGTTGCTAGGATATTCTGGGTGGATGCTAGGGTTGCTATGCGGTTGTTTGGGTGTTCGGAGTGGTTGTTTTGTGGTTGCTATGGTTTCTATTTGGTTGCTAGGATGTCCTGGGTGGATGGTAGGGTTGCTATGCGGTTGCTGGGGTGTTCAGAGTGGTTTGCTATCCAGTTGCTAGGGTGTTTTAAATGGTTGCTAGGGTTGTTGCTAGGGCTGCACGATTAATCGAAAACGATTTGGGTTATGTGCGATTTATGAAAGCGCAAAGGCTGCGATTTTAATTAAATAAATATATGCACAGTGTGTTAGTGAAGAGCGGCTCTGTGGTCAGTAGTAAACGCTGCTCCGTCTGAAAGACTGCGAGTTTGAGTCGCTTATAACGTGCGTTTGAAAAAGCAACGCGTCAAACATATTCACAAACTAGTAATGCGAAGCGTTCATAAACCTGTTGTCCAACAAAATATAACGTTTAATAACACGTTTTCATATCGTCAGTCGAGTGTTTGTGAGCTGATGTGGCTTCTCATCACAGAATGAGGCAGACAATGCATTATTTTATAGTATTCTATACAGTGATAAAGTCTATGTCAATCAGCACTGCATACTTTATTATTATAAATAATACCCGAGAAGGCTTGAAGAACTCAAATACACCATATCTTGATGCAGTCGTGTTTATTGTCTTTGTGTTTATTGTCTTCATGTTTAATCAAAGCATTTCTAACTTCTTTTTATTCAGCCTACAGCGCTAGCTTCACATTAGGGATTTCCTGAAAACTATTACTCCTCTGAGACAAATGTGGAGTTTCTGCTCGAGGGCGCCCTCTGGCTTCCAGTATGAATGAAACTTTGGGTAAAAAATAAGAAAAATAATACTTCTCTCTAAATAAATTTATATGACAATCCATATGTTTTTCTTCAATGTACAGGAGTTTTTTTCCCCACAGTGGATGCATAAGAGGCTCATATTTCATATTAAAGACATAGACTTTAAGGAATTGATATCACAGATAAAAAGCACAGATTTTTATAATAATAAAATATATATATATATACACTCACCTAAAGGATTATTAGGAACACCTGTTCAATTTCTCATTAATGCAATTATCTAATCAACCAATCACATGGCAGTTGCTTCAATGCATTTAGGGGTGTGGTCCTGGTCAAGACAATCTCCTGAACTCCAAACTGAATGTCAGAATGGGAAAGAAAGGTGATTTAAGCAATTTTGAGCGTGGCATGGTTGTTGGTGCCAGACGGGCCGGTCTGAGTATTTCACAATCTGCTCAGTTACTGGGATTTTCACACACAACCGTTTCTAGAGTTTACAAAGAATGGTGTGAAAAGGGAAAAACATCCAGTATGCGGCAGTCCTGTGGGCGAAAATGCCTTGTTGATGCTAGAGGTCAGAGGAGAATGGGCTGACTGATTCAAGCTGATAGAAGAGCAACTTTGACTGAAATAACCACTCGTTACAAGCGAGGTATGCAGCAAAGCATTTGTGAAGCCACAACACGCACAACCTTGAGGCGGATGGGCTATGTGGGGGATGTTTTCTTGGCACACTTTAGGCCCCTTAGTGCCAATTGGGCATCGTTTAAATGCCACGGCCTACCTGAGCATTGTTTCTGACCATGTCCATCCCTTTATGACCACCATGTACCCATCCTCTGATGGCTACTTCCAGCAGGATAATGCACTATGTCACAAGCTCGAATCATTTCAAATTGGTTTCTTGAACATGACAATGAGTTCACTATACTAAAATGGCCCCCACAGTCACCAGATCTCAACCCAATAGAGCATCTTTGGGATGTGGTGGAACGGGAGCTTCGTGCCCTGAATGTGCATCCCACAAATCTCCATCAACTGCAAGATGCTATCCTATCAATATGGGCCAACATTTCTAAAGAATGCTTTCAGCACCTTGTTGAATCAATGCCACGTAGAATTAAGGCAGTTCTGAAGGCGAAAGGGGGTCAAACACAGTATTAGTATGGTGTTCCTAATAATCCTTTAGGTGAGTGTGTATATATATGTGTATATATATATATATATATATATGTATATATGTATATGTGTGTGTATGTATATATATATATATATATATATATATGTATATATGTATATGTGTGTGTGTGTATATATATATATATATATATATATATTTTTTTTTTACAATAAATCCTTAGAACTTTCTAATGATTTTTGGTCATAGGCTGTCTGCATATTAACCGGTAACCAAGCAGTTTTTTTGTAAAATAATTTTTCTCTAAAATATAAATATTATTATTATTATTATATTGTTATATTTATTCTTAAATACTTTTTTTAATTTTTAATAATGAAAATGTTATTGTAATAGTAAAATTTCTTATTTTGTTAAATATTTTTATTTAGCAATAATAATAATAATCATAATAATTATTATTAGTCATATTAATATATAAACACAAAATGTTATATACACACACTTTTCAAAAAAAAAAAAACAAAAAAAAAAAACATTTTAAATCACAAATCGCAATTTTAACCAGAATTTTCCCCAAATCGTGCAGCCCTAGTTGTTGCTTACTGACAAGAAGATGAAGTACAAGATTTTCTGGTCTAAATATTTTTTTTTATTTTATCACATGACACTTCAAAAATCATTAGTCTGATTGCTTAGAAAAGCATCTTATAATAAAATAAATTAAATGCACACTTTAATTATAGACTTTTAAGGGACGTGTCATCATTTTTTAAAGGTCATCTTTACTGTACCCACCAACTAGTACCAATACATTTTAAAATATAACATTTATAACATTATTATATTACAATTTTTATTATGTTAATCATCTCAAATGCTGTTAAAGACCCTGACAATGGCTAATAAGCTGAATGAATGAATCTCTTTAAAAAAAAAAAGCATTTTAAAGGCATCCGCCCTGCTCACATCCACACACTAACTAGGTCAGTGTTTTGTCTGGCTAATACCAGTGATTCACTCTTATATCTACAGTCATGAGAAATGGTCTGAGAAAAGAATGGAATGGACATTATAATGGACAATATCTGGCTTTTTAAACATCCTAAAAGCATTTGATTAGAAGTAAATGAGCTCTTGTGTCTGTTATGATTTAAACCCAGCAGATCAAATGATCAAAATGATCATCTGTCATATTCTTATTAAGAACTTGTTGTGTTTAGAATGGAAGAGAACTGGATACTGGACACTGCCTATTGTATAGAGAAAATGTAGTACATACTGCATGCTGCAAAAATAGTATGAATAGTGTGATGGAATGCTATTCTAAACTCATCTGATATCTTTCTATACAGTTTCTCACACACAAAGTTTCTCTATCCATGAAACCTCATGTGAAACTGGCCATTTTCTCACATTTGGTGTGACTGATAAGATCAAGAGACGAGATGAACTATAGTTAGACAGTATACTGCATACAGCTGGATGTGTGTTCGTTTTCTGTTAGTTTTAATCTTTTATCTCTCTTTATCTCTCTATCAGTCGCAATATTTCTTCTGTCTGTGTGTATCGGGGTTTGAATTGCACTACTCACTACCAGATGGATGGCACTCCAGATATAAATGTACCTCAAAGACGTGAGACAGAAACTGCAGTGTCCATTTTTATATGCAATACATATCTCACACAGTATATTTGAACACATATACACCGATCAGGCATAACATTATAACCACTGACAGGTGAAGTGAATAACACTGATTATCTCTTCATCACAGCACCTGTTAGTGGGTGGGATATATTAGGCAGCAAGTGAACATTTTGTCCTCAAAGTTGATGTGTTAGAAGCAGGAAAAATGGGCAAGCGTAAGGATTTGAGTGAGTTTGACAAGGGCCAAATTGTGATGGCTAGACGACTGGGTCAGAGCATCTCCAAAACTGCAGCTCTTGTGGGGTGTTCCCGGTCTGCAGTGGTCAGTATCTATCAAAAGATGTCCAAAGAAGGAACAGTGGTGAACCGGCGACAGGGTCATGGGTGGCCAAGGCTCATTGATGCACGTGAGGAGTGAAGGCTGGCCCGTGTGGTCCGATCAAACAGACGAGCTACTGTAGCTCAGATTGCTAAAGAAGTTAATGCTGGTTCTGATAAGGTGTCAGAATACACAGTGCATCGCAGTTTGTTGTGTATGGGTCTGTATAGCCGCAGACCAGTCAGGGTGCCCATGCTGACCCCTGTCCACCGCCGAAAGTGCCAACAGTGGGCACGTGAGCATCAGAACTGGACCACGGAGCAATGGAAGAAGGTGGCCTGGTCTGATGAATCACATTTTATTTTACATCACGTGGATGGCCGGGTGCGTGTGTGCTAACCTGGGGAACACATGGCACCAGGATGCAATATGGGAAGAAGACAAGCCGGCGGAGGCAGTGTGATGCTTTGGGCAATGTTCTGCTAGGAAACCTTGGATCCTGCCATCCATGTGGATGTTATTTGACATGTACCACCTACCTAAGCATTGTTTCAGACCATGTACACCCTCTCATGGAAGCGGTATTCCCTGTTGGCTGCGGCCTCTTTCAGCAGGATAATGCGCCCTGCCGCAAAGCAAAAATGGTTCAGGAATGGTTTGAGGAGCACAACAACGAGTTTGAGGTGTTGACTTGGCCTCCAAATTCCCCAGATCTCAATCCAATCGAGCATCTGTGGGATGTGCTGAACAAACAAGTCCGATCCATGGAGGCCCCACCTCGCAACTTACAGGACTTAAAAGATCTGCTGCTAACATCTTGGTGCCAGATACCACAGCACACCTTTAGGGGTCTAGTGGAGTCCATGCCTCGATGGGTCAGGGCTGTTTTGGCAGCAAAAGGGAGACCAACACTAATATATATATATATATATATATATATACACACATACACACACACACACACACACACACAAAACTTGCATTTTAAAGCAATTCATGATTTTCTAAAGTTGAAAATCTTGCCTGATATTTGGTCTGATCCAATATGCAGTAATCTGCTTTGATCTAAGCTGTTCCTTATGTGATATAAGCATACGTTATATCTTATTTTCAGGTTGAAGTACTATTTGAATGCAGAGAAATGAGACAAACAAAACACAAACCACAACACTAGTGCCATGGTATTATGTTTTCTCGCCATCGAAATGCCTTATTTTTAGGACAAACGATAGCAGTGCAATATTTTTGGATATATCATGGCAGTACCAACGTAAGTGTACATCATGTACTGTACATGGTACTGCCACAGTTTGAGGAAAATAGGAAAGCAAGAGCGATTTCTATCTCTATAAGTCTGAACAATGCAAAGTATGTGAGTGGGAGGATGTTTATGTGTGCTCATCTCCATCTAACTGTGTGTGTGTCTCTGTGTGTGCGAGAGAGAGTGTGTGTGTGTGTGTGTGTGTGTGTGTGTATGTCTATATGAGAGAGAGAATCAGTGGCTGTGTGTCAGGCTGTGTGGGTGTCTGTGTGTGGGATGCTCTCTCCAGCACAGCTAATGTGAAGTGTTCGGAGAGCTCAAGAGAAGCGCATAGAGCTTTTAATAAACATAGGTAGCCATGCAAATGTCCACTCCCCCATAAACGCCACATTTAAAGCTCTTCTATTCTATTTCAATGGCACCACCTGAACGCCAATTATGTCATTAAGCATCTTGTTTGATCTAAATACGTCCTCTTGGCATCCTGCGCAGGATGTGCAAAATCCCCCTTCCAACTTAATTTTCTGCTTTCATCTTTATCTCTGCGTAATCTGTGAAAGTTGCAGAAATCAACAAAGGCACGGGGAGGTTTCAGCAAATTAATAAGACCGTTTAATCAGACTGAGGAGGAATCTGCTCCTGATGCAGCTGGTATCTGTCACAGTTAGAGAGGAGTAGCACCCTCACTCTCTCCGTCACATTCACTCGTTTCTCTCACCCACTAGCCTGCTCATTCGCTCACTCGCTGGAATCCGAGACTTATTACGAGCAGTCTGCCTCTAAAGCTAGTTCCTGTGCATTAATTATTTTCAGCATATTCTGCAGTTGAAATCACTGTAAAAATGAAGGGAACAGTTTGCATGTTTTTTTTAAGTAGCCTAAATGCCTCGAATGGACTTAAATGTTGCCATGACCTAAATTGTGTCATTATTATTACAATTACCTGTTTGGAAGATGAGGATTTCTTCAATAGCATCACCTTAAAAAGAGATATGATTACTGATCTCATGTTTTCTAGGAAAATATAGCCTACTACTAAATGTTATGGAAAGCAAAGTGTTCATATTCATAGACAATTGATAACCACATAAACACCCATGAGACAAAAAAATAGGCCTAGTTTTTTAACTAATCTTTTAAAGTGGATGGAACTCCCCCTTTTAACTGCGTGATCGCTTTCTCGCTTTCAAAGTCTGATGATCGAGCCTATAGAGTGGTGCAGGTATGACATCACTTTGTAGGCCAAAACGCGGAAGCGAGTTAGCATTTTAGCACTTCCGGTTCCCTCGTCCTGAAGTCAATGGGTTTTTTTAATGGGGTTTTTGGTTAAATGGCTGAAATAAGGTCTGTGGTGAACACAAGCTCAAGACGTTTTATTCTACAACATAAAATACATCAGTATTACCCCACTCATGATTTTTTGAAGCTGTTACGTGTCTTGAAAAAAGCGGTTGCTAACCAGCGGCTAAATGGAACTACAGAGGCTGTTTTTAGATAAAGACTGAAAGAGTTGTCGGAAGCTTAGTGATGGTGATGTTGAATTCGTGGGGCCATGGTGTAGTTCATTTATAGCCTACCTTTAGCTTTTTACTTCTGATGACTGCATGCATTTATGCTTCAAAATTCATAAAAGTTGTGTTCATCTGTGATAATTATCTTGATGGACAAAACGTGTAAGTATCATAAACTTTTGTTGATCACAGGGCTTGTTTTTTGCGATTAATCCAAAAGCCTATGGGAAAATCCTATTGGGTTTTTCTCGAGGGAACCAGCGCGATGCTAACGGCCGGTTGGCCTACAAAGTGACGTCATACCTGCACCACTCTATAGCATTAAAGTGCAGGCTGTGGATTTTCATTGGTTGGACTTACGAACACGCCCCTTCACTAAATGAGTTGCTGTTTTGCCTGTCTGAATGAGATTCGGAGTGGCACTAAACGTAGTCTCACGTAGCCAGACCTTCAGACTGACGGCAGAAGGTCTGGACTCTATCGCAGCTTTCACTGGCCAAGGACCGCCCAAGAGGACATTTGACTGACATGTAACGCAACCAATCATAGTTTGTTTTGTTCCGCGTCATGTTTAGGGGCGTGGAAATGTAAAATCGATGTCCCTGCAATAACAGACCGGCGTGCATCTATAAATTCTTCATTCAAGAACGTTGTGTAAGTTTACTGCAACAATGGAGTCGTGAACTTCACATACTTTTGAAAATCCATCATTTAGTTGATCCTGGTAAGCGCTCATTATCACAGTTGTAAATAGTTTGGCGACACGGCATTTGTTTCCAGGCGGACCATTAAAGAACACAACACATGCGTCTCGTGGACATCCTGTAGAATTCAACCAATCAGATGACGACTTCGAAACTCCTGAAGTGTTTCCAGAAAAGTGTGCCATATGTATCAGACGTTCGTTCAGCCAACGGTCCGTGGGTGTGACGTCTGAGGCTGAGACTACACTAAACGAGACATTCTTGACAAAAAATGGTAAATGCCTAAAACAACTGTCATTCATTCAGCGAATGATTCAGTGACTCTTTAATTACACACAAAAGACACACTTGCATTGCCACATACTGACGCAACAAGGAACGAATCAGTAAACAAATGAATCTTTTTGGTGAATTAATTAAAATATTGGAGTCATTCGAATGACTCAATCTCCACCTAACATCCAACTCACCTGTTATGCTTGTTGGTTCGACTTAAAATTCAAAGTTTTGTGAGTTGTAGAACTTCAGAATAGTAAGTAAACAAAATGTAATTATTTACATAATTTAAGAATAATTTTACACTTTCATTTTGCATGTTTTTATTTTTTTAATGCCCAGACAGTCAGGGTGACCTTGTTCCAGAATTTCATTTTTCAGGAGTTCAACACAGGCTACTTGTGACTAACAGAAATAATAAGAAACCAAATAACTCGTCAGCTTTGCAAAAATTGTGTTTAGAATATCTTTGAAGAGTCCAATAATAGTACCTTACTTTTCATCTCACTCTCTTCTTTCATATGCTCTTATAGTGCTGAGTAATGGCACTCATGTGACTATGAGTTTTCCAGCAACCTGTGGTAGTCAAATCCAATTCCTGAGAAAAGCAGATGCAGTCATGTGGTCCATTAAGAGGACACAGGCGCTGGTGTCCTCACCCATGAACATCTTGCATGCTTGGCAAATGAACTCAACCCTCGCTTGAATCCTCATTCTGAACAAAACTGGTTGAACTATATAAAAAAGTGAGTGCTATGCACATTATCGATTGAATCTGTGTGTTCTGAGTGAGTTCTCTGAATTTTAGGCATTCCTAAGGATTTCCAGGAACTTGGTATGAAGCACCTTCTCATGCTTTATAAAGAATCAAAACACAAAACTATATCCTGCAGAGGCTTGGATGCAAAAAAAAAAAGAGGTGGCATGCAGTTGTCATGGTGATAACACAAGAGTTGAATATAGGTGGGAAAAGAAGTACAAGGCTGTAATTTGTCTAGCCTTCCCACAGCCCGTTGTTCCACCTGAGAGATCACGTTTATGTTGTTATACATGCACTTAAATATAATTGGTGATGATAACTCTTATGTTAATAATGCTAATCCTGAAAGAAAGAAATTCAGTCAACAAAACAAGAGATTTTATTTCACTCTACAGCTTTAAATGTAGACATTATACCGCACATTTTTCAAGTGAATATTTGACAGCATAAAGTGTTTCTTTATATTTTGAAGCAACTGACAACGTTTCGACAAAATGGCTCACGAACACTTATTTACTGAAACAATACAACCCCTAATAATACAACACCTCCCACATAGACAAATACTATCTGAGAATAAAAACTCAAGGCTGTAGATCAATATACACATTAAAGGATTTGAATAAAGCACATAGTGATGTAGGGAATCATGGGAGATTTATATAATGTCAATGAGTCATACACTGAATCACTGCAAAAGAGATGTGAGATGCAGAGAGTGGAATAGGAGTGAAAAAGGGATGAAATGGAAGGATGGCAGTAGATAAGAAGGGCCAGGGTGTTTAAGGAGATGGAGCGGATGAGGGAAGAGGTAGGCAGCTCTCTTTTTAGAGATACAGTTTAAAATATCTACTCTGTGCAAACATTTAATAGACATTTAGCTTGGTTATAAACACTCTAGACATGTTATTACAGAATGCAAGTTCAGATCCCATGAATTAAAACAATAAAAATCCCATGAAATTGAATTTATCTTAGCATGCCAGTCCATTAACAGTGTCAATATAAAGGATGGTAAAATAAGCAGATAGACAGTGCTTGGTAGTAATAAATTACATTATTATTATTATTACATTAAATTACAAAAATTAAGTATTTGTAATTAGATTACATTACATTTTGAAATACTCGTAATCAGATTACAGTTACTTTTTTACTGATTACATGATTACATATTATTCACACAACGGCAGTAAATCATTCATAATTTAGTGATTCTCCCTAATTATTCTTTAATTGTTATTTTGAATTATCAGTCAGCAAGTCTTTTAACCATGTATTGCTTTGTATTTGGAAGGTGTTTGTTTTTCATACACATTTTTATTATAATTTTTATGATTTATTTAATTAGCTTTTCATTAAACTCACAAACCTTTCATGAACCCCAGTTTGGGAAACCCTGACGTAATGTAATGTTTAATGCACTTCATGTTGGTGATAAAAAAATATAAAATGATAAAGAATATATTTCTTTCTCTTGGTATTTTTATATCAATATGGTACAATAGTATCCTATTCAGTTCAATGTAATAAACAATATAATAGGTCAAAAGTAATCTAAAAGTAATCAGATTATATTACCTAAAATGTGTAATGTAATAGATTATGGTACTAACTATAATTTTTTTTCATGTAATTTGTAATCGGTAACTGACTACAATTTGTAAGTAATCTACCCAGCACTGACTACAGAATATACAGTATATCATAGTGAACTGGTCTAAACACGCCACATAAATCAAAACCATAAGCTTTATGTCCATGTTTTTCAGCTTTGAGGTCATTTATATGCTAGTGAACTCATAAACATTAAAGTTGAGATAAAACGGAAGAAGCAACAGATCGTTTTTTTCTGTATTAGGACATATATTATCCAATTGTCATGGATTATTGAAAAAGAAAAAGAATGTAGGGCAGGGATTGGATGGAGGCAGATCTCAATGCAAGTGTGCGATCAATTGTAAGAAAGGTGTGGGGTTTAAGCAGGCTACATTATTGAAAAAGTCTGGAATACATCACCAGAAAGAAGTGTCGTTTCACCGGAAGATCTCATTATGAAATTTTGATTAAAAATTACAAGATCTTTTTTTTTTTTTTAAATGAAATGTGCATGGATGAATTGTTAACAATAAGATGACTACCATGCATTTAGAAAACAGATAGGGTGAATTTTCATTTCAGACCGACAACAAAAATAACTTTTTGCTTTTGAAATAGGCAGTTGTCTCTGATGAGAAATCCCAAGCAAAATATTGATGACTCATCCTGCACTACACAGATGTTTGTCCAATCAAATGCTCTCGAGTGAGAATGTCCCTCCTACAAATACCACCTGCCACCAGCTAGCAAGTAGCAAATCCTGGTTCATTACTGTGACATAACTAAAGCATATTTGCTTATTTAAAAAAAGTGAAAGAAAGAAAAAGAACAAGCCCTGTAGTATGTCCTGCCTAAACTTAAACAGAGACGAAAACTGCTCTTAGTGCAACTTTATGGGGTCTATAAAGCTTTTTAGTCTGAAAATGTTGCATTTTCATTTGACACTGGTGTTATTAAAACTCAGTCCACCAGAACCAGACACAACTGGTGTACATACTGATTGAAACACTCCTGTTTCTGAAAGCATAATCAGCCATCTGTGTATGACAGAAATAAGTTCTCATCTCTCACCTTGTGTAGTCAAGCATGCTAGTCCAGGTTTTTTTTTTAAACAGACACAAAAAGACTCACTTAACTCACTCACAAAAAACATAAGGTGCAGCTTTAAACATGAATACATTTACTCTGTGTGCAAGCTCAAAGTGTCTGTAGTTTAATGCTGTAGACAGGTGTAACTAACGGAAAGATCTTTCTGCTGGTTGCGACTTATCGATGGTCGGTCATAGTGCTGGAATCAGAGGGTTTGTGAAGATCTACATCCTCTTCAGTCCAAGGACCACCAATGCTGCTGCCAAACATTGTTGGCACCTCCTCTCAAGGTTTGAAACATGCAGAACAGGTCATTTCTTTATCAGAGTTGAGCTGAGGAGAGATGGTATCTGGAACCACTGATTTCAGGATATCATTCTCACTGGCAATTATGTGTTTCACTAGGAAGTTGGCAGCTTCGTTAATGTTGAGGTTTTCCTTAAATTCGGAGAGGGAGAAAGAACATACATGAAACTTTTATGGACGACCAGGTTTCAGTTTGAACAGTCGGGAAGGTGCCTGTGTTTGTGATTTAATTAATTTAAGATTAATGATTGGACTCTTCATTAAGGAGAATGAATAGAGGTACTAAAATAAACGAAATAAATAAATAAAAATACGCCTTTGAAACATCTCAATTGGCTTTAATGAGATGGCCTTGGTGTACAAAAGTCCATTCTCCCGTTTCCCTCGGCAACTGCTCTGCATGTGAGTGGCAGGTGTAATTAGCATGCAAATATTAATAAGCTTCAATCAGACGCTTTAATCAAGCACTAAAGGTTCTGACAATACAAGTTCTGTCAAAAGATATTTTGTCAGCAGGCTAGAAAAGCTATTTTATTGTACATAAATGTGCCATGTTGACATCACATGGGTTGGTAACCCTCCTGACACATTCAAAAGTGGAATAAATGTATTGTTGGTGACAAATGCACCTGCAAATACAAAAAAGTGCTTTTGTGTGACGCACTATTCAAACCAAAAGGACAAAAATAAATTCTAAGACTTCTGTTGAATCGGTGAAAAAATGAACCAATGAACATCCAAACTAGTACTGTGGCGGTACCCTGGTACGGTTGTGGTAACATATGGTAAAACCATGATATTTGATATTTAACATTGTAGAGAATGATCACTATATTCATAAACTAGGGTATTTACATGGCACTCCAAAGTATACCATGTAAAAAACAGTATTACCCTGATACCATGTCCAAAAACGTCTCTTTTGTTTAAAGGGGTCCTATTATGCTTTTTCACTTTTTTAACTTTAGTTAGTGTGTAATGTTGCTGTTTGAGCATAAAAAGAATCCACTTTCAAAGAACTACAACGAACGACACGTTTGGACTACAATGTGTTTTTTCCGGATCTTATGAAGTCACAATGTTACTCATTTAAATAATCCGGCCCATGGAATATGCAAAAAAGGGGGCGAGGCCTGTTTGAGCTGCTGCTGTGTCAAAGAGACACTTTTCCACCCCTTTTCCAAAACTCATTTGTTTGACCTTCCTAAGGCAGACGAACTTAGAGTGGTTAAAATTTATTTTAAACACTGTTCATGAACATTATATGTTTATCTGTGTGCTGCACATTTTACGGAGAACAGCTTCCAGAACCTAAGAGAGTACAATGCAGGCTACGCACAAAAGCTTCTCCTGAAATGGAGTCGTTCCCACTTTGTCGGGACAATCTGTTGTTTTTGGATCACAACTTGTAAGTATGTCTTATTATTTGTAGTTGCGTTTTCTCTTAACAGTTCCAATTATAAGTTTTATGTTGTTGCTATGATGTAAACAGGGCAAAGCTTTGCCTCCACTCGCCTGCTAGCCAACATTAGAGTTGATGAAGTGTTTACTGTAGCGTTTGTAAGACTGTTCACCGCCACTTAGGAAACTTAACAATGGTTTTGTGATCGATTACTGTTTGTATTATTACCATAGTTTTCTGACAAGTATCATGATTAAAATGTGTATAACACTGTATCTAAAATGTATAAGAAAATGAGTGAGTCTGTGCATGAAATCCGTTCTGGACGATCCTCTTGTTTAAGTCTGAATCAGGTTTGAATTTTTTTTAAATTGACGCCGTCCTTAATATTTACATCTGAGTAGAGCTCACGGTTATGGTAAGGGGCGTGACATTTCCCAAACATGCGCTATCTCACAACACTGGGCCAGCTAACCAATCACAGCACATTTTGTATTTCGGAAGGAGGGGCGACATCGAAACAGGAACTACATGGCACATTCAAGCCAGACTGGGGAGAGAGGTGCTGTAATAATGTAAAATATGTGAAAAATAATGTGTTTTTTGAAGTACATCCCAAAAAACAAAATCAAAACTTCGGCATAATAGGACCCCTTTAAATTCCATGGTACATGAATACATTTAGTGAATATAGTACAACGGCATCAAAGTACCATGGCATTAGCATCTAAAACCATCACTATACCATTCTGTAAATTTTTTGTAAGTGTAAACACAAACATTCTCTGTCATTACTGTTGCTCCATCTAAAATCATAGCAAAATGTATACCTTACCTTAGCAGACGTCTCAAACCAGCCCACAAATCCATTCTCCTTGCAGTACTGGTCCATCTTCAGGCCGTTGTTAGTCAGAAAGTCTCTATTTTGGTCGCACTTATTGGCCAGGAGCACTGTGGCGACACTCTGGCCATTTGAAAGTATTAATTTTGAGTCCAGATCCTCTTTCCATTTGGAGACTGCCTCAAAAGTGGTGGGTCTGTTAACATCAAAAACAATGAACACCCCCATGGCCTCCCGGTAATAAACCCGCGTCATGTTCCCGAACCTCTCCTGACCTTCCAGTCCAGATGGAGAAGGAGAAAAAAGGTACAAAACAATTAGGGAAAAGCACAACACAACAAGCAACATAGATATATCATTACTCCAGTCTTCAGTGTCACATGATCCTTCAGAAATCATTCTAATATGTTGATTTTCTGGTCAAGAAACATTTCTTATAAACACTTCCATTTTTGTGGAAACTGACATTTTTTTCAGGATTCTTTGATGAACAGATAAGTCAAAAGAACAGTATTTATTTTGTAATATTATAAATCTTTACTGTCACTTTTAATCAATTTAATGCGTCCTTGCTGAATAAACGTATTAATTTCTTTAAAGTGCCCCTATTATGGTTTTTCGAATATTCCCTTTCATGCAGTGTGTAATATAGCTGTTTGTGAATGTAAACGTTCTGCAAAGTTGTAGAGTCGAAAGTGCACGATAAATAAAGTTACTGTCTCCCAAAAGAAAGAATCGACTCTGAACCTCCTAAACGAGTCGTTTGTAATTTGAATCTCACTGCGTGACGGTTCTACATCACTAGAAAAGACATTTGCATAATGCCCACCTATTTTGGACGTTGTCCGCACGTGAACAACTTGACCCGCCCTCATTTTACTGACGACTGCTTCTCAAATCTCAGAGTTCAACGTGGGATTCGCAAAACGCTTGCTCTTGAAAGATGGGTCAGTACCCAGTTTATTTGGACCAGCTTGCTCCTCAGAATCACAACCTGTAAGTATGAATAACAATTGATGTATATATTTTCTACCAGGTGTTCAAAATACGTAGTTTTGTGTTTTATATTGTGTAAGTTTCCGGCTAACTCACGTTATTACTGTCTTACTGAAATACTTCTGCTAAGCAGCTGTGGGCTGCAGTATTACCTAAAACTTTGTCTATTAATGCAGATTGTCTGTCGTTCTTACTACTTTGAGTAAAGATAAAGGATGGAGCAAAATTTGTTTAGCAAACTTTAATGTTACATCAGTCATTCACGTTAGTGCTCAGCTATGCGCTGTTATTGATACAGTTCCCGCATGTCCACCGCAATAAATTGGAAATATACACACATACACGTTGATGGACATACATTTGTTAATGCTGATGGTGAGGAATTACAGTTGCAACATCTCAAAATGAGTAGCGTATCACTGAGAAACGTCCTGCTTGCGATTAGATTACTTTGTGTACAATCGCTAAGCTTTAGGAAGTGGAGCTGAAGTTTATGGTAATGAGCGTTTGGTTTCTGATGTGCGCTGTAAGCGGTAGACCAATCACAACAGACTGGGCTGCCAATCAGAGCAGAGTAGGCTCTCGAAAAGGAGGGATGTATGCTGCCTTCATGTGCTATCAGAAATTTCCTACTTCCCACTTCTGAAGTAGTGATTACGAGCTTATCGCATTCAAATTTTGACTTGAGAGGACGTTCATGTCCCATTTTTAAACTAGGAAACTAGTATTTATGATAATTCCGATAGCACGTGAAGGCAGCATTAGAGAGACTGATTCATCCATCGAGTCGTTTGAGAATCATTGAAAAATGTGGTGATGTGCAATGTATATTCTGAGAAAATGAAAGGTTTTTTGACCTTTGATGCATTTAAACCTGTTTTAGGAGACCTCCACAACCAAATTAGGAACCTTTAAAATAGTATAATAAGGGCACTTTAACAAAAAACTGACTGACCCCAAAGGTTTGAATATTAGTGTATATTATATACATAAATTGCATAGACACAGCAAGATATTTTAGCAGCTCATGCCAGACACTCTCAAATTCTATGAAAAAGCCTGTGCCAAGATAAATTTGGCATGATTTCATTTAGTATAATCAATCTACAGGACAAAAACACATGACTCTATACAATTCATTGTGTAATTTCCTGCAATGTGCATCGTTCTGAGCAGTATCCACAGCAAACTTTCTTATTCAATCATATATGCTCATTACTACTGATTTTTTTTTCCAGCTAATGGCACATTCCATCTGTGTCTGACTCTGAATGCAGCCACTCTTCTGGGCTGCCAACATTACACAACATTCCCTAGGACAGCTGTTTCTCTCAGTTTGTTCTGTTATTTATTTAAAATTAGAATCAGGAGGTGCGTGTTAAACTCTATGGGTCTGACAGCAGTCTGCTTCACACTTGATGGACCACGAATCCATATGGGCTTTTCAGATACAATCCATATGGGCTTTTCAGATATTACACAGGTGTTGTACAACAACAGCACTGTATTATGAACAATGGATTATAGTGTAGCTCATCAATCAAGTTGTATTTATGAAGTCATTCGCACTTGAAAACTGGAATTTTCAGATGGGCTGCTCTTACTGCTATCGTTGACTGGAATTTGATGAAGCAGTGCCAAATTTCCCATTACAGAAATAGTTACGGTCACCTAACTTGACAATTTGGCAAAATGTGGGTGATTTCGGAGAACACTATTAGTCAAGGAAAATGAACTCAGCATGTTTCACTTCATGAAATTGTACGTCAGATGACTTCCTGGGCAGCAATGAGGAGTTTATGAAGCCCAGGAGGAGTTTATGACTGTATGACTGCTGAGTCATGTCAGGAAGAGAGTTTAACATAAAGGCAGTCCTACTGCGGACATTAATAATGAAGAACAAACCCTTAAATTCATTAGTCCAGTTTATGAGTGGTTTAATCAATAGTATTACAATGCATTGTCCATTAGGTCAACTCCTTACTTATTTTAAGTAAGGTAGACTTTCTCACAAAAGTGTTTGTTGTGGTTTCGGATAAGTAGGGTAATATGGGGTAAGATGATCCCCCCCACACCTTCATTTTCCCCCCCAAAATCTCATCTCAGCACTTCTGATGAATGGCTATGCTATTTTTACCACGAAAATACTATTGCGGTCAATGTTACTACAACTAGAGTGGTGCAAACAAACACAATGACAGAATTGTAAAAGCTTCAACTGTTTGACGCGTTAATGTATTACGGTTCAATAATAGGAATAATTGTACCATGGTATTTTGGTGGAAATTGTGGTTACCATGGTAAATAACTTAGGTAGGGCCTATACAAATATTAAATAATGGCCCTTACAGTTTTTAGTAAATATCTAAATTGGGTTCCCATGTTTGTTTCTCATCTAATCTCTCAACAGTAGCCTAAGTGCTGGAAGTACACTTACCCGTGGTTTGATTACAGAGATTTTCCCACAATGTCATCCGCGTGCTTTATCTCTCAATCTCTCTCACATGAGCCCTTTCCATGCGGGCACGCGGAAAACGAGTTCTTTAAGCTGCGCGTGCCTGGCACGTGAGGAGGACGAGCAAAGACTTCGGGTTTGGGTAGACTACGTATTTTGCTGCAGAATAAGATCAATTAACATTCAATTTAACGTCGTTAAACCGTAATGGACTAATCTGATATTGAAACTGGGCTGCTCTAAAGGTTTACGGTTTCACGTAAACACACAAACAGCCAAAATAACTAATACTTTATTTACGATAAAACTATACATTCTGGTGGCTTTATTTTAAAGTTCCTAATTGTACAGGCTGTCAACAAAATATCAAATTGTGTATTTAAGCTATTAAATAACGAAAAATAGACAACGAAAAAAGTTGTTCTAAACCAATGGAATTTTCCCATCAATTATTTGTAATAATATTACAAAGAAAAAAATCTCAATAATATATATTTAAAATAATAGTTTATCCAATATGGTAGGCCAAAGCGTAGGCTACACAATATAGTAGGCTACAAAAACTGTTAAATTATTTTCCATTAAAATTAGTGTAGCCTACAATTTTAAGTAGCCTATAAAACGCTTTCATATTTGTGTATGTAGGCTATGTGTTTATTAATTTACAGACAGTTAACCCCATTAACGTAAAGAGGCTAATAAAAGTTTTATTTTAGTAACAGTAATAGGCACATTTTGGCAGAATCTATGGTAACTGTTTTGAAGGACGCTGTGTGAGTGTGTAAACGGAATAAACGTGAGGTAAGTTGTTAGGTACTTAAAAATAATACATATTCTTCATTCTCGCATTTCAGCATATGTTTAATAAATGCTGACACTATCTCCTGCTTTGACACACTGCTCAAGCTACTTTCTCTTACCTGCGATGTCCCAAAGCTGCAGCCGGACCGTCTCTGAGTCCCAGTTGAGAACTTTGAGCGCAAAATCCACCCCGATAGTCGCTCTGTAGTTAGTGGAGTACGTCTGATGCACATACCGTTTGATGATGCTGGTCTTCCCTACTCCCAAATCACCGATGACAAGGATTTTGAACAAATGCTCTTTCTGATTGCTATGCATCGCTGAGGACGTGTGTGTCCAGAGTTTATCACACTACCTAGTCATCTGTCATTGAACTTAAACTGGCACCGCCCAGGGCGTGGAGAAACT